>JBBPLC010000001.1:249309-661071 GCA_038089535.1 Hemileccinum rubropunctum | reverse complement strand
AATTCCTCCCCACTTTGGGTTCGCCCTTTTTTCCCTATTCCCCTCCCCCCCCCCCCCCCCCCCTCCCCTTCCAGAGGCCCTCGACACTGGTTCCAACAAATCCGCAATCGTTTCTTGCAACAAGCTACTCAAAAAGTATCCCAGCAACCTCCTCGTCAAGGCATGTTTTCATACACCGCCCTGACACTTCTTCTCCTCATCGGTTTTCACCTTCAGTCCCTCAAGGCCCTTGCCCTCGTTCGCTCCCAAAAAGTAGAAGAATCTCTCGCATTATGCGACGAGGTCCTCGCTGCCAAACCTCTCGATGACGCGACCATCTCTGCCATGATGCACGTCCTAAAGGGTCTCGGAAGGAGTACGTCCTCGACACCTTGCCACCTTCTACCACCTACACTCCTCTTTAGTCTCCGACATGGTCAACATGTTCGAGGACGCTTACAAACAACAACCTCTGAACGAAGAGTACGGCGCCCAGACATTCTTTGCACATGTGCGCACCGCGAACTGGAAGTCTGCACAACAGGTCCATCTCTCGAGACTTGCCCGTGTTGACCTGACATCCCTCACCATAGGTGGCCACGAGAATGCACAAACAGTTCCAAGAAGACCGCTACTTGTACTGGAGCGTGATGGGCGCAATCCTCCAGGTCCGTCTCCTCCCTACAACCAGTCCCAAGCTCACATCACCCATCGTCAGGCCAGCGATCCCTCAACACCCCCAAGCATGAAGACACTACTCTACAAGCTCGCTCATAGACTGGTCACATCGTCACCGTCCCCATCTTACCTAACTGCGGATCGCTTTCACTTACACATCAGTATCTTAAAGGAGTTGGAGTTGTACGACGAAGCAAACACGCTTCTAGAAAGTGATATCGGCAAGACGATCTGCTCGACCAGCCTTGCGTGCGATCAGACACGTCGGGAGATCTGGCGGGGCAGAGGCCTCCTCAGGGATGAGGGAGAGCATGCGCAACAAAAAATCTTGAATGGGTCTGTCCAGCTCTGCTTCTGATGGTATCTGGCTGACTATCTATTTAGAGACCGCAACTGGCTGGAATTCTTGTCCGTTCTCGACTCAGCTTTCGCTTCAGTTTCGCCTCGCTCAGACGGAGCAATCGCGGAAGAAAAGAAAATCGAATGTCTCGAAAGTATTTCCAAGACTCGTGCATTCCTTGCAGAGATTGCGGAGAAAGATGGTACAAAGAACCGGGCCGCACCTCTAGCTCTGCTTGAATTAGAGCATCGTACCTATAAATTTGGCTTGTCTGGTCAGTTCTCTATTATCGAACTTCTCGCTGACCTTGCAGACACTGAAACTTGATCCTAGATGACAGTGTGGTTGTCGGCTTGATGGAGAACTACTTCACTGGCTTTGGTGATAAAGCATGTTGCTTCAAGGATTTGATCAGCTTTCTTGATCTGGAGACTACATCCCTTGACCGGTGGAAAGCATTCCTTGCACACCACCAACCATCCTTCGTAAGCACCATTCGCAATTATGCGGTGATGAGTTCTTTTTTCAATTCCCAGCCCCAACTCAGGCGTCCGTGGATGACCTTCAACGACTTATTAACGTACGGAAGCTCGAGCGCTATATGCTCATGGATTCGGAAATCACCGTCGAGTCCGAGACCACTCGCGGGTTGAAGTGCCTCAAAGAGTATCTGGATGGCCTCACACTTGGTGGAGACCTCCCAGCTACCGAGCTACAGCCCGCCGACGATCTGGCTCTCCTGGCTGCAAACGCTCTTGTAATGGTTTGGACACTCAACCGTTCAGAAGAAGCTCTCTATCAGGCGGCCACGGTCTTAGAATATGGTTTGGTTAAGAGTCGCATGTCATTTCAGATGCGCATAATGCTCGTTCGGATATATCGTATTTTGGGTGTGTGAATCTGGTTTGCGATTGTCGGGTTACTGACATTTTGCACAAGGTGCACCCTCGCTTGCCCTCGATCATTACCGCCAGATGAATGTTAAGCAAGTTCAGAACGACACATTGTCCCATCTAATTCTCACGCGCGCTTTGACATTTTCGCTTGCTGCAACTGGGGACCTCACATACCCTTCAGAATGCCTAGAGTCTAGTCAGATATACCTAGCAAGCTCTCAAGAGGTTCGTCCCCCCGTCATGCTAAGATCCTCTTGTCCTAAGTCTGTCTAGACGTCGGACTACATTGTTCGTTCGTTCACTGGAGAAAAGTACACTCAAATTCCGGATTTCATCGATTTTGAGGACAGATTGGAGAACTCCCTCCAGAGGGATGTCGTTAAATTGGAACACGTTCGCATGCGTCTGACACACGAACCATTGAGCACGGATATCATAGATATGGAACTCATAGAGCTTAAATTCATGTTTGACCGCGGTGCGTTCTCTAGATATATTCATGATCGATTCTAACAGATTTGGCAAAGCAGCTCACCACGACAATCGTGATTTCGTCATCATTCCCAATTATCAACCTCTCTCTAAGCCAACTTTTAATGACCAGACTTTGTTGTTCGGGTCATCGACTGGCGTGAGTGTCGCGATGGGTGTATGATACCTTCATAATTAAGTATTATTTCCTTCAGCAAGGATGGTTGTGGTCTTTCCTGAAGATCTATATTCGCGCATTCCAGCATGCTAGTGACTTGGATGATATTGTGGAAGAAAAGTTGCTCGTAGGTGATAGGCCGAAGAAGAGCTCAGACCCCGAGGTACAGTTACCCTTGCAAGAGCGACTTGCTTTGAGGAGGACAGAAGAAACCGCAGAGGTAATAGTACCTCACCCACGTTTTCATACCATGGTTAATGCTGCCTTCAGTTGACCTGTGAAGAGACCCAACTGCTCGACTGGGCCATTGCTCTTGGTGACTGGCTTGAACCTCATCACAACCATGTTCGCCCCCCACCGGCAGTGGTGTTGGCGGAGGCTTCCAGACAAGCGGAATTGAAGACCGGGTTTCCGTTACGTGGAGTGGACTCCCAAGCTCACAATGGTGATGCGAATGGTCACGCCAAAAAGGATGAGGAGGCACCTCCTATCAAGGAAGCACCACACCTGCTCACTGTGTTCTTCGATTCCATGCTTTCTCGTTTCAACCATTTGCTAGAGTCGAAACGCTCAGTATCGGAGTTGCTGCACGCCGCTACGATCGCGCAGGAGGTAATTAATTATATCGTTTCCGCCCATTTATATCTCCAACTAACGCGTCTCTAGGCATTTATTCTTTTCACGATTGAGACGATGCGCTTCAAATCTCCTGCTGTGGTGAAAATCCACAAGCTTGGTAATGTTAGTTATAACGCTCGAAATCCGTTGATCGTGTCTAATGGACGGATACATGACAGCTTGTCTCACAGTTCAAGGATATCCGGTCAAAGGCTAGTTGTGTACTGAAGGAAATATCAGCAGCGCTGATCAAAATTGGCGAGGTCGAGGGTTCCTTGGAGCACCGTCGAACATTTTTGCAAGCCTGCGCAGCTGTGACTATCGAGCAGGTTCATCATTCCTTTGGGAGCCATTTTGGTTACTAAGTCAAATCCCAGATCACTCACGACTTTGTTTTGAATGTCGCCAAGAGCGTGACTGACTCACAGAAGAAGGTGCTTGAAGGGGTTGGGAAGGGATTAACGAAGCTCAACGCTGTGCACGGGCAATCATAAGATCTATCACTATAGTACTGTATCACTGCATGCATTATCACCCCCACTCACTCCTGTAGATGCAATACATACCTGACATAATAGCTGCTTTCTAATAGTTTATGCGTGACGTGATGTTGTGACGTTTCGCGTCATAACGCGTCTCATTGGTTGACTAATGAGTTAGACCGTGACCTCCACCTTTTTCATCGCAATGAGTCAATGTGGGTCAGCAATAAAAACAGGCATTTCGTTCGGTACTCATTCAAATCATACAGTCAACGACCATAATTACTACAGTGGAACGTCGGGGGGCGGGTACATGACAACAGGCTCACCGTACGGTGGTGCAGGCGGTAGTCCAGGAGGTTTCGCTCGCGTATGCGGGTCTTTCTTGCCTTGTTGCTCATTTTCAACAACTTTGACATTCAGAAAAGTGAAACTGCGCATTCGCTACGCCCTATGACGATCTACCAGCTCATTCAAGCCAGCCAAGCACACACGGACGCTGACTGGGTCCTTGGTGACCAAGAGATTGGACAAGTAAAAACTTGTCACACTTGAATTCGAAGCCTATTCATCACATTGTTCAGGTCACCGTTGTCGCGTATATTGCTTCCATACAAGCACAGGCAACAAACAGTCAATATATGCTCGATGATGGTTCAGGTCGAATCGAAGCTCGTCACTGGACTGATTCCTCCATGGAAGATGAGTCAGAAAAGAATGGCATTGTGTGAGTTTACCCTTCTGCTATCGCCTTTATAGCAGATAGTCAACTTTTGTAGTGAGGGGGCATATGTGCGGATCTTGGGGAGTCTGAAAACTTTCGGGAATAAAAAATACATCAACACCAACCTTATACGTCCGATTGACTCACCCACCGAGATATACTTTCACCTTTTGGAAGCTATGACTGTTACTATGATATGGGAACGTGGTCCAGTAAGTTCGATACCTACCTGCCGTATTAGCTCAACTCCAAGTTGCCACAGCCACCAAGACCTGGGCAAGAAGTAACACCGCGGCCGAACGGGCCAGCCGGTCTAAGCACCGCGTATGCGGCTCAACCAACAGCCTCTAGCGACCAGTTTTCACACTTATCGAAGTTACATTCCTCTATACTTACCTTCATGCAAAATCAGCCAGCCACTGCAGAAGGTATTCATGTCAGTGCTATCGCCCGCGCAGTGGGAGGGAATGCCGTTACAATAAGGTATGTAGTCATTTGATGGCATTATCACTCACGCTCGACTCGGCCATTCAGCGATGCTCTCGACAAATTGACGGATGATGGGCTCGTGTTTTCTACTGCTGATGAATCCCACTTCAAGCTTGCCGAGTGAGGGACACATGCCGGGATGGTCGATTCTGTATGATATGACCGAGCGGGACTTCATATGCTTGAGCAAAATTACATAATTTGTAGAGGTTCATCTTTCAACGTTCAGCTCTTATCCATTTACATCCCTCCTAAGAGTTCAATCGATCATGTCTGAGAAACTCGATGAGGAACAGGCCATTGCTGGGGCCCACTCTTATGTTCCACCCCAGAGTGAAGCCTGGAAAGAAATCCTCCAACCTGTGACAATCTTCCAGGTGCTCCAAGCAGAGGCTTTACCCTTCTTTGAAGATGAGTCTCTGATGATTGAAGGGAGAGGTTTCGCTGCTGTGGGTATCATGATTTTGCTTGCTGAGTATTGGGACCTATTCTTAGAATTGTGTTGCACAGGTTACACTTGTTGCCCATGTAACAAGTGTAGAGATGCATCCAGCAAAAGTCATCTATATTCTTGAAGACGGAACAGGAAGAATTCGGGCAGAAAAAAGACTCAACAGTTTATATTTCCTTCATGGGTTGTCTGCAGAGGCAGAAAAGGAGGAGGCTACTCAAAGTTTGGCCCTGTAAGTTCATTATTCCATGCTTCTTGGACATCAACAATTATTATATTTCTGAAGGGAGCATACCTATGTTGAGGTCATAGGTACTCCACAAAAAGGAAACCTGAATTGGGGTCCCAAGATCCAGATGAAATCAATTCTTCCTGTCCATAGCTACAATCAGGTTATGTATCACATTTTGAATGTGATTCAATGTAACAGGCTCATCCAGGAACATACCCAGGTGGGGTTGTCATTTTTAGTGAAAAAATCCTGCTTATATACTACTAGGATCAACCTGAGACCCATAGTCCTTCAGGCATTGGCATGAACTTCCACTGGCAGTCTAATGGGGACATGGAGGTTGACATGCCAGTGAATGGTGGCCAAGCCCATCGAGATGATGTCAATGCCTTTCATCCAATCCTCCCCCAGTCATTCGTACCACAGAGACAGCAGCCATATGTAGCCCTTCAACCACTTGAAAGGGCTATTATGAAGCATATGCATCACAACAAACATTGTCAGATTTTGATCACAGAAATGGGACAAGTAATTCAGGCATCATATGGATGCACAGAAGCTCAATTTGAGTCAGTCTTTCTCCAACATTGGATTGTTGAAGGCACTGAAAGTCAAGTGGTATCTTTAGTCTTGCCATCCAGGCACTGTTGTCAGAGGCATACATTACAAGCCCACTTGATGATGGATATGTGATCCTGACACCCCGACGCTAGGAGATTTACCCATTGTAACGTGATATTAGAAGTTATCAGACCTGTTTATCACGAAGAGGAAATGCCAAGTCTATTTCTTTAGCAACACAGTTGTTGGCTAATCGATATTGTTAATACATGAAGTGATGTTAGACGTACAAAGTTGTGTGTAAACAAGAATCAACGATGTTTATACTTGGCTTCATTATCGAGTCGGATGTTGGGATCCAGGGTATTATGTAGTCCCATAAGTGTCTTACTGACAGCCTCGGAGGCACCGATCATGGGTTTCAAGACAGCAATTGGAACCGCGCGTACAACGGCTCTGACCGCTCCCTGCTCGTGAAGGTGATTAGATCGATGTCAGGCTAGATCTCGAACTCGCTGTCTGCGACTCACCTCGTTTCCAGATCTCTCGTATACCTCCATAGGAACTGCTAATATAGTCTGAGCAGCAGAGTGCAGATTTCTTTGCAAACTGTGGTAAGCCGACTGTACTCCTTCCTTCAGGCCAGTGGGCTGAGCGGCGTAACGACTAATCAGGTCTTCATCCGAACCCTCTGCATATTCGTTCTCATATGGTATTTGAAGTGCCTCAGCTGTAACGGAGTCCTTGAACTGACCACCTAACACATTCTCGGTTTGCTCCAGAATTACCTGCGTGCCGGTGGCCAGGCGGGCACCAAGCTTGATGGCCTCCATGGCAGTGGACTGAACGAACGCCTTGGTACCTTTCTGTAGCCCACGGACTATGCGTCCATCTTTCTTGTATTGTGCGATGGGGAGTAGGACGAGGTCTGCGACCCCCGAACCGACATTCACTACAGACCGGATCGGAGCTACGCCAGAGATGACATCGACGAGCTGCGTAGCCTTTACATCTGGAGTCCAGAGGTCATTTAGAGTGTCGAAGAAACGCGGCCATCCAGTGATCTAGCAACACGTTAGCTGGTTATCATCCTTACTCTAAGCGAACGCACACCGTGCAGAGTCAAGTGTCGTAATGTCATCTCCGCTCCGTCGAAATGGA
Source organism: Hemileccinum rubropunctum (assembly GCA_038089535.1). Lineage (NCBI taxonomy): Eukaryota > Fungi > Basidiomycota > Agaricomycetes > Boletales > Boletaceae > Hemileccinum > Hemileccinum rubropunctum. The sequence continues at coordinate 653,811 of JBBPLC010000001.1, read as the reverse complement.
AAAAATTCATCAGCTCTATCGTTCTGCCGTCTCGCAATGCTCTGTAATCAACGCGTCGAGGTTTGTAATCTAACTTAATGTCCACCGGGAAAACCTCGGCGTGTTCTGCGTGGAAGACTCGCGGGTGAGCATGATACAGATGCACGAAACAACTTACGGAAGTATATCTCCTCTTTCTTTTTCCCGTCTTCTGGAGCTGAAGGGCTATCTGGATCTTGGAAAGCGAAGAATTTCTTGAAAAAGTCGAGGGCATCCTGGTCTACATACAATCGTAAGGGTAGGATTTTTGCCTAGAGATGAGGTTGGCCATCTGAGCGGTAAGCTATCAGTGAAGATTCAAAGCTTACGCGAAGTCGCGTTTCTTCTGTGAGATGCGACGAAGAAGGGCGAACACTCAACAACTCGACTCGTGCCATATTGGAATCAGTTTCCCTGACATTCCCTCGCGAATCCGATCGCATGTCAGTAAGGAACTTCTTCCACGTTGATGTCTTGATATGGTCAAGGATTTCAAGATCCCTGACCAAGATCAACGTGCGCGATACCAGGGTTTCACCAGGGCGGTAATTGTCGATCTCTGCATCCAAGCCTTCCAGCCTAATCTCAACTGAAGCTCCTCTGGATCGCGTGAGGCGCTTTCCATGCACACGGGTCGACACAATCCGCGGTCGGCCCGGGGAAGCGGGATGGAGGGATTGCCAAGAACTCTCGGTCCCAGTTTCCGCAGGGTCATCAAGCTCATCGTCAATTGCGGCGATGAGAGCATCTGGATCCATACTTTCCAAATCCCGTTCAAGTCCAATATGAAACGAATTGAAGAGTGTCGTGCTAATTGTCTCATCTATAGGCTCCTGCGTTTGCCCAGTCGACACCAATTGACGTATACGTGCGAGCCGCTTGCGCATCTCCTTGACCTCCTTCTCAACGATCTTGCGTGTACGAGGCCAATCGAACCCGTCATGTAAGAAAAGCACTATATCCGAGTTACGAATCCGTACCCGTAGGGTGGTATCGCTGAGGATAAATGAAAGTCAACCAAAATATACATACTATTATAAATTTCTTACTTATATGGATCCTGGGCTGTATCAGGTGAAATCGTGTCGAAATGGTGTTCGTTGAAAGAGAGAGGTTTCAAAATGCGGACTGTTTCCCCGCCAACATTCGATACGATACCAAGCTGGCCCATCACAGGAGTGCTGCGACCTGATTGCTCCCCCATGTCGAAATCTTCGAGGTCGTCATCCCTGAGTTCTCGAAGGCCCGCAGCAGTCCCAAAAGACGCGTCCAGATAGTCCTGATTAGCGGGCAGATCATCAGATATCATATCCGCTGTACTCCCAACTTCAGGAATAAGCCTGAAAGCATGTTCATCCAAAGAGGCTATGCGCTAATATTGAGCAATACAATAATGCCGTGAATGAAGCGCTGATACCAGTCATATCATGTTTGTAGTCACCAGCGTTAGTGTTTGGCATTTCTGGAGTTACGCTAGAAATACTTTGACAGGTTTTAGAATGTTCAGGCCATTTTTCATTTGGGAACGACGTACCGAACGGCTACATCGTCACTCGAAGTATGCGTTATGTGGGTTATCAAGCCCGTGAGAGCGCTGATAGTGTCGGCACAAAGGTGTATTCGGAGGCCAATTCGTTCAAGGAGGACCTATAGATATGTAATTAGAACATCCCTGTAGTCGAAACATCTACGAACACTGATGTTTGGTGGTAGGATGGTATTGTCCGCTCGAAAGGTGAGCTGAGAGTGAGAAATCTCTGCGATCAAGGCGTAACCAGAGTTCTGGATTTACATTTGAACAGACAAGCTATCAGCGGAGAGTATAAACTGACCTTCCAAAAGTCAACACCATGGCGAGGATGACTGTGGGTCGGCCTAGTTGCATCGAATGCGTCCTGGATCGAATCCACCAGAAAAAAGTGCGATGACGAAAAGCTCATTTTGAACGCAGATTCCGAGGAGTTCCCAGTCAATTCTGTTGAAAATTCAGCCTCATCAAGGTGAAGCACGGCGGCTCCGGGATATCCCGGGGCACGCAAATGGACCGATACGTCGACGACGCCAACTATGAGCCGAGTGCATTCAGATGGTATAACTGACTCGAATACCTGGAATGTTGTGTTTGTTGGAGTGGAAATATGAGTTCGAGATACGTACTCCTGGTGGTGCCTTAGCAAACATAGCTAGATCACTCCCGAAACTACCATCAAGTGGCGGATGCACTGAGAAACCCCAGAGAGAAACTTTGATCCGTGATTCCTTGGCAGTCGTTTCTGGGACTGCGAAGGACGTTATTCTGCATCCTATCGAGGGTTTGGGTGTTGACAACTGTGGTGCACCCCCTTAGTGATTGCGCAAGACCAAAAATCGGGACTCACAAGGCTGCGGGTTGGACTCTGAAGTAGGAGTACATAATCTCTTGTATTGCATGTGTCTGCAACGCGGAGATCCATGATTTCAGCGGTAACCACACTCTCCTGATCCGTCAGTACTGTCAGAGCAATCGAAGTGCCATGACAAACTACGCACCTTTCCGTCCGATTTCAACTCAAGTAGTACACCCATGTCCATCGCAGATATGTCAAATGGTCTTGCGTGATAAGATTCACTGTTTCGGGGGACAATAAACCTAAGTAAAACTAGTAGAATAAATGTGAATGTTGTTATCTTTTTACTGAGGAGAGACGACTTGCCTTCCGTGACACTGACCTTGACCACCGTCTCACTAGTATTTTGGCTATGGGATTTTTCCGCGACGCTCTCTTCTGTACTATGAGTTCCACTGCGCCGCAACTGGGTGAAGTACCGGCTTCCAATTAAACTCGGATTGCGACTGGACAGATTCGCTGCTGCAGCGTCTGGAGCTACAAAACTTCGTTCAATCAGTTGGGCCACGTCATCTGCCCAACACTGAAGTCCGTCAAACACAACTTTGTCTATGACAAGGTTCACCAAAGGAATGTTAACGATCATTGACAGCCGGCTGGAACAGTTCCCTTTTGTGTTCTTCGTAATGTTGGGTCTTCCCAGCACGAAAGAAAGAGGTAGTGTATCTGGGACGGTTTCCGAGGCCAAAAGTACGCTCGCGTCAGGTCCGATCTCCTTAGCTGGTAGGAAACCAAGTGTCAAAATAGCGTGTGCCACGTTATCGCCGACCGAGGAGTAAGCAGCAAGTATCTCTTGCACACGTACGTTCAGGATTACATCTGATATGCTTTCGCTCGAGTGTAGCAGTGATGATTTCGCCTCCTCTGAAAACCTGAGAGAGGATTTGGTGGAGGGAATGTCGTTGGAAATTACCAAGCCACGGAAGTCAAAGAGCATACAGCCGGACCGTGGTACACGAAGATGCGGAGGGGGACAGCGCACTTCAACTCGAATCATCGAGCATGTCAGACGGAGACTGTATCCAGGTTCATTTAGGGCTGTTTTCTAAAACGTCTTGAGTGCAGAGAACAAAAGGTAAAGTAAAGTACCAACCCTCCTTTTCGGTGAAGCTGGTCGCTGTTGGGAAGACATCGACTTTGAAATCCTCGTGTGTAGATAATTCGTGCCCAGGTCGAGGTCTTCCAAAACGAGCGTTTCTAGTGGTTTTCTCTCATCTGTCTCTCGCACATGGGGATATACCTGTTCGATTTCAACATCATCTACATCCACGTCGTCCCCGCCATATTGTTTGATGCTTGATTGACGGAGAATTTGGTCTTCCACTGTGTCTCCTGCCTTTCTTGGCGTGAAAATTGCCGCCGAGGCGATATCATCGACAAAGTGCATAAGTAAGTTCTGCTTGAAAATCATGCCAAGATCAAAGAACAGATGAAGCGGCGCCATTTTGACGTCCACAGTCCGTGACTTTTGCTTGAACAGGGAGGGCAACGCCAGCCAACCAGAAGCTTCGATAGCAGGAGGCGCAGGTAATCCATCCTCTGTTTCAGATAAGGGGCTGGGGATGAAGGGGTTTGGAGAGCTTGGTAGTTCGGTTGGCCTTTGAGATGGTGTGTGTGACTTGTCCGTCTTGCCAGATATTGCACGATTTCTTACACGCCATGTTGATAGCTTCGCTGAACCACTCTTGAGTTTGGCTTGTGTCCAGTCGACTACTCCAAACACAGGAAGTTTGATGTCTTGCGGCCTCTCCGAGGCAAGCGAAGGACGATAATGCTGAGCAACATGTAAGGTGGGCAAGTAATGATCAGTTAACAGTATTGGCGCTGCAATATGTGGATCATCCGCAGAAGAAAGACCGTGAAAAGCGAATAGTGACACATCTGAAATGACCAATTTCGCAGATGCTGACCCGTCCTCCGGCATAGATGATGGGGTTCGGTGTGCACCAGACATTGATTGATCGGGCGAGGGTGTAGAAAGCCGGGAGGAAACAGAAAGAGCATCGAGGAACAGCCGCAGGTAGGTGCAAGGTAGTCTTGGTGGTACAAGTGGTCGTTCGTAGAAAGTATCCAGAGAAAATAGTTCCTCTGTCACTAATTCCGGAAGTGCAATTATCACGATTGCACGGATGACGATGCTCGCTTCCAAACAGAGCGCGGAACGAGGGAGTTCTGACGTCTCTTTGCGTGAGACAGGCGAGGGAGTAGGAAGCTTAGGTATACACGCATCCATAATATCCAAAAGTACGCGTAAATGGCGAGAATGAAAAGCGCAAGCAAGGATTCCAACATTGACAGACAAGTGGAGAGTCTCTTGCTCGAACTTTTCGCGAGTAAAATCTGCCGAGCTCGCGCCACCAGTTTGGAGGACTTGCCCAGAAGGTGGGATAAGACGAGAGGGAGTTTGTAACGAAAATACTATGGGCTGTGAACCGAAGGAAAGAAGAACATCCTCGGCGGGATTGCGACATGGTATTGATAGCCGTGGACGTGGACGAGCCTGCGCAATGTTATCGGCGACTTGTGGAGCCGAAAGCGACCCCGAAGCGATATCCACTTTGGTGGATTGTGCATGTTCTATGGAAACAGCACTCTGATACATGCTACTCGAAGCCGACGACAGGAGCGGGGAGTTAGGAGGAAGCATGGCAATCGACTGTGACATCATAAGTTGAGTATCCTCGTCCAAAGATGACGACGACGAGCTGCGCGATAATTGACCGACTGATGGACTGTAGTGCAGTGGGGAAGATTTTCGAGAAGCGGTAAGAGAAACTGGGGACAACGTGCTTGTAACGGTCGGAGAAGGAGCAACAACACGTAAATCTCGCGAAGTCACCTGCAATCCAGAGATCGATACTGTGCGGATTTGTCCACAGGGGTTATTTCCTTTCGGTACAGGGTGAAACCCACTATTTACTTCCGAACGGGGACCTGAATCCGTGTAGTATGCCATCTCTGAAACGGAGAGCGTAAAGCTAGCTTGTCCAGGATAAACGATAGTGATCTTGGTGTCCACTGCTGAAAACTCGAATTTGGCAAGAAGTCGCTCGATGAGAGTAGCAAAAACCGATACACCTGCGGGATCGTCGTCACCATGGGGCTCTTTGAGTGCTTCTTCAGCATGTGAATTGTATCCAAATGGGTTGAAACCGCCAGGTAAATTCTCGCTCTCATCTTCAGGGGATGACGAACTAGCGGAAGGTCTGAGAGTTTGTCGTAAAGAGGCTTCCTCGCGGGGTGTGAGCTCGTCATGGATAAAAGTCTCAGCGACAGAAACCACCGAATCGGCGAGGTTGGAGCTGTTATGAAAAGATGTTGAAGGTGATATGGGTTGTTCTGGCGTTATTTGAAAGGTGAGGCTGAGCGACTGGACATGACAGCCGACAGTGGAAGAAAGAGGATTGGGAAATGGAATACGAGCGGTTACGCCAGATATGAAACCGTCATACAAGGTAACTGGCAGTCCTACGAGTAATTGATTGATCGCCTTGAAAGATGCTGTCAGAAGGACACTAGGAAAAAACAGGAGCAGCGGACTTGCCTGTCCATTTAGCTCCAAGTCTTTCACTTGAACGGTCCCAGAACCAAGCTGAGAATCGATTTGATGCAGATCAAGCTGACCTGGCTTGAGAAAGTGACCTAGCGTTCTCCTCAAGAGAAAGGAGAAGAAGCGTCGCTGAATACTGGACGGGATCGCGAAATCAAACTTGGGGAGACCCGTAAACCATGAGGAGAACCAAGAAGACATGGCAGTTGTGGAATCAAGCAAGGCAAGAGAACATGTCAATGGAAGTGAAGTGTTAGAACGAGTCGTGCGGCGGTGCGGAAGATGTCCCACTCAGGGACTTGTTGGGTCCCGAAGGCAGGTTGGGATTATCACGCCAGCACAAATGTGGGTAATAGCCCCTGTTCGCAAGTCTCTACTACATCAACGTACGCTAGTCGACATCCATAGCCATCGTCTGACCATCTCCCTTGACGAGCGCACTTCGACTCTTGCTTGGCACTTTGATTTTCTCCAACACTCTCTCGGTGGATGGTGATTCCACCGCCATTGGCTCCACAAGTTTGACGGACGTCGACTTGACGGCCAACTTTTTGACCCGGTGTGCACGTTTCTTTTCTCGAGCAACAGCCATTCTGTCGGGCCGCGACGATGAATGATTGAGTAGTGAACAAGCAAGGCCAGAACCCACCTTTGTTTCCAGAATGCATGCTCCCTGCGTTGCTTGATCTCCCCAACCCGTTTCATTGCCTTGATCGTGGTCTGAACCAGCTCACGATCGTAGCGAACCGGGATATTTCTGCGCTTCTCGAAATCGATTGTAGCATCCTGAGAACATACCATTTAGCGTCACAACAGACACGCACGTATTGTGCTTGTTATACTCACAATCGTCATCTCCTTTCCAGCTGCTTTCCGAAACGCCTTTGTCCACCGTACCTTGCGCGGGTTGCGTTTCATTCTAATCCCTTCGGCGATCAATATCGAGAAAAGAAAAGAAAAGAAAACCAACTTGAAGTTCTTGTGACATCTGCAGCCAGATCAGCATGATGGTAGTCTCGACGAGTGGAGTAAGCTTACTTGGATGTGCAAAAACGAAAGACTTTGGCATCGTTGCGAACAAACGCAGTTCCTAATACAAGTGAGGCAACACTTTCTAACCCATAGACGACATATCTTACCGTGCCCCGGGTAGACATTCGTCGAACAGAAATAACACTTTTCGATACGCATGTTGCTCGACGAAGAGAGGCGGCCGTGAGAATTAAATGTACCCAGTTGCCGATATCATTGTCACAAAATAAGCGGCCCATAACTCTTCCCGCATCCTTCAACACCCCAAAAACTTTCTTTTATTCTACACACTTGAATATCACCCGTTACTAAAACCTTTACATCCGTGCACGTGGTGTAATCTCTCTCTCTTTTGGTACCAAATGCCTGCACAGATCGTCCACAACTTCGCCGGCCCGAATGCTTACCACGCTCAACAACGTATCGCTCAGGCCATGCGTTTCCTCAGCTAATCCTTGCACATAGATCCCCGCCTGTAGCTTCTCCCGCCTGTTTTGTCTCGTAGGCAGAAGCCGATATGCCCGGGAAATATACAGTTTCTTTGTCGGACCTCCTATTTCACGCGGCCGATCTGGTGTCCGGTCCGAGGGGGTTAGCGTGTTACTCCTGTTGCTCAGTGCCGCGTTCCCCTGGCCATTGGCGTCGCCAACTTCGAAAGTCGAAGATCTATGGGTATCGATCGCATCCTCCTGCAAACCTGCCTCTACCTCCAGACGAATACGGTCTTGTGCATTTTCATCGAGCCCAAAGTATTTGCCTAGAGTCGAATTGATCAAGAGACGGAGCGATGATTGTCTCTCGTAACCAGTTGCACAAAATATTGCATCGTACGATTTTTCATAGATGTCTCGCGTTAAAGTTTGTTGCAAGATGAGGATTAGGGGTTCCAATTCGGTTCCTGATGATTCGACATTACTGGTACGTGAGGTTTCCGCAGACAGAACCTCGGAATAGTTCAGAATGGTGAACTTCGGTTTTGTCAAAGGCACGCTGCGGTTAGTGCGTCTGGATATCCCCTCTTCAAGCTTTTGATCGTACATGATCTCGTATAACTGGTCTCGTAAGCGAAATGATTTGGTTCTTGAAAAAATAAAAACTCTGACCAGTTCCAGGGTATCACGATTGATGACTCCGTAATTCGTACTTGCATACTCGAGGCACAATTTCTGTCTCGCGGAATGAGATGACAGCCGAAAAACCTCATCGATGGCTAAAAATTCTACGTCGGCATCACCGAAAAAAAATTGGTGGCGTTGATCGCTTACATTCTGGGTTGAAGATCTCATTGACGAACGGTGAGTCATCACTTGGTTTCAGGGATCCTTTACGAATAATTAGGTCGAGGGTATGTGGATTATCTCCGATGACTGGGATAGTGGCTAGTCGCGAGTGGAGGTCTATCACAATTTCTGCAGCGGATTGACCAGATCCAATAACCGCGATACGCAGCGGACCTTTTTCAGGATTGCGTGATCGTAGGAAATTCAACAGAGGAGTAATCGATGTCAAGTAGGTTGAGCTGTGGATCATACGTTCTTGAACCCAGGTTGTCGCGAGCGATCCAGGTATACAGGGTGAACCACCTGGGGATATGATAAGATTTTCTGAGTCAAATTGTAAGTACTACGTTTATGAGCAGATGCATAGGCATACTCGCTAGACGCATGACATGTTGACCAGTTGACAGGACTCGGGAATGTACTTGTATAGTGGACGTGTCCATTTCTCCGAGCGCAATGACTTCCTCGCCAAAAGCAACTTTGACACCTCTATCTTGCACATATTTGGCCGCCCAAGACAGATAATCAGAGTATTCTTTTCGATTGGGGGTGGTACGGCCTCGGTTGATGAAATCCAACAGACGACTTTGTGAATGCAAGTAAGAAATGAAAGTGAGTGGGCTCTGGGGGGACCGGAGGGTAGCCAGGTCCTTAAGGAAACTGGTCCATAGCTATCAGATGATGGTAGCGAAGCAGAAGATCGGGAGCGTCGCTTACTTGATTTGCATCTGGGTGCCAGGTAGGAGCATTGCCGGATGCCATTTGAATTCGTCGTGCCTTTCGATGAAGAAGATTCTATCGATAGAGATGGGAGGCTGGCGAGACCGATGTTAGGAATGGTGTAGTAAGTGCAGGCGAACGAACAATCCTCACACCGAGCTGATTCTCGATAAATGCGCCAGCGATAGCAAGGTTTGAGGGCCCGAAGCCGAGGCCTATCACATCGTATACTTGGATTGAAGGATTGACGGGCATGTGGTGTTCTGTCAGTGAGGACAATGTGGAACTACTAACTTTTTATAGAACACGTTGAACGTTTGAAACAGCGGATTTTTTTCTGAAAGGCCGGATACTACAGAGGTTTGTGACGGACAAATTTGCGGATGATGCGCACTATCTGAGAGTGATAAACATTATTGAGCCTGCAGGCAGACCGCCGCTGGCAGTGGGAGCGCTGAGTCGTCCAGTGTGAAGCAGATATATGCTTATCAGATAATCGCACGTCATTACTAAGGTAGAAACTGTAGCTATGTACTACTTGGAGTCATTTTTGATTTCCCGCTCGTTTATCAGTGATACCACCATGTCTTCTCAGATAGATCCTGCCGACAGCACCTACAGCACGATCCAGCTGCCAAATTTCTCTGGCCGCCGGAGACATACCAGTGTGTATTCACTGTATCACAAAATAGCACTAGATGAACACCTTCGCATTCGTGTCAACAACACATCTCTCGATGCCCTCATTCTGGTAGCCTACGCAAATGTGCTCGGCATGTATTGCGGGGCAACCGATGTGCTCCTCTCTCTAGTGGGCTCAGATGGCACACCTGTACCATTTCGCTTGCGATGGGATGAGACTATGTCGTGGGAGAACGCCTTCGAAGTAGCGAGTGCCGCTATTAGAAACACCAGGCAGCCACTCGATGTCCCAGAGTTGACCGCAGATCATCCTCCGTTTTTAGCATTTTTCCGGGATTCCTCTCGAACCACCGACAACCCGTCTGCAGTCTCCGCGGTGTTCTTGCACCAACTACCCTTGCTGATACACACAGGAGATGGGACCTTACATCTTCACTCGTCCTCCAATCAGTTCTGCTCCTCCATGGCCTCCATGTTTCTTCGTCAAATAGTCGCTGTAGCTGCCAAAGCTTTTGCTGACGCAACACAGAAGATAGCTGCGCCTCTCCATCTAAACAACGATCTCTCTTCAGTTGTCGAAGCTCTTCCAGAGCTCGATCGAGCCACTTATTATTCGCATACACGCCTGGCTCGCTTTGCAACCGATTATATTCTCCCACATTCAACTTCCAATCCTAACGCGACAGCTGTGCAGTGGTACTCTGATCTGTCCCCTGACATGGTGGTGCTTCGGACTCCAGAATGCTTGTCCTATGGTGATCTCAACCATACTGCCAATCGTTTCGCCCGTTTCCTCCTCGGTAAAGGACTTTGCCGAGAGGATCGGATTGCGGTTTGCATGGACCGTGATCTCATGTTTCATTCGGTCTTATTTGGCATTTTGCGCGCTGGTGGATGTTATGTTCCGGTCAGTGCAGGTTTCCTTTATGCATTCCTTGTTCACGATTAGCGCACCCATAGATCGATCCGGAACTGCCTACGCAAAGGAGGCTTTTCATTGCAAGAGATTCCTTGGCGAGATTTGTTGTCACGTCATCCCGGTCTCAATCTCACGATCCCTTTGGGGAATTATCTATCGATATCTACGATGTGACTATCCAAGAGACTATCTCCGGTATGAGCGATGCCGAAGTCGACCTCGCACTTCCAGGAGATACAGCATTCATGTTATACACGTCGGGTATGAATATCCCCACTGCATACATTCGGGACTTCATCCATGTTTGTAGGCACCATTGGGAATCCTAAAGGTTGTCTCATAACCCACAACGGTCTCTCTGAGGCAATCCTAGCCCTCAGTTCCTTTGCTGCCGACGTCAGAATGACAGATATTCGCAAGGGAAAGTACTTGGCTGTTGCTTGTGCGTCATTTTTCGCCTGCTTAAATTCTTGAGTTTGTGACAAAGTGTCTACAGCCATAGCTTTTGATGTTCATCTTTCGGAAATTTTTGTTCCACTGGCTCTGGGGATGACGTTGGTTTCTACGAAACGCGGGGAGCTTTTGGAAAACTTGCCCCTATACGTCAATCTCCTTGAAATCACGCACGTCGGACTCGTGCCTAGCTTGATAGATGCCACCATGTGTATCGCCGAGGATGATCAGAAGCAGGAGGAAATGAAACTCAGATATATCGCTAGTGGCGGGGAGAAAATTACCGATTCTGTAAGTTGCGTTTAGCGCTTTTCGCAGAGGACCTCGATTTATTTGCTGTTTTCTCTCAGATCCTTGATAAGTGGGGCGACCATCCAGTCGTAAGGCTTGCTAATTTTTATGGGTAAGCATTGTTCGCCGTCCCCGGGTCTATAATTTGCAAACTGGGTCATAGTCCTAGTGAGGTAACCATAGGCTGCTGCGCGCGGTTCATGAATGGAAATATCCCTCGAGAGAATATTGGCTGGGCGTTTGCTAACGTCTCTTCATACGTAGTCGATAATAACCTCAACATTCTTCCCCGAGGAGTAGTGGGTGAACTCGTAGTTGCGGGGCCACTCGTTGGAAGAGGCTATCATGAACTTCCTGACCTTACCGCGAAATCCTTCGTGGAGTGGCCGCGCAAGGGATCGTGGTCTTATCGCACCGGCGATTTAGTTCGCATGCTCTCCGACGGCTCCCTCCATATTATAGGCCGAATCGACACACAGGTCAAGCTGCGTGGCGTGCGAATTGAGGTAGAGGGTATCTCTGCTGTTCTCAGAAACACAGCTCTCAGTGAGCTTGGGTTACAGTTGAACGTTGGGACAGTACTCTCTGCACATCCTTTCATCGGAAATGGTGCTACGCCACAACTAGTGACCTTCGTTGCCTGGGATATCCAGGCCCCTATCTCTATCCGGCGGACTACCAGGCCACGCATTCTATCTTTTCAAAACGATGTCCTGCAAATTCTTAGAACGGTTTCAGAAAGGGAGCTCGCCAGTTACATGCGACCCGCACACATAATTCGTCTCAGCTGGCTTCCTCTCAATTCCAACGGAAAAACAGACGACAAGGCCTTGTCTTCAATTTTCAGAGAGATCGATCTTCAGCAGCTTATTGGTGCCACCCAGGATACCCCTGGGGAAAATTCCTCGTTATTAACAGACATTCAGCAACGACTTGTCTCCCTGGTCGAAAACCACGTTAAGACATCACCCATCGATCCAAGAATAAGCCTCTTCGCCTATGGCATGGATTCGTTATCACTGATACAACTGGTATCGGACATCAGGCGAACGTTCTTTGTATCCATCGCTGTTGCAGATGTCATGGAAGCAGCATCTATCAAAGCTGTTGGTGAACTAATTCAGACGCGTCCACTTCAAGCACAAGCCTCATCATCGATCATAAAACTGTTCTCTGAACGGTGGCTTCACGTGGTTGAAGAAAGCGTTCCGCATATACAAGTTGGACATGTTCTTCCACCATTCCCAATTCAGGAAGGTGTTCTTTATCATTCGGATAGCCACCCAACTTCATGCGTGCAGCATGTTGTCATGAGTATTTCGGATCAAACCCCACTCTCACGAGTACGCAATGCATGGGAGGCCACGATGGAGAAACTTGACATCCTCAGGTGGGTCAGAATGTTTGCCGTTTTTTTTTTCTGCTAAATGTAGTCCGCGTAAACTAGAACCGTCTTTTACTTCGGAACACAACTCGTTCAGGCTGTACGGGCACCTACTAACTGCCAACTTCCTTGGATCGAGCAGCGGACACCTTTCACAGATGCAGATTCTTTTTGCGCATTTTTCTACGCAGAAGCAGCGCCATCCTTGGCGCAGGAAATCAACGGGACAACTTCAACAACTCCTCCGTTTCGTTTGGCTGTCTTTTCTCCACCAGGAAATCATCATGGCCTTTGGTTAACGTTGTCGATTCACCACGCATTGTTTGATGGGATATCTCTGCCACTTATCCTGAAGTTTGTTGAAGACGAGTTGCTGGAGAGGCCACACCCTGCTACCTGCTCTCCGGAATCACTCCTGGAATATATGCATAGCGCAAAGGATGATGTAGCATGCCAGTTTTGGGTCGCAAGGTTTTCTGATTTCAATTGGTCGGAACATCGCTTGACAAGTGTACGGTCATCAAACCAAATTCGACGGAGGGTCATGCCTCTTACTACATCCCTCACCACTTTGAGGAAACTCGTAGTACCTCATCAAGTGACCATGCAATCTGTAGTAACATGTGCATTTGCGCTTTCTCTAGCTAAGTATATCTACTACACCGATGACGTCGCTTTTGTGGTCCGTTTCCGCATTGTGGCGACCAGCACTTTCTGATGCAACAACGATAGGTCATTCGTGCAGGGCGCCTGCTTCCTGTTGAGGGTGCCGAACATGCGATATGTCCCACTATAAATGCACTTCCGACCAGAGTCCGCCTCGACACGGCAGGTTACCTTCAACGCGTTCAGGCAGATATATCGGCTGCAGCGGCGTTCGAACACTTCCCTCTATCACACGTGCAAAAGTGGCTGCCTCAAGGGACGGCTCCATTTGACACTCTATTCGCGGTTACTGTTAAGGACGATACTCAGTATAAAGCATGGGACATCTTGCGGAGTGAATTGCCCGAACCTGATGTAAGCCATCACTTCCTGAAAACTCCAGTCGGTTCTTGACGACTTCACTAGTTTCCTCTCTCAGTCGAGATCTTACTTGACGAGAGCAGTGACACCTTTACTATCCGGGCTGCTTATCACGACTGTGGATCCTTAGCCATAGGCGTTGATAACATTCTTCATCAGTTCGAGGCCATACTCCTCGATATTCTCAACAGAGAAGGCTGTTATGTGGCACCGTCTACCCGAATACCTCGATACATGAACCCGATTCAGCCTACAGTACAAGTCGACGACGACGACGACGACGAAGTTGGGGAAAGTGCGCACGACCTCGTACCATTGAGAGGCATTGTCTCCAAATTTTTTGAGCTTCCGGCTGAACGATTGCGTCCGAACACATCATTCATTTCTTTGGGCTTGGACTCCATTCAATCTGTTGGCTTGTCTAGAGTTCTCCGTCAACATGGCTATTTCCTTAAAGCAACGGATATTATGGGAAACCCAAACCTGCGGAAACTCGCTGTTTTATGTGCGCGATCGCTTGGCCATTCTGCGCAGGTGGAGATCGAACAGGGTATACTTTCCTTGCAGAAGCAGCGCGAGAAAATCATGGCCAGTTTCGACCCGTCATCGTGTAAACTATCTACCGACGATGAAGTTGAGATATTTCCCACGACTGCGCTCCAGACTGGTATGATATCCCAGGTACCCCCGTTTATCTGTTTTCTACTACTCACTTGACACTCATAAAAACGTATTAAAGACGGTCGCCTCTGCTGGAAACCTGTATTTCCATTCATTCGTCCTTGACCTCGACTCAGATATCAACCTAATACTTCTAAAAAATGCATGGGATCATGCAGTCCACGATATCGATATCCTTCGGACTACGTTTCATTACGTGGGGGGGCTTGCATCCTGGGTACAAGCACGGCATTCTGTCGTAAAACTCGATTGGCAGGAATATATTTCGACTCCATCTACGCTCTTCCAGGATACAGTCAATCAGCTCTTTTTGCAACTTACGCCAGCCGATGACTCTGCCTTTCGCAGCCCACCTATGTACTTGCGGGTTTTGCGCTCTGACCCAGCCACCCTTTATCTCGTGCTCTTCATGCATCACGCATTGTACGACGGTCTCTCCATCCCTAGTTTGCTATCCCATGTCGAGCACATATATCAAAATCAAGAGGTCGCGCGCCCGGCCCAATTCTTTGACTTCATTCCGCGCATCTTATCCCAGCAGGATCATGCAACCGCATACTGGACCGAGCGACTCCAAAATTATCATACGGCCACCTCACTACATCACATACCTCTCTCGTCGAAAGCAATTATTGCGTCGAGGCTGGTCACTGTCCAGCAGGAATCATTAGTGCAATTAGTTCACGATAACGCTGTCACCCTACAATGTCTTGCACAAGCTGTGTGGGCGAAATACCTGGCTTCATTAGATTCCTCGAATGATGTCGTTTTCGGGCATGTTGTCTCAGGTCGATCGTTTGACGATTCTGAAAATGTGGTTGGACCCATGCTTGTGAGTGAAATTTATGGCGCAATTGATGAAGGTACTCAATTTGGCCTCAAACCCAGAATACAATCCCTTGTCGCGTACAATTCTCTCCACATATGAGCAACCGAGAGCTACTTCAATCTATTCATCGTGCCAATGTCGACGCGTTGCCTTGGCAGCACGCTTCACTCCGAGCCATGCAGAGCAAATTACAACTGCACGGCCTGTTGAGTAGCTTATTTCTCTTTCAACCTTGGCGTCTCCCAGTTCACAGCAATCTATGGGCACTACGTGATCCGGAGGAATTTGATATTCAAATTCAAGTGAGCAGTACTGCTATTTGCTTGCTATCCAACTCTAGTGACTTAAACTTGTTTAGTATCCTTTAAATATCGAATTCCACGAACTAGAGACTGGTTTCTTGATCAAGATGGCTTGCTGGTCCAACATCATGGATGGCGAAACACTCGATAGCGTATTGACTGACATTGACGTACTGGTCAACGAGATGGTGTACCATCTCGACAGTCCAACGACTTCCCCCACGGCCACTAATGTGGGCATGCGGCTGGCTGATGTCGCACAATCGGCCGAGAAGCCGGCCGACACTACGTGCATCCCCCCAGAATTGTTGGCTACCCTCGCATTAGTGACCCACTGTCCTGCAGACAACCTTTTTCCGTCACAGTCACTTGTGGCAATTGGCGTGGACTCTATCACTGCCATCAATCTCAGCACTAAGTGCAAGAAAGCCGGCCTCGCAATCAGCGCCGGAGACATCGTTTCCAGTTCCACGATCGGGGAATTGGCTAGCAAGGCTGGTAGGATCAATCCTAACACTGGGGCACAGCAGTACAAGTCACCGTTGCTGGAGATAACAATCGAAGAGCGCCAAGCAATCATTAGTCGATTTCCAGAAAGACGTCACGATCAGATCGTTTCAGTATCAGCCGCGACAGAAGGGATGAAGTGGCTAATCGCAGCTTGGCAACGTAGCTATCGCCAACGTTTCCACCACGTCTTCGCGTACAAGCTTAGCCCTAATGTCAACCTTCGGCACCTTCGAAAGGCATGGAAGGCTCTTGTGGCGCATCACTCAATCCTGCGGTCAACATTTGCCTCGGCACCAGGACGTTTTGACCCCCGAGTGGTTACATTTGCATTAGACTCGATAGAAGTGGATTTAACGGAAGAATACGTCGAGCACAGACAGGATTTACTTGCGCTCGCTGAGAAGATGGAAACTATTCTAATGTCGCCCTTGCCCATTAGTTCCGCGCAGGTGAAGGGTTCCATTTTAACCTCGACATCGACGAACAGTCGATATCTACTAATTCGGATGCATCACTTTCAATACGACGCCATCAGCCTCCGGCTTTTACTGGAAGATCTCACCTCTATTTATCTTGGCTCATCGCCACAGAATACTTCAGATACTAGTGCATTTTTGGCCGCGTTTACTCCATCGTCGGCCAATCTCTCCGAACAAAGGCTGTACTGGCAATCGGTCATGCCAATCCCATTTCTCCCAAGATATCTTCCATCACTGACAACGGAGAATCGACCACCTGCCGCGGGGAGGATCCTCGTGACAATAGCATCGGCTATTCCAGGGGCCACTGAACTCAAGAAACAAGCCCAGGCAGTTGATATACCATTGCATTGCATCCTTCTTGCATCCTGGGCGTCGGTACAAGCATCCCATTCTTCTTCTGATCACGCAACTTTCGGACTCTGGCATGCGGGGCGGACAGGGTCGGTCCCCAACGTCTTGAACTTGGCCGCTCCATGCATGAACGTCTTGCCAGTACACGTCCCCGTGTCGGACAGCCTTCTTGAGGTCGCCCGTCGGGTGCAGCGGGATCTGCGCAAACGTACACCAGTCATTCAGCAGAGTAGTTTGCGTGACATCGATGAATGGATAGCTGGAGGGAAAGATTTGCCTCTTACTAATGTGTTTCTCAATGTGTTCGAGATCACGAGAGAAGATAGACGGGAAAATGAGATCTTTACCTTTGTCGAGGTAACCGTGTATCTTTTGCTCAGATGCCAACCGCCATTCATCGATATTCTTGATCAGATTGACCACACCATACCCGTGGAACCGCCCGTATATGAGGAGTCTGAAGTAATTGACACAATCTCTATCACCAAGTTGCTTCAGGTCTGTCCACAAACCTTCTCTAGATGAGATAACTCATGACATATCTAGGATGACGTCATGGTTGATATTATAATCAACGACAAGTTGGATGCTATTACGATGTCAATTGAGAGTGCACGGTCAATTATGGATGCAGTTCGTGCGAAGGAAATTATAGACACTTGGGCGATGGGGGTAAAGCGCTGTCTATCGTGCATTGTCTGAGAAGGTTTGAAGAGGGGGAAAGTAATTGGAACGCACTTGCGCGAGTCACCTAGTACATGGCGGATGGTTGTTACTCTTTCGTGTTGTGCCCTCTCCGAGCAGCATCGAGACACTGTGTTTCAAAAGCACTCAGCCAAACCACGTCTATACCGGCGTCCTTCAGCTTTTGTGCTCCCTCACACTTGACAAAGTCAACCGGCTCGCCTGCCCCAACAATGCATCGTCTGATCCCGGCTTTGATGAGTGCATCTACACATGCTGGGAGACCAGAAATTCTGACGGAGCAAGGCTCGAGTGTAGTATAGACGTCGGTGTAGCGCATAAGGTCCTCGACGGATGGGGTCGGAGAGACCGAGGAAAAGAGAGCCGCGAGGTGTGGCTTTGAAAGACCAAACGCCTTTGTCAAGGCATTCGCTTCCGCGTGGGTGTTTCCAGGCAACTCTCTTGAGTATCCCGTAGCCAAAGTAACTGGCTCTATGTTCGGTAAACGAACTACCAGAACACATCCGACACAAAACGCAGTTTGTACGGGCACACAATCATCAGATAGCGCTTCTTTCAACGCTTTCTGCATGTAGATCGGGTGTTCTTCCTCAGCGGTCTGATGTGCGGCAGTCATGGCGAGTAGTAGCTCTGTGCCGAACTTCTAGACGGGTTGGCAGTACTGTGTCGGGTTCAAGATCATCCTGCCAGTGCGTGATGTATTACACTTCAGTGCTATTTACTAATGATGGATCGTCTTTCGCCCAAAGCGGATAGAATTTGTAGCTCCGTCGGCAAAATCCGGGCCTCTTGAGCTTGGAACTGTTCTGCATAACGTCAACGAGAGCTGGTTCACTACCATGTCGTCTCCCTCTGCGATTCCTTCCGACAGACTCGTGGACGAAGATGAGATTATGGGGAATTCCCATCCTGAGGAGGATGACGCCGACGCGATAATGGCAGACGGTAACGGTTTATCGGACGATAGCTCAGACGAAGCAGAGGATGACGAAGAGGAGGAAAAGCGAATAAGAGACGGTTTTATTGTTGACGAGGATGAAGAAGAAGACGAGGAGGACGAGGAAGAACGACGGAGAAGAAGGAAGCGGCGGAAGAGACGCCATCGGAGACGTGGTAAGCCCTTGCCAACGGTGTTATGTCTCAATCAAACTTACCCTCGGACAGAGGAGGAGGAGGAAGCGTTGGAAGAAGATGACTTGGAGCTTCTGGAAGAAAATACAGGTACCTCGTTCAGAAACCGTCTGACCCGTCTACGCCGTGGCCGTGAAGATGGTTCTCCTCCAGTCGCGTCCTCGAGACGGAAACAAGTGGTCGAGTCCTCTGAGGATGATCTCGATAACGATGATGATCTGCCGCAAGTCCAGGATATTCAACGCATCTGGGATGACGAACGGGGAGGGGGTGGCAGGGAAGACGAAGAAGATATGGATGACTTTATTGATTATGGGGACGAAGAAGAAGGTGCTGGTGCCATGGACGAGCAAGAACGTGAGGAGAGACGAAAGGAGAGGAAAAAGTTGGAACGCCAGCGGAGAAGAGCTATGGGCTCACGACCTGAGCTTGCTGGCATTGACGCCAAGTAAGTCCAGAATTCGCTTTTATGCTTTATCTCTTAATGACCTCCTTAGCGCTTGGGATGAAATTCACGATGTGTTCGGTGACGGTCATGAGTATGACTGGGCGCTGGAAGGCGACGACGAAGCGGAGTACGAGGAACGACTCAAACCCGAAATGAAATACCAAGACGTCTGTTCATCATTTATCCCACTTGGGCTAGAGTTGACACTCATGATTTTTCAGGTCTTCGAACCCTCAGAAATACGAGCTCGGATGCTTACAGAAGATGACGACCTGATTCGCGCACAAGACATCCCAGAACGCATGCAACTCGCCACGTCGTCACTGTCGCATAATGCAACCTTATCTCTCCACCAAAACCTTACAGAAGCAGATATCAATGACGCTGCCGCCTGGGTAACTTCCCGTTTGTCCAGTCGTAAAACCAGGGACTTCTTCTCTCCCGACGGGCCCTATAAATCGTATTCCCAAGCCCTGGTCCTAGCTGTCTCTTATGCTCTTCGCTTTCTCTTCGTCCACGAATTCGAAGTTCCATATATTTGGACATACAAGCGGGACTACATTTCGTATTTCAACCCTCAGGAGATGCGCGCTAGAGTCGAGCTTATTAGCTTGTCTGAGTTGTGGAGGATATACGCTCTGGGTCAGAAATACCGTTCTCTCCTCGATCGCCGGAACGCCCTCATCACTTCCTACACGCGGCTCAATGTAGAAGATGAATACTTTGGGCTGTCTATCAGACCTAAGCTTGATTGCGTCGAAATGGTTGCGGACGCGACCGAATGGTTGTCCATGAAATACAAAGTGAACAAACAAGATTCGTTCGATTTCCACTTCCACGACGATGAAGAACCCGACCGCAAGCGTAAAACCCCAAGTCGGATCTCAGCATACGAAGTCGCGAAGAAGAGTATTGTTGCAAAGTTGGCTGATGTAGGTTATTATGTCGGCAGTTTAAATTTTGCTTGTACTGAACCCTTATGGCCAGGGTTTTGGTATTCGTCCCCCCGAGGTGGTGCAAAATTTTGTATCGAATGATCGCCCCAATTTTGTTGAGGACCAAGAGTTGAATCCGATCGCTTTCGCTGAGCAGTTCACCGACCCAGAATCAGTCGTGCCACAAACACCTGAAGAGGTGCTACGGCGAGCCAGGATGATTCTCGCCACCGAGCTGGGCAAAGATCCTTTACTCCGTCAATCTATGCGAGACTTGTTCAGATCTGAGGCACAACTATCGGTTCAGCCTACGGATCGAGGTGTTAACAAAATTGACGAACATCATCCTTACTTTGTTCGTCACGGCCGAGTTTCTTGTCTGGTATCCTACTAATCGACCCCTTTCCAGAACTTCAAATACCTTCACCACAAGCCTATCAGTCAGATGTTGGATAGCGCACAGTTTCTCCATATCTTGGCTGCTGAGGCTGAGTTACTGGTGACTGTCTCGATTTACCTAACCAACGAAGCCAAGGCCAAGTTCGAGCGCCAGCTTAACGACGCGTTTGCTTCGGATAGTTACAGTGACATTGCTAGGTCATGGAACGAAGAGCGATCTCGGGTCGTCCAGGAGGCACTAGAGTACCACCTGATTCCTATTGGCACCAAATGGGCAAGAGAGTGGTTGCGGGAAGAGGTCGAGGACGCTTTGGCCATCCATTGCGGTAACAAGCTCAAAGAGGTAGAACGTTACTCTTTGTCACACTCTTTTAGCTAACATGTTTCCAGCGGATCGATGTTGCTCCCTTTATCACTGGAGAGGCACAACCTGGATACACACCCTCTGTCCTCGCTATCTCTTGGGGAAAGGGAGATCCCCAAAAGGATGCCATTACTCTTGTTCTTCTGGATGAAATGGGTAGACTACGCGAACACGTTAAACTCGATAACTTGGTCGATCGCGATTATCACGACGAATTCACCGACTTGCTCAAGAGACGACGACCCGACGTTATAGTTGTCGGAGGCTTTACTATGGCAACTACCAAGCTATCCTCTCGTATAAAGGAGATTGTCAGTGGCAAGGCACCAAGTATGGACGCTGAAGGCAATATTCCAGGATGGGGAACAGAGCCAAGCAACGAACAAATGTTCAATATCCCCGTAATGTATCTCAACGATGAAGTTGCCCGAATCTATCAGCACAGTAAACGAGCTGCTGAAGAGTTCACCACACTCTCGCACATTGCAAAGTACTGCGTCGGTTTGGCTCGCTACGCTCAAAACCCCTTGAATGAGTATGCAGCACTGGGTACTGATATTGTTGCAATCTCGCTTGAGGACGAGGACCAGCATCTTGTTAGTTTCCCGAGTTTTTGAAAGAATCTGGTCTTGGCTGATGCTAGTTCAGATTCCGAAAGAGAAGCTATTATCCGCTCTCGAAAGGGCATTGGTTGATGTGACGAATAAGCATGGGGTTGACATTAACCGAGCGGTAACGGACTCCTATTACCAACACCTTTTACCATTTGTATGTGGTCTTGGTCCACGCAAAGCTCAAGTTTTGGCTAGAAAAATCGCGTCGATCGTACGTTTCTGTGATTGCCGCCTCATCTGCGTTGACTCGTCACTCTGTTCAGGGAGGGAATCTCGTAAATCGGGACCAGTTTATCAAGTCAAGTCTACTGACTACGAAGATCTTCCTTAACGCAGCCGGTTTCCTGCGCATATCTCATGACACGGAACTAAAGCCCACAAAAAACCGACATGCAGATGATGACGTCCCAGATCCGTTAGATGACACTCGCATCCATCCTGAGGACTACGAACTTGCGCGAAAGATGGCAACTGATGCTCTTGAGCTTGACGAGGAGGATGTCCATGATGAACACCCATCGCATGTTGTCTCTCTCATCATGCAGGATAATGACAACGAGAGAAAGTTGAACGAGCTTAATCTCGACGAATTCGCCGTTAGCATGTACGAGGCCAACGAAGATCGAAAACGACATACCCTCAATGTCATACGTGAAGAACTACTCAAGCCATTCGCAGAACAACGGTCACCGTTCCCTTCAATGCAAGCGTGGGATGTGTTGACCATGCTCAGCGGCGAAACTCCTCGAACTCTTCGCATGGGACTCATCATCTCTGTCCTAATCTTGCGCATCGACAAAAATTCGAATTCAGTGACAATACGCCTCGACTCCGGCATCGAAGGAATTATCAACATGGAATACATGTCGGATGCGGGTAATGTGAACCCCCAAAACATTGTCAAGAAAGGCCAAGCACTACAAGGTGTCATCGTGGACGTCAAACTCGATCTTCCCGCCGATCAATTCTATGTAGTATTGTCAATTCGTCCCTCGGATTTGAATCAAGGGGATGGTCTTTTCCGTCGCGTCAAACGCGATGAATATTGGAACACTCAACAATACGAACGTGACTTGGAAATGCAGGCCAGGAAAAAGAGAGCCGAGACCGATCGGACGAGGCGTGTTATCAAGCATCCCAATTTCCACAACTTCAATGCGACGCAAGCAGAAAATTATCTGGATAAGCAGCAACGTGGGGACGTAGTGATTAGACCATCTTCGAAGGGTGTCGATCACCTTGCTGTGACATGGAAAGTTGATGACAAACTTTATCAGCATATAGGTACGCTTTGTTACTGTCGCCCATTTCCACCCGAGTGCTAAATCCGCAAAGACGTTACCGAAATCAACACAGGGCAGGGCACAGTATTGTTTGTTGATGACAAACATCAGTACGCCGATCTTGACGAACTGATCGTCAACCATGTCCAAGCCACCGCGCGGAAGGTCGAGGAGCTAATGGCACATGAGAAATTCAAGCAAGGGTCTGAAGACGAGCTTCGTGAGTAGTTTTGTCAGGCTTTCCGCGTCTGATTGAATTTTACACTACCTGTAGATTTGTCCCTGAAGAACTTTGTCGCAGCCAACCCCGCAAAAAGTATCTATGGATTTACGTTGAACCGCAAGAAACCTGGTCACTTCAATCTTTGCTTTTTGGCGAACAAAAACTCCACCGTCCAGACCTGGGTAACTTTATTTTTACTCGTGACGATCTTCATTAATGGCTCGATAGCCTGTTCGCGTGACACCGGAATCGTATTGTCTCTTCGAAGCAGCTGTTGCGGGGGTACCGGAACTATGCGATGCGTTCAAAGTCAGGTAAGGACCCGTGACATAAAATAGTAGCTTTTGGCTCACATAATAAGCAGGCATCTACACCAGTCCCAAAGCTTGGGTGTCACAGGCGCAGGAGGGAAGACGCCGTATGGTGCAGGCGCTCGCACACCAGCCCGTACACCAGGCCATACGACACCGGGTCATCTATCCGTCCGTCAGGTTCATGGCCGTACACCAAATCCCTATGGTGGCCAGACCCCTGCAGTCGGGGCTGGTGGGAATGTGCCAACCTCCAGTTATTCTATGCCACCCCAACCGCTTGGTTATCAGACACCGTCTGCATTTTCACGCCCACCACCCCAACCCCCCTCCCACGTTCCTCCTGGAATGAATCCTCAGCGTGCTGCTATGATTCAAAATTCTAATGATTGGGGACCAGGCGGCTGGTAGCCATGGCCGCAATTTTGTATCCGTTTACCTTGTCCTGTGTTGTGCATCACGACCTCTGGTACATTACTATTGATGTAAAATATTTTGCATTATCTTAGAATGGTGCAACAAATAAAATCACGTGTATCGACATGAAACACCAGGAACTTGACCACCAAACTAAAAGCTGGTTCGGAATCCATGTGAGACGTCCTCGCTACATGCGTGTAAACGCGTAAAATCAATCCAAATTAATCTCCTGTAGGCAGATCCTTGGGTAGGAAGATAGTCATTCCTAAGAGATTAGTCAAACTTCAAACCAACACTCGATTTCAAGCTTATTACGCACCAACATCATTGTCGAATCGGCGTTCATTAATGGATCACTTCCAATTGAGCATAGATGCGTAATACTAGTTATTAAGTTCGCAAGTGGTGTTCCAGCTTTCGCTCTTGTACTGGATCGTTGTGCTATACTTGTTTACTCTCGCGAATTCGTCCAGCGAACATGTTCCGTATACTCTGTCCTGTGGAGATTTCTCGCAAATAGAGAGAGGAAACGTTGCTCCGTTTAACACAAGGCGGACTTGGGGACCCTTGAAGCTACTCGTTGTAAGAGGATGAGCTACGCTCCCAGGGGAATTTGCGCACGATTTTTTGCACGTAAATTTCTCCCATACCATACTTGCAGCAAAAGGCGTTTGTTGAGAAGTTCTAAACCTGCGATGCACAGCCACATGACATGGGTTGAAAGGCAGAATATCTCTGTGATGGTGGACTGTCAGTAATTCGACGCTATGCGAGGGGTCACTGACTTGTTTAAACCCATTGTTGACAATGGCAAGAGTATGCTGGTGTCATGACCAAATTCCAAATAGAGGGGTTCAGCGTCGCCAGTTGCATTCGTAAGACTGGAGCCGTAAATATTATGGAGCACATGTTCTGATCAATGTTTAGCCCAAAATCACCGTTCAATGAGTTTTTTGATGTAAAAGGCACCGAGCAAGGGTCCTGGATCTCCTCTAGATGCATGGCCACTGACACCATCCATGAGTAGGTCATACTCGTATCTATTAGATACAAACATTCACGTTGAAGATCCGTTCATGGAAACAGGTGGTACTTACTCCAGGTCCTGTAATTCACTCGTTAAAAATACATTACACCACGGGGACTGGTTACGGGCTGCAAGATCAAATGGACAGGCATATAAGGCACCTCGGGTATCGTTCAGACAGAGATTAATTCCGGGAATGAGTTTGTCAAGTCTTTGTGCTATGGGGCCGACATATTTGACCGCCCACTGTGAAGCCACCTCCATATATGCTGGCGTGAACAATGTAACTCGACACAGACAATAAAGCTCACCTGGTGGGATTCACGAACGGAGAATCTCGGGCAAGACTCCCAAGGGGTGATCCACGGGACGGGAGCGTCAAGGTCTGGTACCGTACGGAAGGTAACATTTTTCGCTTTGAGACCAAAAAAACCTTGTGCAAAGAAGTACGCAGAATCCACGACTCTTTGGACCGGGCTGGAAACCACAACATCGGTCGAGAAAGTCGGGTATCGAAGGGCATATCTAGACCAAAAAATATCACACAAGAAGTCGCGAGCTGAACGGAGAAATGCACGTACTGCACGCCATGGTCGAAAAGCTCCTGACGGCCGGCGATGGTTAGTTCCTGAGGGACCAGTCGGTACTCGTAGCCTTGTTTGAGGAATTGGAGGTTGGGTGGAAGAGGGGCGGCCAGAATTATATCTCGGGTATTGTCGAGAGTTTCGACAAGTCCGAGGATGAAGTTTTCCTCGGAAGTGGGACCACGGGAGCCGTGTCGGTGTAACTTGAATTGTGTAGCAACGTCAACAGGGGGCCAGGGAACTTACCATGATGACTTGGTGTACGGTGCAGTCATCGGGTAGGCTGACAGAGACTCCAGGGACGACAGGTGCGTCGTGGTATGGCGAAAGGATCGCCAGGTTTTTATAATCATTGTGGTACAACGCTGATAATGGGAGCTGGAGAAAGTGGAGCAATGTCGAGCTGGATGGAAGATACATTGCATTGTCGGTTAGTTACACAGCCCTAGCCTACTGTCCGTCAAATGTCATCAAACACCAACGATATCGAGATGGATGACTTGTCAAGAAAGAGTACTTTGGCTCCGCCAGTGGATGGATCCATCTCAGTCTGGGCGTGGACGTCAGCTACAGTGTTCGTGACAATAATTCGTTTCCTGCGTGCTGACCCCAACGTCGTAGAACCACAGCCTTGCATTATTCTCCACATGTCTACTCTCGTTCCCTCGTTTCTTGCTTTTCTTAGCAGAGCCAACAGGTGGGCGAGTAGCCCTAACGTCGCTTGAAAAGTACCTGGCACTTCAGCTGGGTGTCATCCTCGGTACACTCGCCATCGCCATCATTGCAATGGTAGGCTCCATCAGATCACTGTGTCTGGCATAACTTACTCAACGCAGTACTTGCAAGTTGCCAAATGAATGGCCCACTGGCCTCCAGCAGAGGACTCGCACAGACGCTAGCTGCCATCCTCTTTTGAGACCGGTGACAGCCGCATCCCTTGCCATGGCACTCCTTTCCTATTATAATGACAACCGCGCCGTCGGGACGCTGGGGACGACGGTGCTGCTGGGCTCGGGCGTGATGGGATTGCTTGGCTTATGGATGGTGTGTTTCGGATCTTGCTCAGTGTTGAGTCATTCATCCCCTTCGCGAAGCTTGTCTTTTCGGGCCCACCGGCAATCTCTCGTAAGACTGGCGCAGACAAACACACTTCTTCGTTTATATTTGGCAACAAAAGCGCTGTCTCCCTCAGAAAAAGGCTGTAGAAAACAAACCACTCCAACTAGGCATTCATTACGGTACTCTGATCACCCTTTCACGCCTTGCGCTCCACCCTTTCTTCTTACCTTGGAACTTAACCTTGTCTGCCCGTCATGTGCATGCGTTAATTTAATGTCAACAGCTCACACGTACCGTCATGTACACACTGATCGAAACAGACTGTCGTGGCTTCGTGAAATCGGTCAGCGACCAGCGCCGTTACCCATGCCCATCATCTTGAACATGTCTCCGAGATTGGGCATCCCCCCTCCCATCCCTGCAAGTCCACCCAATCCACCCAGCCCATTACCCATCTGGCTCATCATCCCTGTCAAAACGAGTCAAGACAGCACTGATATGAATGCAAGATTAATTTACGTTGCATCTCCTCCATGTCAAACTGATCACCTCCCTGACCTTGCATCATCGCCTTCATCATCTCCTGCATACCACCACCGCTTCTGAGTTGCCGTTGCATTTGCTGCAACATACCCGGCGGCATTGCACGCTGAGCATCCCATTAAATAAATCAAGCCACCTTGAGCGATGTACGTGACAGACCTGCATGGCTTGAATCTGCGCGGGGGTCGGCATACCATTCCCGCCGCGTCCGCGTCCACCTGCCGCATTTTGCATTTTTTGCATTGCTTGGAGCCTGCAGACCGGGGGCGGGGAGGGACGGAACGGTCAACATTACAGCATGACCACATCGCACTATGACACACCATCCATTCTTCCCACCTGCTTGTTTAGCCATATTGGCCATCATTCGATATTGACACAGCAACTCTTCAACTTCTCGTACAGTCGTTCCGCTTCCTTTCGCTACCCGTGTGACCCTCCATGTCAACCCCACGGGCTTACCGTCTTTACCCATTTCCATAAACATGGACCCATCCGAATTGAGTTCCGCGGCCGACATGCTGTCTGTGATATAAATCATGCGTTTCATGCGCAACGAACCTTCCTCGTCCGAACCAGCAAGCAATTCCTGTGGGAGCCCGGGGATCATCGATGCAATTTTGCTAATAGGTCCCCTAAGAAACGATGCGCGTTTTAGTGACGACGCGTGCAGAAAGTGAAACAGAACAGACATGTTCATGACATTTTGAATTTGTTCTCTCCAGTCCCTTATGCTGAGTTTGCCTTCCTCAAGCTTCTTCGCCATCTCCTTTTGCTTGTCTGGGTTTTGGGCAGCCAAATCTTGCATATGCTCCATAAGACCCTGCATATCTCCCAAACCCAGCAGCTTCGATATGAATGGCTGCGGTGAGAATCGATCGAGGTCATACAAATGTTCCCCCACACCAAGGAAAATTATCGGTGTCTTTGTTGCAGCGACACTTGTCACCATCGCGTGTCAATACTCGGCAAGGAGGAAGAGGTATACATACGCAGAGATAGCACCCCCTCCCTTGGCGTGACCATCCATTTTCGTGACAATAATTGCACCGAAATCAGCACTCTCCTTGAATGCGCGACTCTGAGCCTCGGCGGCCTGGCCTGTAAGACATGAACGAGCAACGCTTTTTCAGGAAGGAGGAAACACACCTATACTAGCGTCGAGAACGAGGACTGTCATATTCGGTTTGATGGCTTCACTGATCTGGACCATCTCCTGGAATAGTTCAGATTCTTGCTTGTGTCGGCCAGACGTGTCCACGATGATGACCTCGAAACGTTCCTTCTTGAATTTAACGACGCCCTGCGCTGCTATCACGACCGGATCAGTCTCAGTGTACGATCCAAAGTAAGCGACTTTGGCTTTCGTCGCCGATTGCCGTGTTTGATCAAAAGCACCAGCACGGAAGGTGTCAGCGCAAACGATAGACGACTTGAATCCCCGCTTTTGATAATACACTGCGAGCTTTGTGCACGTCGTTGTCTTTCCGTTGCCCTACAACACGCTTAGAAGAACATTCCGGGGAGGGTGACCGAACATACCTGGAGGCCGACAGCCATGATTACGTTTGGCTGGCCTTTCTTTGGCTTGTATGGCTCGACCCCAGGATCGACTAGGTGAACAAGTTCGTCGAAAACGGCCTTATGATCTGGGTGAGCGTCTGTGACAACTACTAACCTGACCGGGAGAAGTGACCTTTTGCATGATATGTTTCCGATTTAGGTCTTTGGACTTGTCGGAACCATCCAATGCAACTTTGATCTTTGCCTTGACCTTCTGTCTCAAGGTAGCCACGAGCTTGACGTTGACATCGTGCTCGAGAAGTGCGGCCGTGATCTCTTTGAGTGTAGCATCTAGCACCTGTATACGTATACGAAACGGTAATGGAAACTCGGTCCCTCATCAACGTACCTTCTCATCCACGACTGGTGCCCTACCGAGGGATGAAAGGGCTGCATTGAGCTTCCGTCCCAAATCTGCGAGGACCATCTTGGAAGCCGCTACTAGGCACCGTGCGAACTGTCCCTATCCGACCTATACTTTGACATGGCGCACAGCGACTCCGAGGGTGAGACCATCGATGACCTCGAGTTCGATGGGACGACCGACGGCGAGGGCGAGGAGGATAACGACAACGAGATAGACGAGGCTTTACTTGGCGCGCTCGAGGCTGGCGTAGACGACGTGACAGAAGGAGACGATGTGCGTGCTAGTACACACCTCTTCCTTCGCGTGTGCCGATGCTCACGTTCTGCATCAAGGAATCGCGCTCGGAAGACTCGGAGGAGGAAGATGACGAGGAAGAATCAGAACCGTCTATAGAACCGACAATCGACACGGCTCTGGAGGCTTCCTCACCGCCTGTACCGGTGGTCACAGCGAGCAGGCCAGCATCACCGCGGTCATCTACGCCGGAATCACCCAAAGGTACTACTAATTGTTGTGGACTCTACGTAGCTCAATCATGTTCTCGAGTCAGTCATCCCGCAAGTGAGACCAAGGTCGCCTTCACCGGCCGAAGTTCGCAAACGCAGCCTAGTCTTCCCGTTTACGCACAGGTCGCACTTGCCTCGATCTTTCACGGTAGAGGCTGTATGTGCTATTCCCCACCCGGTACCTACACACGCACTGGCCTCGTCCTTTTGCATGACGCATCTACTGACTGGTTCCGACGATGGTTACATCCGTGATTATGACATCTTCGCCACCGTCAATGGCAAGGTTACGCTGACAGCTCCTCAGCGCCATCATTGCAATGTCGTCGAGGGTAACATGAAATCCGGACAGGTACGATGTTGGTGGGAAAATCCTGATCTCGTGAACTTGCAAAGCGGTTATCCCCAAGGCAGCGAAACCCCAGTGTTGCCTGTCTACAGCATGGCTATGCATTCGGATGCACTTTGGGCACTCGGCGGAACTAGTGTACGTGCACTCTATCATCGCCATCACAGTGAATCGTTATGCAGTGTCGTTCACAGCGCGGTCACATTAATTTATTCACGGTTCGACATGATCCTGGTCGGTTAGTGCATGTGCTGCAAGGCCATCGTGGACCCATTTCTGGGCTCTCGATCGACCATGACGAGAAGGGTTTCTTCAGCGCGAGCTGGGATGGAGAAGCAACGGTAAGAATCGCGCTTGGCAGGTCACTATCCTGTGCCCGCTTATCGTGTTTCTAATAGCAATGGGACTTGAACACCGGACAACCAGTCCGAAAATTCACCGCGCATGGTGCACAGCTCGTCGGGGTCGCAGTAAGACCACTGAACACGTTTTTCCACCGTTTCAGTTCAATGTCCTCCGCGGGAGTAGGGGGGGAATCGGATACATATCCTGAGATACCCAGAGCGAAATCACACCAAAAGTTGACTAGGACCCCTACGAATGGGAACATGGAAACATTGCCCACTGTTGCGGGCAAGGCACATGGGTCCCAACAAACAACTTTGAATTCGTCTGCAAGTCAAAATGGCATTTCCAACCTGCCTACCCAGGAATCGGATGCTAAATCTGACGCGTCTTTTGATCCACTTTTCGACGATGAACCAGACCCTGATGGAGGGGGCGACAATCATTCAGCCCCAGATGGCAGAGTGGACAGCCTGACTGCGATCTCCCACAAGGAGAGTGGTGGTGCTAGTCATATTGGACTTGCGGTTCCTGATGGAGTAGGATCAGAAGAATCGCAACTGCAGCAAACAGCACGATTATCACAAAGCTCCGTTGCCCCACCAAAGAATGCGCCACCCTTGCTCGGCGCCGAGAACAGCTGCGCGCTTTCTCCGGATATTCTAATGATCTCTGCGATTGATGGGCAAGTCATGCTTTGGGACAAACGCGTGAATACCCCCGGAAAGGGTGTTGGAAGACTGTGGTTAAGTGAAAAGACACCGCCTTGGTGTGTTTCTGTACGTACTCGAAATTTCGGGATCGACCGACAGACTGGTCAACACATTCACAGGCATGCTGGTCGACAGATGGATCACAGATCTATGTGGGGCGACGGAACGGTACAGTGGATGTGTGGGATGTCCGGCTACTGGGACGCAGTGGACCGGGGTGCACGCCACGGTTGCTCAAGAGTTTGCGAAATCCGACGAGTTCTGGGGTTGTGTCGTGTGTTGTACCGTTTCCTGATGGTCGCCACATCGCGTGGTGGGTGTTTACGGACTTGTGACCAGCAGGGATGAGAAGATGATGGACCAACTTTGTAGCGCTTCCATCGACAATATCCGATTATGGAATGCGGCCGAGGCTGGGGAAAGCGATGGGAATGTGAAAGGGAGGGGAGGTGTGCAATTCAAGATCATACCTGGCCATCACGGGGGCTATGTGTCACAAATGGGTATGTATGTGGAAGCACGGCAGCAGGGCAAGTCAACTGACCTGGATGCTATTAAAAAGTTGTAGATCCGGGCGGGCGTTTCCTTGTGAGTGCCAGCAGCAATCGTGGGTGGCACGGGGAATCGACCAAAACGGTGTTTGTACACGACATCAAACCGAATGTATAAGGTTGTTACGACACGTATGGTTCATGTGCATAAGATTACATTGGTTGATTTCAAAATCGAACGAGTTCAGGTCCCGCGGTATAGCCGCACACTCTCCACACAACCGGCATGTCCTTCTCGTCACCCCCTCGCCAATGGGAAAAATATAAGTTTGGGAATTAGTCCTTGATCTTGACCATGTCACCTCCCTCGCCTTGCTCATGCGACTCAACTACCCTGTAGTATTTCCTCTCAACCAAATCACCTATGTCGGCGAAGACGCCTCCCAGTTCTTTAGAGAGATACATGGGAGACGGTTCAATGCCCTCAGTCAGCGGTACATGCTCCCAGCTGACGAGGAGGAGATCCGCGTGAGCCCACATTCCTCTCCTTGACGACGCTCGTGACACCCGCACAGCGCTCGGAACTCCAACACCGCATGCTGCAGTTCCTGTTCGGCGGAAAGAATTATGTTGGCCCACTGCCAGAAGTGCTGACCCCCAGAGAAGGACAAGAGCGTTGCCGCATCCTTGACTTGGGCACCGGTGGTGGTTATTGGTGTGTCTCGCCAGAAAATTGTGTAAATACATCCCCCTTTGACACCGAAATGACAGGGCCATTGATTTGGCAGACGAGTTCCCTGAGGTGGAGGTAATTGGCGTAGATCTCGCTCCCATCCAACCTCGGTATCTGTTGTTCCCCTGCTCTAGTTCGCATAGCTGACAAACCCATTCTCAGCGAGGTACCAGAGAATTGCACGTGCGTCATTCCAGATGATCCCAGATTCTTACTGTTAAATGAACCTGACTTGATTTACATAAGTTTTGAACTTTGCGATCTCGACCAATGGTACTTGCCATACCCGAGCGAGCATTTCGACGTCGTCCACGCGAGGTTTATGCACACGGGCGTGCGTTTTGGTTTTTCAAAATTATTATTGCTATTTACCTAGCCGTGACACGATTTCTAGATCGAGAACTATAACCGGTTTCTACACGAGATTGCTCGCATGCTTCGACCAGGCGGACTTGTGATTCTGATAGAACCCGACAGCGAACCTATTGCGGATGGGAAAAGCGCCACCGAGTTGACCCGTTCCGGACAGCCGTCAGGGATGCGTGGCTGGTTCGCACTGTGGGAAGCCTATAGACAGTGCCTCCGAGATAAGGGCATCGACGTCAACGTCCCGCCTGAACTTGCGAACCTTGTTTCCGCGACAGGCGCGTTTGACAAGATCGTCGCGAAAGAAGGAAACGTTCCTATTGGTCATTGGCCGAAAGGTGCGTCTGTATGTTGTCATTGAGGTGGGCGTTGACCGGCGGACACGTTTGGTGCAGACCCCGTCGCGCTGAGCATTGGTCAACTTGCGTGGATGAATTATGACATGATGCTTCCGGCACTCAAGCCGCTCTTCTTGTCCGCGGGGATGCGAGACTGGGAAGCCAAGAAACTGATTGAAGAAGCGCATCAAGATCTCTATTATCCCCTCGTCCGCCCATCCACCCGCCTTCACATTGTCCATGCATTCAAAAAAGATTGATATATTAGCCTTTATGCTTGTTCTTGGGACATTGTACATGCTAAGAAAAAAAACGAAGAGAAAAGAAAAAGTACCATACCTGGTGTCATGCCTTGCGTCTGTATATTATATGTGGATCGTTAATGCTGTCGCATTTCATAGGTTTCTTGACGATCTGGACATGTGCTCCATAGTTTGACCGGGCTGGGTCCTGTGTAGTGTTGGTTGTGGGTACAGGGTATGTTTCAGACGTCAGTGTAATGATATATTTATGTAGGACAAGACTCGGAACAAAGGAGGAACGTATTTGATGCGGTACGAATACATGCACGGTGTGAAGGTTAGTATAGCAGGTCAACCGCGAGTAAAGTAAGCCTTTGCACCGTGACTGGCGAGTTCTGCCTTTGCCTAGCAAGAGGTGAGGAAAGGTTGTTTTTGGTCGAAAGACGGCTTGCCTTGTCCATGGTGTGTCCTGCGGCATTATGATGATTCCAAATCTGGAAAAGGGTTAGTCGGTGTAGAAGTGGCTGCGGAACCGCGGCAGACCTGGCGGTAATAAAAGGCATTGCCGAAACCTTGGACAACCCAACCAATAGTAGCGATTGCGCCGAGGATGCCTGCAGCCCAGTGACCGCCGGAGAACATTTGGATTGTTTGGATGAGACCAGCAGAGCCAGTGCTGGGAATACCGATGATCCTGGGGAGCGAGAAGCGTGAGCAAGTGGGGGACAAGCGGAGAGAGGTGCTGACATGTAGAGACTAAAAAGAAGATGGAATCCACCAAAGAAGAAGTACAAGTCTAGGGGAGGATGAGAGACACTGAGAGGAGTGAAAGAAGGACAGACAGTAATATAGAGCTTGTTCCTGAAGAGGGTATCAAGACGGGTTGGTAAGGGAAAGGGGAGAAAGAGCACCTTCATGTAACCATTGTAGATCGGTCTGAGGTGTGTGAGAAAGGGAAGTATGGCAAAGGAGGGAAGCTCACCTGTAC
The DNA here is from genome assembly GCA_038089535.1 of Hemileccinum rubropunctum. Taxonomy (NCBI): domain Eukaryota; kingdom Fungi; phylum Basidiomycota; class Agaricomycetes; order Boletales; family Boletaceae; genus Hemileccinum; species Hemileccinum rubropunctum. The sequence goes on along the minus strand of JBBPLC010000001.1, from coordinate 619,907 downwards.
CACAACAAAAAGGAGAGGGGTGCGATTATGAAAATGTAGCTTTTTGGGAATGAGAGAGAGATGGGACGGAAATAAAAAAAAAAAGGCGCACCCAATGCTTCCGCCCAGGTCCTTTCCTCCGTCACTTGCGCCGGCCACGAGGATGAAGATACAGGCGAGCATGTTGATGAGAAGAGTGGCAAGGAGAACGAGCCATAATTGGTAAATACGGGTGATGAGAGGACGAGAGGCGTCGGGGATTTCATCGGAAATGGAGTGGTAGATGAGTGGGTAGACTGGATAACATGAGGATAGTGCGGAAAAGAGAAGAAGGACACTAACAGGGAGGCCAGTTGTTGCGACCGTGTTTTCTGATGTGTTCTGCGCGTTGGTTGAGTTCCTGCTCACGTCGTTCGAGGTCGCGTTCGCGCCTGTCGAGATCTTGTGGACGGGGGTTGTGGGGGTCATCAAAAGGGTTGGTGTCGAGGGAATGGGTGGAGGCGAACGGATTTTGAGTGTATTCGGCTGAGATTAGGATCAGCAAAGGGAACGACAGACGCAAGACGGTGAACGGACATACACATCAATGTAGTAGTTGGCAAACAAACGGAAATTACCGACAAACGCTGCTTGACCCAACTTCGTCTAATAAAACGATGAGCTCGACGATGAGATGACTCGTCAAGCTACTAATGTTCTTTCTCCTTCTTCTCGTCGCTCTCTTTGCTATTCTTTCAGTCTCTTCGCGTCCTCTCAATGCTCGTGACGACTCGGACGGTCCATTTTACGGCGGAGTGTAACGTCGTCCCTCTTCTCTCATTCCTACTCTTAACCCTTGTCTAGTGCCACTTACTATTACCAGAACGGAAATCCCGGTGCTTGTGGTCAGGTCAACTCGGACTATACTTGGATCTGTGCAATGGGCATGTCTTCCCATAACTCTTTCCTTCTTCTCTCCTCATTCTTTGCAGATCAGACGCGCTTTGGCACTTCGGGTCCTGATTCCCCCCTCTGTGGTCAGGTAGTCCAGATCACCAACACGAACAATGGCCAAACCATCAACGTCACCATCGCCGACGATTGTCCCACCTGCGAAAACGAAAACTCGATCGACCTCTCCGTCGGTGCGTTCTCTGCCCTTGAGCCCGACCTCAGCGTAGGCGAATTCCCAAGTCAGTCTCGTTCATCTCCCCTCTCTCCATCTCTCCCTCACTCATCTCCTACAAGTATCTTGGGAATACGTTTAGACCTCGCACTCCAAAGGCTATTCCTCAGTCCTGTCGCTCATTACCCACCCTGGCGGTGACACCTTAGACACCATTTCTTATTTATTCCTATAGTCACATCTGCTGCAATGCTCTCATCCATCCCTTGTATTATTTTTGTACATGTTGTCCTAAACTGTGTACTAGATCTTATTGTGTCCTAATGCATAAACCGTGACGTATCCACTTTAGGCACTTTCCATGCAACCATTAGCGCAGAAAATTCTTGTCGTTGGTGGAAATGGTTTCATTGGCAAGTAGTACCTCTGTACCTTGTCCTAAACAACGATTTACCATCAACAGGTTCCGCCGTATGCAAGGCTGCCCTAGCACGGGGCATCCAAGTGACCAGCATCAGGTACGTACACCTTCCACCTTGAGCGCATCCGCGTTTAATCCTATACACAGCTCCTCGGGTACACCTTACAAAACACCAAAGGGACACTCCCCCGCCTGGGTCGCCAAAGTTGGTCTCATTATTCATTCATCCTATGTTCTCACCCGTCCTCCTCGTTGCTAGGTAGAATGGCGCAAGGCTGATGCGCTCCTTCCCGAAACCTACTCGGACATCCTTCCCAAAGTTGATGCTGTCGTCCACACGCTCGGAACTCTCATTCAAAGCGGCAGGTACAAGCCCGCATTGGCACATGGCGATGTCACCGGCCTCATTGCAGCCATGGCGCGCGGAGTTGCCAACCCACTTGACAGAACACAACACAGACATAGTTACCAAGTGATTAATCGAGATTCCGGTGGGTGGTCTGCCTCCACAGCACGCCACTCTCATATATGAACACCATCAGCCCTTCGAGTCTGCGAAGCGTTTCTATTGAGTAAACCAGACCCCGAGTGCACGCATGCCCGCCGCCCGTTCATCTATATTTCGGCCGAAGACATATTTCGACCTCTGATACCCGCTGCATATATCGAGACTAAACGCGAAGCGGAACAAAGAATAAATCAGCTCCTTCGCGATCACCCGAATCACCGTGGTGTATTCATTCGTCCAAGTGAGATATGCAATCTATCCTCTTTTAAGAACTGACAACGTGCTTACGGCCAACGTTTTCCCCAAGGCCTCGTGTACCACGCACATCACAGGCCGTTGACGTCCCCCCTCGCCGCGCTGATCGACCTATCAGCCACTATACATGCCCGCGTTCCCAAGAATTTGCCCACCCCATCCTCTCTACTCCGAGTCGTGGGTAACGCCCTTCGGCCTTCTCATGGATCACCGCTCTCCTCCCCCCTCCATTCGATCGCGAACGCACTCTCGATTCCGCCCATTCATGTCGAGCACGTTGCAGACGCGATTTGCATCGCCCTTGACCCGGCAAAGGACGTCAGTGGTGTCGTCGGCGTAAGAGAGATGCGAGAGCTCATAGGTTGGGCAGAAAAGGACGTGCATAAAAAAAGACCTTCTCCGGAGGATGGCCGCATGGGGGCCACATGAATCGTGTTTGTTATTTCGGGTATGCGACAGTTTCAGATGCACCTATTTATCTGCGACATCATGGGGGATGTCTGGGGCGTGATCAAATACTCCACAGATTAGTATATCGATGGTGCGAGTGCCAGTTCGTGAACCGGTGCGAAGTCGTACACCAAGTGTGGTCACGCCAGTGGTACGGGACAAACTTGCCATCTAGAGCCTTGTGTATTTCCAGCTGCCTCTCCGAGGACTGTCACAAGGTCCGCACCGCTGTCACACGACCCTCTGACCCTTTCTGATTCGAATTCGGTCAACCTTATTCATGATCGGCCCCGCCCATACTTACTTATGTCGGGCAGTCCCCATGCGTCTTGGCGCTTCTCAGTGATCGCTTTTGACCGTGATCAGTTTCGCACGGCGACCACGCAACCATAAACGGGACATTTGTTGTTCCGTCGTGAATTCACCGTACTTGGCCATCCAAAAAATGATCAGACATCGGAATACTTGAAACTACATCGGTAATTACATGTCATTGAAGCTCGACAGCATCATTTCACTTCAGGCAGCCAAACAGGTGGTAGCTAGACGAACCGATAGAGTTCAAGGGCTGTTCTCCAGATAGAATGGCATGACGGTAACGGGCGCAGTTTGCGCAACGTTGCCAAGGGAATCTTTGAGGGTGAACCCTATGACAGTTCCTATCCGGAAAATCAGTGAATTTTATCGCTATAGGTGCGGCTGCACGTGCCAGCAGCAAGATCAACGAAAATCAGCGGTTTGCTTGCTCGGTGATTCGATAGGGGCTGCATTCAGATCTGTTCTGGGTACAACTCTAGCAAACGCGTCACGCGATTCAAATAAACGGCGAAAAGCGTGAAACACACTTCTATGCAGAATAGGCCCCGTTGTGAAACCCAGAAACTCCGGTAGAACTTCTAGACACGTAGGACGGCATTAATTATTCCTTGACGCATGGATGCAACTCGTGCGCGTACGTACATTGACCACTGCCAGATGTAATGTTCCACTGAAACGGCGCTAGAGCCATCTCACGTCGCCTGCCTGCACATGGAACAACAGTCTCGAGAAACGTACGGGGCATCGATCATCAAGGAGCTGGGTTGGCTCGCAACGTCAGCAGCGGCAAAATATGCCAGTGGCGCCAGAGAGAGCCTCGTGACGGATCACACTCGATCCCACTTCTGTAAAGCGCGCCCGTGCATCTCTCGCCTTTATACAGTTGTCCGCAGCCAAGAGCACCCGCGACAAAGCGATGAACACAAAATACGACAAAACCCGCATTTTGTCCGCATCGCAATGGGTGACAGTGGAATTTTGCCAGGATGACGACATGCATGAAAAACCAGGTCGAGCTGCGGACACCGATGGAGTAAGTGGGGCGATGAAGATAACCGTACCATGAGAGCGCACCTTAAGGAGGGAAAAAAGAAAAAGAAAACATTCCGTTTCAAGTTACATCTGGTCCGTTGGCCAGGAAATGAGCCAGATTTGCAGAGAACCGGGGAAATGCGCAGGCGCTGGCAACTGCTGTGGGCGAAACATGTAATGTGACTGATGCGGCTCGATGTTTCAGTATCATCCATTGGGCGTGTAGGTGGACGATGACTAGCTGTGGGGTATCGCGAACCAGAATGTTTCAACCATGGTCACAATCGTATACCTTGCTAGTGTAATGAACCCCAGTTGTTTCGTTTTCTGATTATTTGCACGGTTGCTTTCAAGCGGCCACGGTGTGAATGAACGCTGGTTATTCATGGTGCCAACGGCGACTGTCGGGCAGTGTGGGCATTGGAGTCAGGCTAGAATCCGGTGACAAATGTCAACTTGCCTCGTGAACACCTTATATATGATTGAGACAGGAGCGTCGCGGTCACCCGCTAGCTGCTTTGCCGCATCTCTTTCCGAGTCGCTCGACGGGCAGAACGACTCGTACCAGCATCATCAGGGTCACCCAGAGTCCAAAACTCCAGGTACCAACTCTAGCGGCCGCTTAGTCCTTGGCGATTCGCACTTACTGCTGAGCCGAACCAGACGTATTCGGATTCCAACATCGTCTGATACGGCCAATTGGTTATTTAAACCTGGGGTATTTCTGGGAACTCGCAAACGCCCTTTAATGTCCTCTCTTTCCCTTGCCAAGTTGACTGCGTCTGCAATCCGCGCAGCAACCATTCCTGGCACACGCGCAATAGTAAACTCTGCTTCCTCAGGGAAGGCGTTACCCTTTTCTCTCCATGGCCTACGTGCTGGAGTAGATGAGTGCAACAATGGCAAGACACTACGTATGCTCATGTTCGGAAAGCCTGGGACTGGCAAAGGCACACTATCCTCACGACTCGTGAAAAAGTATGACATTTTGAGTATCTCTACTGGCGACCTCTTGCGCCAACATATCGCCGAGGGGTTGGTACACCGCTATCTCATTGCTTCTAACCCATCATTCACCTAATTGCAGGACACAAGTTGGCCGTCAAGCGGAAGAGATTGTGGCGCAAGGTGGGCTTGTCCCTGACGACCTCATGCTTAAAATTGTCACAAGTAAACTTGACGTGCTCCATGACAAGGTAGACTCCATCGAGTGTCTGTCATTGCAGTGATCATTGACGAAATCCCCAGCATTGGATTTTGGATGGCTTTCCTCGCACTCTAGAACAGGGTAAACTCCTCGATACCCATTTAGAGTATGTAAATCGAGTCTATGTCGTGTGTGTCCCCTAAACGATCCCACAGGGCCCAGAATGCACCTCTAACGTTGATTGTGAACCTTGATGTCGCTGATGAGGTGATTCTGGGGCGTATATCTGATCGCTGGGTGCATCTCCCATCAGGGCGCGTGTACAATATGTCGTACAACCGTCCCAAGATAGATGGCTTTGACGACGAAACTGGGGAGCCTCTCACGAAACGGCCAGATGACCATCCAGTAAGTCGCTCTATATGTATGTAAAATACGGAACTTTACCTGTCATGTCATAGGAAATCTTTTCACGCCGTTTGCAGCAGTTCTATACCTCTACGTCACCGCTTCTTTCATACTATACCTCGAATCCCACGTCTGCCCATTTCGTCACTTTGCAAGGTGCAACGTCCGACGAGATTTCGCCGAAACTTGAAGCGGTCGTTCTGTCGTTATTCCCTGACTTGCGGGATCGTTTGCCACGCCGAGGGCGGTATAGTCTCAGCAACCCTTTCGTATTGACAAATCAACGTTTGCAGACAGGTTTGGCAGTATGGAAGAATTAAAGCTGGTTGTCTTGGACAAGTTTTTTATTGGATGACTCGCATTTCTTGTTGGATACCATCAAGGCTGGTATGACCTGGTTGTCGCATCATGTACTGCTATATTTTACAGAAGTTAATAGAAGCCATGAGGTTTGCCACCTTGTCGTTGGATCCGACTCGGACGTGGCGCGTCGGAACTAGTCTAATGCCCATTAGTAGCGGGATCATTGATCAACGTACGTACTGAGCTCTTTCTGTAAGTGGCCGCCTGTGCGTAGCTGTTCAACAGACACAGCCTTGTCATCCTCCTTGTCCGCCTTTTGTTTGCCTCAAGGCATGGGGTATAATACCCACGTCTTTTATCCCACATTCAACTACCATGGCCCGCCCACCCATGCCAACCTCTCTCTCCCACTTGCCCTTGCGCTATGCCGCGCGATCAGTCTACAGCATCGCCCCGTATACCATGTCGAAGGGGTCATCGCCTTACGCGAACATACCCAATTCCGAACAGCGTACCACTCAGAGCGTCCCCGTCCTGCGAATGCTCTTGTTCGGAAAACCATGTTCAGGCAAGGGCACCCTCGCCACACGTCTCTCGCAAAAGTACAACATTTCCACGATATCTACTGGTGACCTTCTTCGGCAACACATCGCGGAAAAGTAGGGTCGTTATCTGTGGCAAATCCGTGTTGCTAAGTGATTCGTTCTTTCAGGACTGACATTGGGAGGCAAGCAGAAGGAATTGTTGCTACTGGCGGTCTTCTCCCAGACGAAATGATGCTAGACCTGATCACCACTAAACTCGATACTCTAAGAGACAATGCGAGTATCTTTTAGTTATCTTGATGTCATGTATGGCTCACACGCGCGTCCATAGAACTGGGCCCTAGACGGCTTCCCGCGCACACCTCGACAAGGAAGACTGTTGGATAGATTCCTCGCGTGAGTCGCGCAGCATTTGCTGCGATTTTCAATCGCCAAACTTGATTTTAGGAAACACAACATACCGCTTAACCTGATCGTGAATGTCGACGTCTCGGATGACCTGCTCTTTCAATGGATCTCAGATCGTTGGATTCACCTCCCATCGGGTCGCATTTACAGCACCTCCTATAACCCTCCCAACATTCCAGGATTGGACGACGTGACAGGCGAACCCTTGGTGAAACGACCAGACGATAATCCCGTATGCACCCTTTTTTCACTCCGAGCGCCGCGGCATTGATCAATCCATCCGCTTTAGGAGACGTTTGCTCGTCGCCTCGAACACTACTATGCCCAGACGTCGCCTCTCCTCTACTACTATGCCGCACGTGCATATTCTACACGTCTCGTGGATCTGCACGGGGACTCGGACACCATCTGGCCTACGTTAGAAACGGTCATACATAATTCTTTTCCCGGTGTCCGGGAACGCGTTCCGACCAGTTCACGAACTCGATTCGGGCACCCACAAGTCAGGTTGGCACTACACTCCTCGCTGGCCATCGCGGAGGGACTTCGCACTTCATAGATGTCGCTGGTCGACAACGTCTTCTTGTACATAGACTTGGCTTATCGTGCTGACCCACACTCTTTTCATGCATATCCACGCACGATCGTTAATCTTATTTGTCAACGTGTGCTGTAGATCTATCCTGCATCTGTAGTTGTACCGTATACCCCCATCTGCATATTTCATGCACGATAACATATTTACTGTGGTTGGCGCAGTAAACGTCACCATGTTCAAATTTCACTGACTGAAACTTTGATGGCTTGATCCGTCTTTCGCCGCTTCGTCGCGATTGGCAACCAAGAGCCTGTGCACGAACCTCACGGCAACAAATTGGCTCCGGGACACCAACCTGGTATTGACTACAGGAATCTAGGAAGATTAATCATAAGGAAAAGATGCGAAGCAAAACAGCTGTCGATACACTCAGTAAGGATGAAAGATTGAACCGTACAAGCTGTCCGAGAGGAATGACTAGGAATAACACTTGTGCGGTGCAAGAATCGAAAGAAATGCACTGAAAACTCGGAATTAATGGTAAACGTAGCAAGACAACAAAACGCGACAACAAAGGGGTAACGCTTGAGTGTGGTCTAAGATATCGATGGGCCGTCAGTACCATGTGAGATGAAGCAGAGAAATACATGTAGACGAGAGAAATGTCTTTGAAAAGACGAGACTGGCGGGAGGCTGCCAGCAGCTCGATCGCTCGAGGTCGTGTTCCTATTGCCATCTAGGCAATCTCCCAGACTGATGTCTCCAACACACGAAATATCGTCGTGTCTTTGGCGTTCTCTGACCAACCAACGGTCTCTCTCCAGTTCATGGAGTTGGCTTCTTTCTCCCCAGCTCCGGCAAACAATCCAAGGTCATCATCGGATATGCCACGAAAGATCAGGAACAATCGGGTGAAGACACAGGGATCAGCGGTTACTGAGATATCGATAGCATTAGCGATCTTGGTAGGGGAAAGGAAGCGATATGCAATGTTTTTGTGGGCAGAGAATACATGTAGATTGTGACTAAAACGTGTCTGGTAAGAACTCAAAGAGAATGGAGATCAAGAAACCATACTTGATAAAGTTAGTTCGTGCGTGCAAAGACATTCCGAGCTGGTCCAGCACGTTCATCAAGTGAGATATAAAATCGCGCAAGGACATCGCAAAGCCATTCCGCGGTGCGATGAATTCGTTTGGATCCACCATGGCTGGGTCGGGTCTAGTGGGGAGAAAAGATGTTGATATCAGTGGAACACGTGGTCTGAACCATTACTTACACCGCTTCGTAGTACAAGGAGGTTACGACCATTTCGCTCTCAAAATGCTCGAGTGCACCACCAGGATGTACTCGCAAAAAATATTTGTGTTTCTGTTCTCCTAGATTCTCGGCTGGTGGCCAGGTCAGGGCGAGTGACCAGAGGGGATTCACTGTCAAGATGACATCGCAATATTGTTGGGCAGGGGCGAGGATACTCAGGTGACACTTGGCGGAGGTCGGCCGAGAAGCGGTGGTAAGCTTGGTCATGACACGAGAATCAAAGAGAAAGTCTGGGGTAATGTCAGGGTCTCTCATTCTTGTACCAGTGAAATCGACGGTATGGGTATCGCCAGAGTGTACGACGTTGAGTTTTCCCCAGAACATGCCTTCGACGACGGTGCCGTCTTCCATACGGGCCATATCGACGTCCTCGGCGGAGGAAACTATAGTTTCAAGGGCGATATGTTGTCCTGGGACAAGTTCGAGGTTGAAGGTAGCGGGCATTTCTGTGACTGGTGGGGGACTGAAGAAGTAAAAGGTCGTTACGGGGTGGGTGCGCGGCGGATGAGACACTTACGGGGGTGGACTGGAAAGGAGTCAGCGACAGGTCGGAGAGGAATAACGAGGACGTACGGTGGTTCGTCGGGTGGCGGAGGAGCATCGCTGACGATCTCTACGCGGAGACCCTGAACGCCCATGATGGCGATCTGGTATGAATCTTCACCAGTCAACTGCATGCATTGGACCACGCGGTCGAGGAACGAGATGAGCGTTGGGCATTGCGTCAAGAGGATCGTAGATGACGTACGTAGATATACGGTCCGGAGACTAGTCGCTAGATGTGATATCAGCGGGGAGGATCTAAGGCAGACATGGTCGGACGAACGGAGGCATGGAGAGAGGCAAATTCAGTAGGAACTCGCAAGCTGAAGATGGCATCTGGGGGAGGCTTCGTCCAGTCCCTGGCGACGGCTTCGAGTTCCTAGCGGTATGTGGATTAGGGGATGGAGGTAGGGTGGTTGAGATGAGAGCGCTCACAGGAAAGCTTTGTGGCAACTGAGGGAAGAGGTGAGGGAACGTTAGGAGAGAGAGAGAGAGAGAAGAAATACTGACGACTCTGACAGTTTCCATGTCGCCGTACGCAAGGGTGAGGAGACGCTGTCTGGCGAGTGCCATGTGGGACTGCTTGTCGCGATATTCGCTGTCCTTGTCGCTCTTTTTGTTCTTGAATTTGTTCCAGAACGACTGGGAGGGCAGACTGGCACTCGTAGAGCTGTAAAAAGAGATAAGAAGGGCTAGAAGGGGATGGACGGGGGATGGACATACGCTGGGGAGAGAAGCATGTCAGCGCGCGAGTGACGATGGTGGACGATGGACAGGCTGATAAGCGGACCAACACGCGAGAGAGTAACACGAGGCGATTACCAAGTACGACACAGCACCGCTAATTCAAGCTCGTCCTCATCGTTCACGACGGCGAGCTCGACTCCAACCGCTCTTTCTCTCCCTCGCCACGACACCGTGACTCATGTACTTGTCTCGGCGGGCATTCACCAGCGCTCAGCGACGATCATTCGTCTCCACCGTCCTCCTCTCCCGTACCTGGGACAAAGAGACCCTCGTCGACCTCCGCAAGGAGGCAAAGGCGCGCGGTCTTTCCACGTACGTTTTCTCTCACACACGTCTGGACTCTACTTCTACCGTGTCCGACTGACCGTGATCATAGCAAAGGCAACAAGTCTACATTGATCGCTCGCATCCGAGAACATGAAGAGAACATCGCGACTTCCTCCCCCTCACTTGCTACATCTCGGAACGCTTCAACCAATGTTGCTCCCCCAAAGAAGACTTCCCAGGCAGCCTCGCCTGGTATTCCACTAACTATGCAACCCGACAGCGCATCCACAAAATCCAATTTTCTGGTCATTAAATTGCCCAATCTTTCTCAGCAGCCTCCTATCGCGCCCGTGCAGGTCGTGAGTTTCGTCCACTTTATCCTGGCTCTATTGCGTCATTGATACCTTTGCAATTACTTCCATCAAATTCGCTTTCTCACTCCAGCCCTATGTGCCCGACTTCTGGAATTCCGCCCGATCAAAACCCGATGTTCCCTTGGACCCCGAGCTCCCAAAGTTGCATGTCATCGGCGGGTCAGCCACTCATTATGACGGTGGGCCAACTCATATTCTTGCAAAACATCGGGAGGATACCTCTTCTTCCACAACCGCCCAAGTGAATATCCCTACAGACAGCAAGGAGGTTGGATTTTGGGCCGACGTTTGGGAGAGCCTGGGGGTTCCGAGATCGTTCAGTGCACGCCGCACACTGGCGAGCAACATCGCCGCGCAGGCAGCAGAGCATGAATCCCGGACTCACTCGAGACCATTGACCGTTGAGGAAAGGAAAGGGTTGTACATCCTCCTTAGCATCGTTGGAGGATCTTGGTTAGTCGGAGCGCTTGTGAACCGACCGGCGGTCGCAGCAGAGGAGTATGATACTCAAACCCAGCACTAGCCATTCACACCTCTTGTACGGACAAGACCTAATCACTAGTCAGACCAGCGCAAACATAAAACTTGATGGAGTCGTCAAGTACGTGTCTGGCATGTCATTTAGCTCACACTTTCCCCGCCTATCAACACAACGTTCCACACGGTCGTTTCTAAAGAGCCCATTTTGTGGCAGGTCTCCCTAAACTGGATCTCACATACAATTCGCCATTGAATTTCCGTCAAGTGAATTGTCACCGGTGGGCTTCGTATCGCCGATAACTGGACTCATATTATTGCATCAACTGAAACTTGATATGCTTTCTGGCGGCGGTTTCGTCGGATCTCCGACAATATTCTTGCGAGTTTCATCGAGTTGGATTTGCTGTCCCACCGATCATCTTCCTCGCAATTACCGCACTGTCATTAAAAAAACCCTTCTATCCTCGTTCGCACATGCGCTTCCGAGTTCCATCCGCTGCTGTATGCGGGGCCCATGGCGCATAGCCTCCTCTTTCGCCTAGATAGCAAGTGGCAGACTGATCCCATTTGTAACCTCGAGCGCTCGTCGCGATTACATTCTACCGTAAAGAAAGAAGCCAATGTCTCGAATACATAATATTCATCACACAGTTGTAACCAAAGTAGTTGCTATCTCTGATACGTGGGCAGAGCTACTACTAGTAGATCCATTTCCACTCCCACCGTTCTTTCCGCGCCCCCATCTCACGGATATTCGTTCCCCGTCTATATCAAGCCCATGTGTCCAAGCTTCTGCGGCGCGCTCTGCAGATGCTCGGTCTTTAAAGTTGACAAAAGCACATCTTTGGCCAAGGTCAGCTGATGGCAGATGGTATGAAGAAGTAGATGCGCACCTCGACTTTGCTACGTGGACCACCGACTTGAGCTCCATTGAGGGGCCATGAGGCAACGAGTTCACGACAAGGGTCCGTATGTCCGCTTCTGTCGCGGACGCAGGGAGTGACGATAAGAACAAGGACATCTAGGACCATGAGTGTGTTGAGTAACTATTGATGGGTCGAAAGCGGAATCATACAATGGACTCGTCTTCTGGAGGCTTGAGCCCCTGTGCTACAGCATGGCTTGCCATGATTTTTCGTGCAACGGGGTCATTCTGACCATGATAACGGTCTTTGATACTCTGGTGAGCAAGTTCTTTATCCGCTGGCTTCTCATGTCTGCACAACACGTCAGTCGTTCAAAAACACCTTCAGAGGGTGGGCCGCACACCTATATGGACATTCGTCTCCTCGTTTACATTCGCCCTTGACAAAGAATGAACATATGTGTGGTTGGTTACGCTTGTAGTAGGGATTCGTCCGAGCCAATTCCTTGAGCATCTCCTTGCCTGCAGAACTTGCCCTTCCGCCCACTTGCATCATCGACGTGGTACCGTCTGCCATCTACGTCGAGATGAAGCTCGGAATACTGTCATGAAGGGAGAACATACTTTGTTTTCCATGTTTTGTGCATAGTACTCGCGGTTGATGTCGCTTGTTGGAGCCTCGCTCTGGACGGCCAGAGCAGTATCACGGACTTGGGTCGGCAGACCATATTCGAGATCCAATAGACATGTCTGACAGACATTCTTGACCTTGGCGCACGTTTGGCAGATGACGGTCGCTTTGTAACGAGCGCCTGAACCGGGGTTCCAACGGAAAACGGTGAATGGACGTGCGCAGGTGCCACACGAACGGCCAAACTCTTGTTTTGACTGACAAGACCTTGAATATATGGATGCACAAGAGGAGCAAACGGCGCACCATTCTGATAAAAGGATTGTCACCCAAACCTGTCGGGTAGTGTCAGCTTTCTCTAACTCGGCACAACTATGAAACGTACATGTCTCGCAGAGAATTGGGAACTCGCTCTGCTCCCAGCCTGCTTTGTTGAGATCTGCCTTGGGCATGGCTTTGGTACAAGAACGGACTTGATTCAAAATTGCAAAGACTTGGATATACTAGTATGCTGCTGACTAATTGACTTGTGTGCTACGTGTAGGTGATGATCAACGACAGATTGAAGGGCAACGTGGATGCAGTGACGACGACCTCTCCTCCTTCTTCCACTAGCTCAGATACCTTCTTCTCCAGGTTCGGCCGAGTCGCCTCCTCAAGCTGGGGAGGTGCCTGAAAATATATGTGTCTTGTGGACGTCGATAGAGACGGCTTCTTGATCTGACTGCACACACATCTCGTCAGCACGCATACGCAGCAAATAAAATAAAATCCATGCATGGTCTGTTTCTCCGTTAGCATCTCAATCAGCCGCTCAACGGTCCACTCCCGACTTATTGTTATCTCCAAAGCCTCCCCACCACAAACCGGACAGTGTGTACGTCTCTCGTGTTCGAATGTATACGAATATACTCCCTCGGTACCGATCAGCATGAAGTAATTGTTGAGATATGCCGCGGAACTGGTTGAGATCTTGAATGCTTCGTTACAACATGATGCTGAAATCATGTCGGAAAGGGGGGAAACAGTCCCAGCAGACCAACATACCAGCGATAATGGCATTTGTCGAGGCTATGGCAGGTATCACGTTCTTCACAACACCTTGAGTGAGTGACCATGTCACCCCTTCAATCTTGAACTCCTTGGCTCGTGCAGATGCGACAGTGTACAGCCAGCCGATATGCTCAGGATCATCTGTGTCAAGTTTCTTCTCTAATACGATATCAGAAAAATAAAACGCGCGCGATTATCAAATAAACTAACCCCCGTGCACTCTTGGCCACTCGAGTACGGATGCCCATTCAATGCAGTGTTCGGGAAGACGCGGTGTGTTGGCAATAGTGCAAATTGGGAATGTCGTAGGCTTGTTCAACATGTCAAGAGAGCACTCATAACAGGACGACACGGTGGGAAGAATGACACGGGCTTGTCCCTTGAAACCTGTGGTACAGGTTGAAAACTTCGCAGTTGCCAAGTCCATCCTAACTAACCTTCTGTGCCACCATCAATAAGGGGCTTTAAACTTTCTGGGTTGTCCGAATCAACCAAGTTAACAAGTGTTGCGTTGATCCATCGACGCGCCTCCACGGAGTCAAGACCGCAGATGACGAGATTGAATTGCATGTAATAGTCATCATCTTTGTCTTGAATCTTTCCAAAATAGCTGCGTCGGACGTGCAGCAGGAATAAACATTATGAGGATCATGTACTCACGGAGTGACCTTTACACCTGGTACTCGCTTCATGACATACTCGGCCGCCACGATGGCTTTCGGTTTGCCGACATCAGCCGGTCTGTTCATTGTGTTTGGAAAGCAACACGGTGCTAAAGCAGGGGTATAGGCGCACCTAAACAGAAACTGACGATTGAGGTTGCTAATATCGATGGTGTCCATGTCAATGACGTGAATGTCCTTGAACCCTGTCAACGCGAGGTTGGCCAGAATCTCGCAACCCAACCCGCCAGCGCCGATGACCAGGATTTTGCACTTGTTCCTAAGAAAGTCTTTGACCTGGGAAAGGTGAGAACTGACGGATAGAGACGCGTGGGCCATCGTACTTCATCACCAGCCAAGAAAGATGGATCTGTTCGTGGACCTGGCCGATCGAGGATTTGGTCAATGTGAAGATAGCGATCTTGCCAGTCGCTCGAAGTTGCTGAACCGTTAACATGAAGCGAATTGGATGCCATTACCGAGAACCAAAGTTTAAGGAATGTCTACAACTTCAAGTAACGAGTCGGCCGTGGTACGTCACGATCGAGAGGAGGTGACAGGTATGTCTTTCTTATGTAAGCCTGCCAGTAATATCAGCACTGCGCAGAAACTTGAATGAACATGGCTCAGAAGGGTCAAGTATTGAGCTTCAGCGGTCATCAGTACCTACGGCAGCGCTTAGTGCTGTCAGTTCTCAGCGGAAAGCCAGTTCGAATAGACAAGATCAGATCCGAGGACAAGAATCCGGGTTTGCAAGGTGTGTGTGCTCCCACCATGATCTTGCTCAGGCTAGCCCACGTTTCAGACCACGAAATAAGCCTGCTGCAATTATTGGAAAAGGCGACCAATGGTACCGTCATCGAAATATCTGTCACTGGTACGTTGTCAAGTAAACCTGAGTTGTATCTGTCTGATAGTCCATGTCAGGCACTGCCGTCTTGTTCAAACCAGGTATTATCTCTGGCGGGCGGGTGACCCACGAGTGTCCCCTCTCTCGCGCAGTGGGCTACTTCCTTGAACCCTTGGTTATGCTTGCACCTTTTTCAAAGAAGCCGTTTCAATTTACCTTGCGAGGGATAACAACGGATGACATGGACCTTTCTGTGCGTTCTGCGCCCAAGTACTAGCTTAACGACGCTGAGAACTATCAAGGTTGATCTCATCCGCACGGTGACCCTTCCGCACCTTCAGCTCTTCGGAATCTCTGATGGTGTCGAACTAAGGGTCAGTGCTTATTGACATCAGCCCAGTTCCACAAGTTGGACTAACCATTGCACAGATAAAAAAGCGTGGCGCTCCGCCAGAAGGCGGTGGAGAAGTCGAATTTCTATGCCCCGTCATCAAGCAGGTAAAAACACTCAACTTTGTTGAACCAGGCAAAATCAAGCGAATCAGAGGAATAGCGCAAGTAATATCCGAGCTGTGTACTCCCGTCGCTCATGAATGCGTCCGCATACAGACACGCTGTGCGAGTTAGCCCTCAGTTTTCAAATCGCATGATTGACTCCTGTCGTTCGGTCCTCAATCGTTACATACCCGACATCTATCTCTACTCTGATGTATACAAGGGTGACGAGAGTGGAAAGTGTGTATCCAGCATCCCAGCCTTCTCCTTGATTGACTGCAGTGCAGATCGCCAGGCTACGCTTTAACTCTGCTAGCAGAGTCCACGACATCCGTCATACACTGTGCTGAAGCTGTCGCAAAACCTGGCGGCACCCCAGAGGATGTAGCACTCTTAGCGAGTCGTGCCCTCTTGTCCGAAATACGGCGTGGTGGCTGTATCGATCGCAAACATCAAAGCCTCGTTCTTTTGATGATGGTGCTAGGTAGCGAAGATGTGGGTCGATGTCGGATGGGCGATGTGTCTCCTCGAACGTCAGTACTCTGACATTCCATGCGACTGATGTTTACCTTGATATCTTCAGGATCCAGTTTCTCCAGGACATTAAAGCTTTCTTCGGAACGTCATTTAAAACAGTCTCCGCAAATCCGTCTGATCCATCCTGCACGGAGTTAGTCTATTCGTGTTATGGAGTTGGTTATGTCAATGTCAATCGGACGCTTGCTTAGAATGTACATCATTACTACTTGTCGCTCAACGATAAATGATTGCCACTTTGCCAAGATCTCCATCTCCTCTACCGCCCCCAATCACAGCAAGCCATTGCTGGAGTAACGGCCACCCCGCCTCGAACCTTGTCGATAACTCATCCGTGTGATGCTCACCGTCGAGCAGGGGAACCAATTCAGGCGGTGGTGGTGGCGCATTCAGTAAGTGTCCTGACCCTTGGGGAAATGACGTATGGATATGCGGGACCATCGGCGCGGATGGTGAACGCGATAGTCTCGGGCGCCCAGTGGATATGGATCCGACAGAAGATCCATACCCCAAGGAGCGACCGTCCTTGCTTGACACCTCCGACTGGTGGTATATTGAATGTCGACGACCATCCGAATTTACTCTGGGTCGCCCGACGGATCGCTCGCGGGTGGTGTTTACCTCCTCTGGGAATGCTGACGACGGTTGACTGCCAACTACAACGTGCGAGCCACTCCTCTGAAGCGTTTTGGAGCGTAATTGTTCCAACACTTTCTCCGCTGCACTGGTCCTCCGAGGTGTGCTTTTCGCCAACTCGGTTTCCTTGGTTGGTGAACTAAGGAGAACTTCAGTGTTAACCGGAACGGTGACCGATGGATCGGGGAGCCGCCCTCTAAAGCGATTGAAAGATTCGGAGGAATCTACCGCAGGGACCGCGCGCTGCACCCCGATTTGAGTAGGAGATGATGAAAAACTCTGTCGGCGTCTACGGTTTGGGATCGACGGGAACTCTGGGACCAAAATCGGGTACCGGTGGACTCGGCGAAGGAAACCCTAGTAAGCAGTGCAGGTTAAATAGAGTGGCAAGACACACATCTCGCCGTACCTTTATAACGCCAAAGCTTGTGAATCTTCGAACATCAATACCAAGTTCATGGACCTCGTGGCTTTCCATCCACTCAAATACAGTCCGTCCTGGTTTCAATCGAGAATAGAGATGCAACAGCTTTGGCCAGTCGGGGATCGGCTTTC
Source organism: Hemileccinum rubropunctum (assembly GCA_038089535.1). Taxonomy (NCBI): domain Eukaryota; kingdom Fungi; phylum Basidiomycota; class Agaricomycetes; order Boletales; family Boletaceae; genus Hemileccinum; species Hemileccinum rubropunctum. The sequence goes on along the minus strand of JBBPLC010000001.1, from coordinate 602,475 downwards.
CTAATGCACGTTCAAAACATGAATACGAAATGGCGTTCACTAGTCACCTGGCTTGGTTACATAGGGACCACATTCATCCTTGACGTGAGGCTCGTCTGCAAGCCACTGGACATTCTTTCTTAGTGTATACATGTTCGAGTATTGAAATATGTCGATCGTCATTATGACTTGGTAATACCTCCCCAGATGGTTAAGTGTACGAATAGTAGGCAACGTCAAATAATTAATACTTACAGAAGGTGGGAGACCGCCTGGCGAGTTAGCTCGAGGTCGCAGTCTGCTAGCAGCGCAATGCGACTGACATGGTTTACGCCATTGATGTGTGGGCAGACCTAAAGAACCAGATATAAAATAATTTCAGGTGGAGACATAATGAGTATACCTTTCTCATTGTGAGATCCCAGTTATCCTCTATACGCTTCGACAGATTTATAAGCGCTAGAGGCACATGCCAGTCCCTTACTGAAGGTGGATTAGGGTAGAAGGGAAGAATCTTCAACTCAATAGAGTTGAAATCGTCGATCGGGATCGAAGTCTCGGAATATGAATTCAGGTCCTCGTATAGTTGCTCGATGATGCCGTGCATCGCCAATGACGTTTGGGAGTTCGAAAGAAACATGGATTCTTCCTGCAGGGCAAAGCTGTGAGCACGAGTTGTTGGGAAAGATCCGGAAGAACGAACTTCGCAAGCCGTCAGGACCCTACTAACTTTCCGAACGATAGGTTCATAGCAACTCAGATTCGCCGAACGTTCGAAAACGAAGCAGAGGTTGAACCTGAAGAAGTTCCGCTCATACTTTCCAGGGAGGGACACAGGAAGTCCGATGATGCGATAGTTCCCCGTCGCACAGATGACGAGGCGACCACAAAATGGGTTTGGAGGAATAACATACTTTGATATGTCATTAAAGCTAAAGAGGGTCCTACTGCTGGAAGAGGAGGAACGATATTGGGGGGACGGCAAGTGACGCAAGGGGCTTGGGCGCTGGCCGCCTGCCGAAATTAAGGAAGAGCTAGATCGACGAGATAACTTCTGCTCTTCCCCCTCAGCCAAGGTCGCGGTAGACGGTTTCGGCGAGGAAGTCACTGACAAACTGGTGGCTGGTGCAGCCGGTGCTATGAGACCTTCAGGGACTTGGAAAACGATTTTCGGGCCAGTCTTGACATCGAATATCGCGTAGAATACAGAGTGTATTCTAGGCAGGAAAGTTTCTCCTGGCATTTCAGGTTCGAGAAGTACTTCGGGGCCCGAGACCGTTCGTCGCAGCTCGCAAGTTGAACTGAACGCAATTATGCTCTGAATGCTACAAGTCTAGAATCATGGAAATATAACCTTCCACATATTATAGTGGATGTATCCCACACAATGTGCAACTCGAATTGAATAACATGAGGATTCTTTAGTCCATGCTATGTAGATATGATAACGTGCGGTGTCCGAACGAAACTGATGACAAGACTTTTGACTATAATACACCTCCCGAAAGCACAGAAGTTAGGTTCTGGAAAGAAATAAGAAAATTGCATTGTGCTTTCTCGAGCAAATCCTTACCGAGATGTCCGATGCCGTCAAGGGACACAGGAAACTGGCAGAGTTACTGATCGTCGGTGAGACTGTGAAGAAAAGCACGCGCAAATCCAACTAAGAGACGGAGAATGATCAGATCCTGCAGAATTCCAAATCCATTCAAAACTCGATTTACCGTGATATCATAGTCCACAGTGATGTCCGACACTGCACCCCCCCCAATTCCACACTTTGTAATCAGGTCGTCAATGATCTGGGCACCAGACGACATTGTGGTCGTATATTCAATCGAGAAAGGGAAGGTGAGGTTTGTGCTAGAGTGTGCATGAAAGGTTACATCATTCTCCTGCCCTCCTCCAATAAGTGTGTTGTTAATTGGGTAGTAAATCTAAGGAGGTAGTCAGTAAAGGGGAAGTATATGTCTCGAGGGACACGTACGTTCGCCTTTATCGAGGAAAACGACACGGAAAAATAATTAGGATTGCTGACGCTATCGTTCTGGTGAGTGCCCAGCTGGGATACGAAGCATCTGGAACCGCATACGCACTAGATAGGCATCTCAAGATTGATCTGAACACCGTTGGTAATAGACTGGATCTATGCACGCAGAAGAATTTGAATAGTTGTCAGTGAGAGGGTTGAAAGACGTAACTACCTCACTTCCATTCGACGCAGGTTGCACGTTCCCAAGTACAATATCAGGGGGACGAGTCCACTTAGCCAGCCAGATTGTGTCAGTGATGTTTGCGGTTCCTCAAGAAGAGTCTACCCACCAGCGCGAGGGGCAAGAGGATGCTGACGATGAGGAAGACGATGACCATGAGAGTGCAGCAACAGAACCGCCCAATACACGCCCCACGACTACCCTACTAGAGGATTAAATCCGGCATCGTGATGGAGCTGGTGTGAGGTACCTTTGTCCATAAACCACCATGGTGTTCATAACGCCAGTGCCTCAGGTCCCTGGGTCTAGCGAATGGTAGCAAAATCTGAGAGCCCTGAATTGGTATAGTTCCATGTTAATTACGCACCTCCCAGTAGTCGCTCGTGCAAAGGCTCCTTGGTCATAGTGGGTGTCTGCTTTGTGGTGGCCAGGGGGAAACGCTGGTCCTCCAGGATTCGTGGATTGGCCATAGTTGGCATCCTCCCGACTCGGATTGGCTCCTACGCTATAGGGATCATAGCCGCCCTGATCATACGGTTGGTGAGGTTGTGTGGTGTTGTAAGAACTGAAGCCAGGAGCGTCCGTGTACTGCTGGTCGTACTGCTCAGTGTAGTAAGGGTCCCTGTAGGCCATTGCAATTCAATGAGGTTGGGACAGACGATGGTTGCGTTGCGGCAACTATTAGAATGTAAATCGACTTCATCCGCAGACTGTGGCACAGCTGGTTGCATCACAACGGCACAGTAAGCGGTGCTCACACAACCCATTCTAATGATAGATTGACGTGCAAATGCAACTATCTACCATACTATCATCCAAATCCACTCGGGTTCTGAGGCATAAATGGCATGCGGTTTCCGCCCGAAGCCCTCCCAGCATGGCCTGCGGGTGTCATCGCGGTAACCGGCGTCGCTCCAGAGATTGCCCGACCGTGAGAGGAGCCAGTGGGTATGAATCGATTGGTCAGCAAGGTCGAGGTAGTATTTTGCATCGGCACTCTTGAAGGCGTCCGCAAGGCTGCAGAAAATGGTCGCCGAGGAGTTGGGGGTGGACCCATGTTCTCGGATGAATTCGTCATTCGTTGTGGTCCATGGTTATGTGACGCCGAGGCCTCCATATTGGCTTGCGAATACGTCTGGCCGGTTGCTGGTTTGAAGCGTTTCTCATGACTCGGTGGAGGCGGCGGAGCCATCATACCATTGTTTATATCGAGCGATCGCGGTTGTCGAAGTGATGCTGCTTGTGGTCGATCTATAAGTTGAGGCGCTCTCACGCGAGAGACGTCCTCTCCACGGTACGCATATTGCCTAGAGGGGGAATAAGAGGATGTACAAGGGAACAACGTGCACATACTCTGTAAAGCGGCTACTACCAGGTCTGTCAACCGTGTCTACAAACTCTTGCCCAGATGGCCCTTGTCGACTGAAACTGGGGTGTTCCCCAGGCGGGAGAGTAAGACGCGATGGACCCACCGGTGTCGGGATGGATTTCGGGCTCGAGTTTGTCTTGATACTGCTGTTTTGACTGGACCGATTCTTTTGGGCTAAGCTACATGTGTGGCGATCGCAACCCACCTTCGTGTTTCGATCATAGGGCGCTTCCCGTTGTGGTTCAAATGCGCAGACGGCTCTCGAGTTTGATCCGTAACAAGTCCCCTGCTGCGGTATAGATGAAGTTCTCTCCGCAAGGCGTCGACATCCCTACATAGGGGACAATCTTTATCGCGTATACGTCAATGGGACAGGGTACCAACTTTCTCAGGGACCTGCGCTCGTTTCGTAGTCGATCGCAAGTAGAAGAAAGTTGCAAGGATTGATTTCGATAATGTCGCAAGAGAGCAGCAAGCGACTCTTGCTGGAACTGTATTCGACGACGGAGGTGACATGACGCGCTAAGACGTAAGAGTGATACGATGTACCTTTACAGCGTTGGCGATGCCATCAAGTGCGTGGGGCAAGAGGCGAAACCAGTCTGACATGGGTGGATCCATCTCATAGATCTGAGAATGAGGTCTGGGAAGGAAGAAAGAGGGTGCATACATTGCGCTGGAGAGGGATGAGCTGTATTCCCTGTTCATTACATTTCGTGCAACTCTGGTTCGGGTCTTGTCGACAGTATTAGCGCCGATGTTTGGGTGAACATGGTGAACTGACTGAGGTGAGAGTTGCACAAGACATGGCCACACTCGGTGATCCAAAAGGGTACCGGGGGAGGTCCCCTGTCTGGTGGCGAGTAGGAAATACGACAGACTGCACAACTAACAAAATCCCAGAAATCAAAGTCAGGATCTTGTCTGGGCGCGACTTGTTCGCCAGACATTGTCGAGGAAGGAGGAAGACGCGGGACGCCGGATCACGTGTCCCATAAATGCTGGGCTGAGTCGCCATCACTGCTCTTGTTCTGCAACCAAATGGAAGCGTCCTCACATGGACCAGACGCCGTCGCCGCGTCCACCCGTCTCCCAGGCCCATCACCAGAAAAACGTCACAAACCAGTCCGCCGCCCGCTTATTTCAACATTGGATTGGGATGTAAAGTCCATCGTCGCAAGCTCTCCCAATTTCCACCACGTCAAGCGCGTCCATTACACCTCCCCGAATGCCAAAGTTGATATGGTCATCTCCGGAGTTGAAAAGGACGGCAACCCTTTGATAATCCACGGTTGGAACAGACATCCCAGGTGGCCCAAGTCCCTGTTCAATATCGACTGGCTAAGAAAGAATGGAGACCAAAGTTCGTCCCCTCTGTCTCCCAGAGACTTCTTCTGATCCTGGCATCGAAGACCCAACCGTTCGAAATGTACATAATTGGACTGATTTCAAGATCACTATGGACGACTTCATCAAAAAACTCCGCGAAACCCCGGCATATGCGAGCGCAGATGGTAAGTCTACTTCCTACATGGTGGACATGAGACTCACTTTTCTTTTAGAACAAGAACGACTCTACGGAAAAGATGGTGATTGTCCTGCAGAATGGACAGAATGGCTTGCACAGTCAGGTGCCATACCCGATAGCCTTCTATTCCATGGCACGAATGATTTCCTCCAATTTCTTCCTGAGGAGGTTCGTCTCTCACCGCCGTTCCCCTCCTTACCGCCGCCTTATCTGTTCAGGCCAAGGTCCAGACTCTCATGTGCTATATGGGAATAGGGGATACCTTTACACCGTTTCATAAAGACCTCTGTGCATCGTCTGGCCAAAACCTCATGTGTTATTCAGAGCACTCTGGGTCGGCATTTTGGTTCATGACAAAGTCCTCAGCTGCTCCTCGGGTTGCCGCCTATTTCCACCAATTAGGCCAAGAGGTTGATCTGGAAACGCATGTGGTGACCATCGAAGAGCTCGCAAAAGCTCCTTTTGAAGTCTATATTGCTGAACAGCAATTAGGAGATTTGATCCTCGTTCCTCCGAGAAGCTGCCATCAAGTGGTCAACAAGGGTGGTATTACAATCAAGACATCATGGTCACGAATGTCTCTCAATGGTCTCCAGACGGCGCTTTGGCACGAGCTTCCCATTTACCACAGGTAAGAGTTACGATGATTTGATAACCAAATGCACGTCGACCCACCGTTCGCAGGGTTTGCAGGCAGGAAATATACAAAGTCAAATCTAATATATTCCACGCACTGCAGCATTTCACGAGACTTATAGAAGATTTACCGGAGCGTCATGAAGGCGAATCCTGTCCCACATCCATGGAGTACTTGAAGCAACTTGTTTGCCTTTTCGATGACATCCTTGCCGGCGAGTTCTCGATTTCTCGCGATTCGATGCCCCACGTTTCGCAATCAGATACCTCTCACACAGACAATCTTCATTGCGACTTTTGCGGGGCTGATATCTTTCAGAGTTTCTTCGAATGTGACTCGTGTCTTCCTGCATCCTCTTCTGGGGTCTCTGCGGGTGTTCTGCTGATCGGCGATGGTCTTGTCCTCTGTCCCTTGTGTTACGTGGAAGGCAGGACATGCCGATGTGAGGAGATGCAACCAGTTCAATGTCGACCCTTTAGCGACCTGCTGAGGATTAGGGACCAGGCCATCAGGGCAATTCAGCGCATTGACAATGATTATATCAACGTCCATGGGCATCTATCGGAACAACCGCTGTAAGTTGTGCCTGTTACATATACGCTTGTGCTCATACAAAGAAGTCGATTACTATCTGAAGGAGGTGCGAATATATTTGAAGCAGCCTGCAGATTGTTCCAGAGACGACAGATCGATGCCAAGGCGTGTGCTTTCACTCTACATAATAATACCTCAGTATCTGATACTTACCAGGCAATGAGGAACTGTCGAGTGCGTCTATCGCACCAGGTGCCTGCTTCTGCAGCTATATACTGCAAAACATGCCATTCCTCCAAATGTTATACCCATCTGTTAGAACTAGACTCCGTCCATTCCGTCGATGCCATGATACTCACTGATCTTCACGACGGCGACTCGGATTGGCATCAACATCATCGCAATAACTCGCAGCAGTACGAAGAAGTACGGCAGCGTGTCATTGAAGATGAAGAAAAGGGTTCTCGCTCCAACGCGTCACATAGGCTTGCCTATCTGGCCAAAACTTTCACAACTTGCAGGGCTATGGCACTTCAGGTGACCAAACACGGTTGGTACGATCGATTCGTACAAACGATATCGATTCCGGTGAGTCATTACTCCCATCCTCTCTATTGTAGGCTACATTATGTTCAGATTGTAAACAATCCTGCGAAGGCGTTGGGTGTGTTGCCAGATGGCCACGCTCCGGAGGATTCTTTATCGAGCAATTTGGCAATACCAGTGTCTCAAAGTGGTCTCCTTATGACAGATTCCCGTCGAATACCAACCCCTTCGCTCGTTACATCTTCCACCTCATCAGGGGGTATTGATGAAGTTCAACATCTTCTCCACTCCAGCTTATCAAGCATCCCTGATCTCCGCTCGCCTACCGTTGATCCCTCGCCTCAATCGGACATGCCCCAAATGCTCGACAGTCTCACCGAGGCAAGCATTCGGACGCAATACGATATTCCTGACTCCCTTTCAGCTCCTTGCTCGCCTCTGAGTGCTCAGCGTCGCCCTATGGCGACATCTCTTTCACCCCCCGTTCTAGATGATACGGAGAATCTCAGTGATCTGACTGATCTCCCAACCGAAGTCGATTCTCCACCACGCAGCTCAACTATTGCCATTCCGGTTTCGGAGAGATTGGAGCAACAGCCTCGCATGGAGTTCTTGTCTTCCCCCTCATCAGCTGAAGTTACTTCTTCGAATACTCGACCTGTGGCTGAGTCAAAGATGAAATCAAGGGTCCTCTTAGACTTTGTCGAGATTCCACGACCTGAATGGTATAATGGGAAGAAAGAAAAGGTTCCATCATCTTCTCGACCAAAGCGAAAACGAACTAGTGGTCCTATCTCGGGACACTCTGACTCTGATAACCCACCGTTGCCCGCGCAAGGGGTATCCAATCGGTCCTTACCCAAAAGGAAGAGGAAAATGCCAATAGGTCCTGCTTCTCGGTGAGCCTGGCCCCTCACTGCAGCGAGAAGCAGAACCTTACGCCGTCCGACTTGAAAGCCCACCGCCATCTTCCGAACACACACACTTCCTCCCCAATGTCCGAAATCTTCCATCCCAAAACAATTTCCTTGCCAACGCACTGAATCAGACATTCCAATTAAATAGCACTACTGCACCTTCCCACGTCCATGTCCCTGCTACATCTCTTTTTGTCGACGCAACTCCCCTTGTTAGCAACCCTATTATCGGTCCTACCATCAAACCTCAGTATAGGGACTTTGGTGTACAAAAAAACCTCAACTTCACTCGACGCATTTCCACCATTGAGCCTTCCCAGGACCCGTTCAGCTGTATCATGAAATTGGAAGCGGAGAACCGCGATCTGCGGGCTCAAGCGGAAAAGTACAAGCACGAATGCGAGGTATGCCTGGAAAGCTTAGCTGAAATCAATAGGATGTATAATTCCCCGGGACATTGTTTTCATCCGCCACCACCGAGTGGTCCGTCGAACTTTACCCCGCATGCTGCCCTGGGATTCTCTATCCATCCAAGGTGGCGGACGCGGAACATCGCCACTGACAGCCGAATTCATTCTGCAGTCCTCGAGGAGCCTGACCTTCCCCCCATTGAGACCCTTCCTCTACCTACACCATCTTCTTCTGAGAGTGTTTCGCCGTCTCACCGTCGGCGAAGACGCGGTCCCTCCGACCCAACGAATGGAAGGAGGGAAAGGGGAAAACCACAAGGACCACCCTTTTTGGATCGCAGCGAAAGATTGATTAGAAACACGGCCCCACCAAACCCTGCAGCATCCGACGAAGCTGGGGGCTCCAGCACCTCGGCAACCATCAGTGCGGACCATGATAAAAGTAGATTATCCCTTGGATTTTTTTTTTTCATTCAAGGCTGACACCACAACTGTAGTGCCACCCTCTCCCTCTTCCACCTTGGATCGTGTACAACTACCAAAGTCTCTGGTTGTTCCATAGATGACATTTGGCTTTCGACGTATATTCTTGCTGTGATCTTGCTCTCCTTGTTGATGCTGTCATTATCACATACCTTACAAGTTTCATGCATAACTGATTTTTCGAATGCATATTTTGTCACTAACTTGCAAAGCATTAATCGGATCGTAAAAAGGCAGGTTCTTCAGGATTCCGTGATAGCAAAAATCTTGTCTGAAAATGTCAGCATTACTATGTCCTGGTAAACACCATATGACCAAGCGAAACGGATATTAAGGTGTAACTAATGAAGAGGGGTATATCAAAATTCGATGGCGAAGAAATGACCGGCAACGCGTGATAAGTGGCAACGACAGAGCAAAGGCAGAGCTGCACCAGGATGGGTCTCTTAACCGCATCGACATGTAATGATTTTCCAGAAACTTGACTTGGGCTCCTGGGCATTGCCGTTCTGGTCATGATACTCATCTCCTTGTGATATGCCAACTTCGTTTCCTCGTGCACGAACATTACTGATTGCAGGCGGCGCAGCACCAACATTCGATACCATCGGAGAAGCACGACCGTACGGTTGGTTGGAGTACGCTTCGTCATTTCCATAATCCACGCCCGGAGTAGCATTGGCATATGGGTGTTGGGGAACACCAGTGTAGCTCGCTCGGTTCTGAGGTGGTGATATAGGAACGTTGACCTGAGCAGCCGCAGATAAGGGTGTAGCCTGGCCAGGGGTGGCGCCACCAGTGCCCGGCGTAAGCGCGTTTGGGACCCTGCGCTGCTTCGATCCATGGCGAACGAGTGCAGGCGAGGGTGGGATAACTTGTGGGTTGCCTTGGGACGTCCTTCTCCACTCGGCATCGCGTGGTCTTTCCAAATCTCGTCTAGGCTGAGCTGCTGGCACATTCTGGACTTGAGAAAGGACTGGTTGTTGAGCCTACACACCGTCAGGTCGTCAATTCATAACCGGTTGATCGTACATAAAACGACGCACCATCGAGGCTTCCCAACCTTTTCCACCTAGCAGATTGATGAGGTGAGAATGATGCGGGGCGCATTCGGACGCACCGTTCAACAAATTCCAATCGAAGACACCATCATCAACTTCGTTGTTGTTTTTCATGACTTTGGCGAACAACTCTCGCAAGAAATCGTAGTCCGGAGTCTCCTCAAAACCAAGTTTGCGGACATAATTCAGATAGATACCAAATTCCTCTGGGGAACTGATCAGACCAAAGATGGGTCCATGACACTCGGCCACCGACCTGGGTAGCCTTCACAGAGTTCTTTAATTTGAGTTGTTTGCTTCTTTTCTCCGATCTTCTCGTACTTTTGCTTGTTCGTCGCAGCTTTCAGACCTTGCCAAGGCAAGCTGCCACGAAGAAAATACATGAAGACATGGCCAAGAGATTCCAGGTCGTCTCTGCGCGATTGTTCTGCCAAGTGTGTGTTAATAATGATGGGGCGGATTGACTATCAGTTTCGACGCACCCCGCCCTAAGTGCGTATTGATGCTCATATATCGCGCAGTCCCGCTAAGACTCTTCCGCTCACGGTAAGGAATGTGCTGTTTCGTTTTCGGGTCACGATATTGCTTAGCCATACCAAAATCAACAACATGAATGACTGTATTAGACCATTTGAGGGATTGAGGCTTGGCGGAGCCAAAAACCAAACGCACCATTCGCAGCCTTGGTTCCGGGACGACCGATGAGAAAGTTGTCAGGTTTGATATCACGGTATATGAGATTTTTCTCGTGGATTGTTTGCACTCTGGAGATCTAAGGAATAACGTTGAGAGAGGTTTGTTGTTGTGGAATGGGGCGTGTCTCACCATTTGCCTTGCGGCCATGCAGACGGTCTTGGAAGAGAACTTGCGTCCACACATGTCGAAGAGGTCTTCCAAGCTGGGACCGAGGAGGTCAATGACGAGAATATTGTGCAGACCCTCTTGTCCAAAGTGGTAGATCTGAGGTATCCCGGCTAGAAACGAGGTTGGGTGACGGGGGACGGAGCGTGATAAGGGGACGCACGGCAGCCGGCGAGGATGCGATATGAACGACATTCGTCACGGAGTTGCGGAGCTTCGGCCTTGCGAGGTTCCTATGAGAAAATATGAGAGGGCGAGAGGGGAAGGGCGGGCTGGGGACGCACAAACTTGATAGCGACGGTGGTGGAGTTGAGGAGGTTTGTGCCTAGGATGAAGGTCAAACGGGAGAGATTTGAAGGGGAAGAGGAATGTGGAACCTTCAAAGATGACACCGAAAGAGCCTTCGCCGATTTTCTTGCCAACGCGGTAGTGTACGCCGACGACGTTGTTGGTACCAGACGGATGAGATGCCATGAAGGTATGTACTGGTAAAAAGGCAAAGGGACGGCGTCACGACGGGACTCAGGCCTAGCTACAGCTGGCGAGCCTGCGCGGTGAAGAAAGGAAATCACCGGTCAAAACCGAACATGCCCATCATGTCTAATTTATTTATTGCTCCTCCGCAACAGCCCCGCTTTTCATCATCATTCGATTCGGGACTATTGACAAGCAAGCTCAGACTACGAGGTTTGTTACTCCCGGTGCCGATACGATTGCGTGAACAAATGGGTACAGGCAAATGCCATCGGTATATCTATACCGCTTCCTGCAGCACCAAACCAAGACCACTTCAGATCTTCAACAGTAATCGCGTGCTGAATTCACGTCAAGCCAACTTCCCATTTCTAATATCGCCAACACCAGGTCGACGTCGTGGAAAGAGTGTCAAAGAGATCCACCTTTGTGACGTACGTGCCTCTGACGATCTCTGAATCAGCATGTACAGGGCATTCCCCACTTGACGAGATTAGGGTGTTGTTGAGATACGTATTTCTGACATCCTTGGATTTCTGTCGGGAGATGCTAAAAGGTTTTCCCAATAATCAGCTTGCGGGCTCCTGTTGGAAACTCACCTTTGCATGTAGTTGATACGCACAGGATGGGCGTTGCTCTGGCAAGAGACAAGGTCGCGAAGGTGGATCAGCCGGTGGCCGTATCACATCATTAGCACGTTTGCCAGACCGCCATTCGCGCACACCTGGTAGCATGTACGTGAGCTAATGAGTAGCGTTATGGACACGGAATGCAATATACGGATCATGGGCCTGAAGTACCACGAACGTCCTGATTTGACTGCCATAGTAATTCCGGCTATGCTGGTAGCTGTGTACGTCAAAGCACGAGCAAGCTGCTGAAACACGTCGCTACAACAAGTCGACAAACCCAGTGTAAAAATCCGAGAAGGCTTCAGCCTTCGTGGTGATGGACGTTTAACAATAGACAGGGATATCCATAGTTATCGGCGTGCATGCCAGGTATATATAGTTGGCACGGAGTCCCGTGGCCGCCGTGTGTTGATAGTGTCAGGTGTTGCTATGCAAAGTCACCCCCCTAGTCACTTGGACAATAACCATCAAAACGTGACTCGTTGAGAAAAAAAAAAAAGGAAATGCTCGCAAAGTACATGTAGCGTAGAATGCTATCGGAAGGATTACACTAATAGTGGCAACTAGACAAGTTCAACCCAATTCAGAGAGTACGGGTGGAGACCGTGAAGATCCAGCGCAGTCCGTTGAAGACAAGATATTCTGGACGTGCAAAATCTAATCGACTCTACCACCAAGGCTGTTAGCGAAACTCGAAACAGGAACTCGAGCGTTCAGGAATGTGACTCAGCGACAATTGCTGATATCTATGTGAACCGCTCAGCGGAGATCGTAAAGATGTAAATAAACCACTACGCACGGCTCGGAATTTTGGTGGAAGTAGAAGCCACTCATCGTAGCAGCTGGTGGTGGAGAACGGGGTCCGATAGAAGAGCCACGTCCACCCCGTCGGACGCTAGAGTCTCGACGACGACGACCGGTGGGAATAGATTCCAGTTTACCAGGGGAAGGTGATGTCAGCAAATCACCCTCGCCGCATTCCTCCGCGCAGAGCGGAAATGAATGAACGACAGAACGAACATTGGTTCCTGGAGATTGTGGATTAAAGTCCACACAAACATAGTAGAAACCTGCCAGACAGAATGTGAACGCTGAACAAGATTGTTCACGAGACAGGACAAGGACGTACCAGCGAAGCTTGCACCGTTGATATCTTGTACTCTATGATCAGGAACAAGGAATCTTTCCTTCCATCTCATGAAAACAGCCCCCCGATCGCGATCGGGCATGGTAAAATGTGGCCTCCTGAGCTCGTTCTTGACATGCCTAAAAGCCGGGAAACGTTGCCAATGCACCATATCTTCCTGTTCATTTGCACCCCACTTTTGGGTCAGAAAGCCGTAGCGGCTGCCAATGATCTCTGCGTCAAAGTAAGTTGTTAACTCGGGCCAATCGTCGGTTAGACCGCGTATACGGAGGTACCCGCAAAGGAATGAGGCAGAAAAGTCGACATCCTTGGGGCCATGAGTTCAGGATAGGTGGTGACGCAAGCGACACGTACAACAATGGTGACGTTAACTTCATAGCTGTTCCTACCGCTTTTTTGTGTTCCCTGAAAGGTCGCTCCAGGATACAAGCAATGGTGGCGTTGGGCGCGGACGCGCAGGCGGGTGATGTCGGTGGTGGGATCTGGAACGGGGACAGGCATGGGTAGGGGAGATCTCTGAGAATGGCCACGGGAACGCAGGTGAGTGGGGGAAGATTCGGAGGGAGTTGCTGCGGTCTGGATAGGCTGTGAAGGTGGTAGTGAGGATGGGGGGGAGTGAAGGGGGGAATGTGGGACGGCCATGTCGATGTCATCCTCGAAAACGGGGTCTGGATGCGGGCAGATGGAGTGGGACTTTTTAACGGGCATGATTGAAAGACGACACGACGCCGAATGGTAGGCCTGTGCCAGTGTCTTCCATCAGGTCACGTGGATACCACTACCAAATCGTCGCTCTCCTTGCTTGTGGCAGCCCGTATTGAGCATCTCATTTGCCTCATGCTAGGTGAGACCAGGCTCGAACATTGAAGGAGTTAAGGGGGTTGTCATAATTTTCGTGCGCCATTGACTCACGGGTGCTGGTAGAATACTGCATTTGTTCAAGCATGTAGAAGAGCAGGCATCAGAGATGAATCAACTCATTGCCAATGTATCTATATCAGAGATCATCCGCAAACCGACTATTAGCTCCGCCGTGGTTGGCCAAGTACGAGGTTGGCCAGCACGCGTCTACCTAAAAAGATGCATATGTCAAGGGACACGAGGCGAGAAGCATGTAGTAGTAAGAATGTGCACGTAAAGAGGTCAGTTCTTGCATGATCCTGGCAGTGCCCACAAGCCACTATGGGCCCGCGGATTCTTCATAGTGCAATGTCTCAACTGGATATAAAGGGACCATGATTCTATTGTGGAGTTGTTTTTGGGTTCTTTGACATCCAGCCTCGAGCACCGTCCTGATGGTTTTACCAAGTTGGGTATCAAAGACCAGAAAACCCTTCAAGCTTTTCTATCGTGGTCACAAATAGCTCACACGCCTTGAAAAAAAGGGGTTACTGTTGACCTAAAGAGCATTGGAAGGATATGCTGAAGCCAGACCATAAGTGATGTCATTTATATATGATCCCTCAATGGCCCGGATTGCGACGATGTCGTCATGCTACATTTTCCCGCTTCTTTTACAGTCTATCAACTTGTAAAGAACATATGGTTCGTGTTTACTGAATATGATCGCGACGAGATGATGGACTATTGCAGTTGGAAGAAAGTAGGTAAAAAGAGCTGGATGATGAATGAAAGGAAGAGAGAAATTGTATGAGTGACGCAAAGTATGGAATCACAGTCGTATGGAGCGTGTGTAAGGATGCACTATCGTATTCAGAGCTCGTCGTCCTCTTCTGGGAGAGGGACACCCTCAGCCTGGTAAATCAAGCCAGTCAGGACACAGCTAGCTACGATGTAGAGATGCGTCACCTTCTTCAATTCCTCTTCGTATTGCTTAATCAGATTGGCATCGAGAGCAACTTCAGCGGGTGCAAGAGCAGGTGCAGCAACAAACTCGAGTGTAGGATTTCTACAACGGCAAATTAAAATACAATCAATGGGGACTATGATGGCATGCAGGCTTACCCGACCAACTTCCTTGCCAACCACAGGAAAGGTTTTTCAAAATTGTAGTTCGACTTTGCGGAAATTTCAAAGTATTGAAGGTTCTTCTTGCGATGGAAGGTGACAGCACCGGTCTTGACTTTGCGTTCCTATCAAGTTGCCCGTGTTAGTCTCACCTTGGGGAATGACGGTTTCCATCGACTCACTTTGACATCGACTTTGTTTCCGCAAAGAACAATTGGGATGTTCTCGCAGACACGCTCGAGATCACGGTGCCAGTTGGGCACATTCTTGTATGTGATTCTCGAGGTAACATCGAACATGATAATCCCACACTGGCCTTGTATGTAATAACCATCACGGAGACCACCAAACTTTTCTTGACCAGCAGTATCCCAAACGTTGAAACAGATGGTACCAAAGTTGGTTGAGAATGTCAAGGGGTGAACTTCGACACCGAGAGTGGCTGAATTCTGTGTCAGGAATGTGAATACACAAATGTGACGAATGGAAGGGCACCAATGTATTTCTTCTCGAATTCACCAGTCAAGTGGCGCTAGGCGAGTGGAGGATCAGCACGCGATCGGGTTCAAAGATTACCATTGTGGCACGGCTTTACCTTGACAAAGGTAGTTTTTCCGGTTCCACCGTCACCGACTAAGGTATTTGGTGCGGTAAATGAAGGTGTTGGAAGGGCATACAGTATTGGAATGCGACAGGAAGTGAGAGGAACGGGGGATCGATCAAGCACAGGGAAATCAGTACTCGACAATGCATGACAGAGAAAGTAGGCATGTTGACACACCGAGGACAAGCTTGAAGGTGGGGATCTCTGCTTGAGTCATTGTGTGAGATTAGAGTGTTCTATGTTGACAAGAGAGAGGCGAAACGGAACGACCAGGTCAAGAGCAGAAATCAAGACGCTGAGATAAGGTTTTTTGTGCCACTGAAAGCTATTGCCAAATTTGGCCCATCGCTGAGTTGCTACCTTGGACAGTGAACTGAGTAGACGCCTTCGATGTTCTGACATGGCCATTATCCTACTAATACTAGTTTTGACTGCGCATACAGCGGTGACACAGGTGCGAGTGGCGTTTCCACCCGGATGAGTTCCTGCTCTTATTTTATCCTTGCCTTGTTGGTGAGTCGTGCTCTCACCATCGGCCTGTTCTCGGCTTTTCGGCACGATCGGTGGACATGGTCACCTCGTTGCCCACTCAGAAATAGCTATTCACCCACTGGGATGGCTCCCATGATTCATAAATCTCTCCAATAACGAGGTCGATCTTGTCCTCATCCGCCATGTCCCCCTCCGCCGCCGTGCTCAAGAACCCACCGCCAAAGGCTGAGCCAGGTGCTTCCTGGAAGGCGAATGAGCAGCATATTGTCCCAAAAAATCGTCTCGGAATCGTCTTTTTTGGCCTCATGTGTTCCACCTTTCTCGCCGCCCTTGACCAGGTATCTCCCTACCGATATCACTTTTATCTGGTCTGACATGGCCCTGTAGACAATCGTTGCCACCGCGTTACCTACCATCGTCGCAGAGCTAGGTGGTGGTAACAATTACGGTTGGGTTGGGAGGTAAACTCAAAACTCATCTCACCAGCACCCAACAAACTTGACCCACCCTCATCTCAGTGCCTATATGCTCGCCTGCGCATCCTTGGCGCCGCTTTATGCAAAACTCTCCAACATCTTAGGTATATATCCCATTTATCTAGTCCATCTCATATCCCATTCACCTACGAGATTCATAGGTCGAAAGCCAGTGTTGTACGCAAGTATCTGCATATTTTTGGTTTGTTTATCCCCTTGGCGTGAATAATCTTCAAACGTGACACCACATCCAGATTGGCTCAGCGTTGTGTGGTGCCGCCAAGAATATGACATGGCTCATAGTTTGCCGTGCCGTCCAAGGTATAGGTGGGGGTGGCATCATCCAGTTGGTCCAGATCACTATTTCAGATATTGTATCCCTCAAGGAGTGAGTTATGGCTTCTGGTTCACCTCATAATCCCTTAAATTCCTTAGCCGAGGGAAATATGGAGGTGCCATTGGTGCTACTTATGGTGTCGCTAGGTAGGCAATATTTGTTACGGTCAACAGGTCAGAGTTTCCTCAACCTTCGTAGTGTTGTAGGACCACTCCTCGGCGGTGTAAGTCCGCCTTCGTTCGTCATCCTCCTCCATGGCTGAACATTATTATGTCCAGGTATTAACTGACCATGTTTCGTGGAGATGGTATGTTAATAATTTATGGTGGGGCCATCTTCTCACCTCCGCTCAAAGGTGTTTCTGGATCAACCTGTCAGTGACATTTCCTCAGTCAACGGGGTTCACTCAACTTCTGTAATAGGCCGACTGGTGGTGTATCGGGAGCTCTCCTATTCTTCTTCTTAAACCTCAATCCACATCAAGGAAGGTCGTTCCGTGACCATATCAAGGAATTTGATTTCATTGGGTTGGCCACCGCCGTCTCTGGCGTAGTCTGCCTTTTGCTAGGTTTCAACTCGAGCGAGACTACGTGTATGTTAACTCTTGCAAGCGGACCTGCTAAAAGACTTATTTACGATCTAGGGGAGAGCGCGGAAACTATTTCTCTTCTCGTTATTGGAGGCATTTTACTCGTCCTTTACGCAATCAATGAAATGTATACCAAGCGGTCTCCAATTATCCCGCCACGACTGTTCAAGGCTCGTGTATCGCCTTTCCCTTTTGCAGGTTCCTGACCCTTCTAGTAGACACGTACGACCGGCTTGATCTTAATATCCGCATTTTTGCACGCGATTATTTTCTTTTCGGGTACATTGACTGATACTCAACATCATTGACGTACTATTTACCTTTTTGAACATAGGTTCATAGTACGTTTTCATTTTGTGGGCCAACTTCCATGCTGAACATTCTTCAGTTATCTGCCTATGTACTTCCAAGGCATGTCTAATTCGCTGCCTTTCGTGCTGACGGCTGACAGCTTGGATAGTCCTTGGTGCATCCGCCACTACCTCCGGAGTCAAGTCGGTCAATTATTTGGGTATATCTCACATTTTCACACATGTATCACAATAGGATGCTTCCCTATTCTCTCGGGAGTGCTATGGTATCGGCGCTTTCGGGTGTGCTTGTGACACGCACCGGGTCGTATCGCCCAATAATATGGGGCGCTTGGGTTGTGATGACCGTTGGATGGGGTCTCATGACCATGTTGGACAGTACGTCTAGTATGTGAGTACAACTATCTTTGGCTCGCGCTATATCTCATTTTTGTAGTGCTACCCAAGAGATATACCCCCTTATCGCGGCCCTTGGAATCGGTTGCTTGTTCCAGGTGTGTCACGTCCCTCCCATATTGAATCTTACTACACTCATAATCCAGTCCCCACTAGTTGCAATTCAAGCTGCCATGCCTCTCAAGGATATGGCTACAACGACAGGGGCGTTTGTCTTTCTGCGGTATGTGACGACATCTGCATATTGGCGGTCCAGGTTCTCATATTCATCAGCACACTGGGTGGTACAATTGGCATCACAATTGGAGAAACCATCATCTCAAGTACCCTTCAGCAAAAACTCAGGGGAATCGCTGGTCTTACCACCAACATTTCTGCCGCTTCGCTCAACGATAATGTCAGACAAATAGCATCGATGCCTGTATGCAGCTTCATTCATTGCATTAATCTCTGATCTCGTATTCTTTTGGTTTGTAGGATGCCACATTGAGGGCTGAGGTCATGCATGCCTATGCTCGCTCTATCAGCACGATCTGGCTTGTAAACGCACCATTGTCAGCCCTTGGCCTTATCCTTGTTGTCTTTATCCGTGCGTATTCACTGCACCGGATGGTCATCCGCGAGGGTACGGAGAAGACCAGTGATCCTGAAAAGGGAGCGGCGGTGGAGAAGGTTGTTGGAGAAGCAGGTATTACCGAATCTGAAGCGCCTACCAGTGATGATGTTACAGAACATACGCCGCCCAGTCTCGGGGGGGAAACTGCAGGAGAGAAGATAGAGACATAAGAACGGTAGAAATGATTCGATTCTAAGTAGATTCGAATTCGGTATAGACTAGCTAGGGTCATCGCGCTTGTAATCGTAGATTCGAGTTGATTTTGGGTGGATTCAGTGGGGGATTCAACGTAGTCGACTTGGCTGAAGCTTGGATCTGATGGTTAGTCATCACGTGATCGTCATCACGTCCTCGGCCACCAAAGTTTCCGCTTTGCAAAAATACCGAATGATGATTGAATCCATAGAGCCAGAAGGGGCCAGAGAACGCCCACAGAAGAGGATACGAACCTCCAAAAAACTCGAACCATCAAAAACTACGCAAAAATCTTCTGGCGATACCCGCTTATTTGCTCCCTTCCGCGCACTGGGACTCGTCACAAATCACTTACCATTTTACTTGCAAACTCGTTCTTATAAGGGGGCTACAGAGGGTCCACGGATACACCTTCTTACATGCCTCGGAAAATCATGGGCGCTTTGGGAGGGGGGAAAGATGACTCTGTTATTTGTTGGTGAGTACATTACTATTGGAATGGTAGGATCCTCTCAAGGTCTTCGGCGCACAGGTCCCGAGGAACTAGATCCGATTTCAAGTTTGATCATGGAAGGCGATGCGATTTGGGCGGCATCGGGCGTCCATGTCATCAAATATCTTCGAGGAAAGGAGGTATGTTTGTTTCCTCTATGCGCGTGATTTTCATCAACAGTTCTATATAGGTTGTCCGGGTAACAAATCCACTTGGAGTACCACTTGTTTTCATAGTCATATTCGGATCTCTCTTGCTTGCGCTGACGGAGGATGGTGGGCGGATGTTTGTATGGGACATCTCGCGTGACGGTGAGGATAGCCCTTCAAGACGATCCCTCGCTCCTGATTTTGCTCCAGAACCTTCATTCTCTTGTACCATCCAGTTTGATATCGGCTTCACTGCGGTTGTGATACTACATCCCGCAACTTATTTGAACAAAGTACTGGTAGCTAGCCGTGAAGGTGACTTGCAATTATGGAATATGCGGACCCAGTGAGTGCATTTGTCTATGTCTCTGCGCCATCCATATGCATACTGGTTCAGGACGTGTATACACAAGTTTTCGAGTTCAAAACTGCTTAGTGTACGAGGCTCGGCAAATCTGACGTCTTCTGCTGTCACGGCATTAGTGCAGTCTCCTGCAATTGACGTCGTAGGTATTGGGTTCACGTCCGGAGAAGTGTCCGTATATGACATACGCGCCGATGAGAGGTTGATGAGGATATTCATGGAAGGTGGGGCGATTAGAGGTCTGTCGTTCAGAAGTGGTTAGTACCCCCGCTTCTGCAGATTGCCATTTTTCTCGCTCATTCTACGTAAGATGGACATCAAGTACTTGCCTCTGTGTCTTCTCACGGACATCTAGCTCTCTGGGATTTGAACTCTGGCGGCCACCTTCTGCATCTCGTTAGAGGTGCTCACGATGGTGCCATCAGCGCAGTACAATGGGTACCTGGCCAGCCAATTTTGATAACATCTGGTGAAGATAACTGTATCAAGGTAAGCCTTGACCCATTGGTTTCCCAGCACTTATAACCATAGACCAGCAATGGTTGTTCGACTCGCCTACCGCGGCCCCTCGATTACTCAAATTCCGGTCAGGACATCATGCCCCACCGCATCTGATCAGATATTATGGGGATGACGGTAAACAGTTATTGACCGCCTCAGTAGACCGGAGCTTGCGGTGTACTTCTGTCGTCCGCGACTCAAGGTCATTTGAAATGTCCCAAGGTAAATGTGACCTCACTGCAGGTAGCCAAAGTTGCTGGTATTGACCCCCGGCAGGCTCTCTTGTCAAGAAAGCCGCAGTGCTTTCTAAGTCTCTGTCATCATTGAAATTTCCACCTATTACATCTATTGCCCACTCGATGACACGATCAAAAGATTGGGACGATGTACTCACAGCCCACACCGACGAATCTTTGGTCCGGTCTTGGACAGTGCTGAATAAACGTCTGGGAAAACATACCTGGAGTTATGCTGATGGTACAAAACGAAAGCCTGCAACAAGTTCTGTGAAGGTATAAAATACAAGCTACCCCACGATCCCGACTCACGAAGTCTGCGTAGTGCGTTTGCGTTTCTGCATGCGGAAACTTTGGTATTGCGGGCTCGTCGTCAGGGGAGATTCATATGTGGAATATGCAATCTGGCTTGAAGCGAAAAACGTTTAAATTAGGGCCCAGTCCTCAAGCAGTCGCGGATCGGTTGAATGCTGTTTCCAAAAAGAAGGCTAGTGAACGCTGTATTACAGGTTTGGCTTCCGATGCTCTGAATCGCCTCGTTATTGCGAGCACATTGGACGGTACTATCAACGTAAGTCCTCATATCGACTTAATATCTTTAATATGTTTATCAAGTGGGGTAGTTTTTTGACTTCCATACTACTAAACTGGACTATACGCTGGTGCTGACCTCATGCACCAATTCCATGATTCTCCACCGAAACTCTGGACTATTGGCTGCTGTCTGCGATGATGCGACAGTGCGTGTTATTGACACTGAAACGAGACGAATGGTCAGAGAACTGTCATGTGGTTCACAAACCCGAATTCTTGACATTGTATGGGCCCCCGAATTGATCTGGTAATATGACCTGCTAATAACCTCCAGGTATTCTCACCAGACTCTCGCTGGATAGTGTCTACATCCCTTGATTCAATAATACGGATTTTTGATATACCGACCGGCAGCCTGATTGACGCATTCCGTACACCAAGTGTTGCTACGAGTATTGCGTTCTCACCCACAAATGACTTTTTGGCGACTGCCCATGTGGACAGCGTTGGGGTCTTCTTGTGGGCAAACAGAGCACAGTTTGCCGAGGTCACCCTTCAGACGGTATCTGAGAAGGATATTCTAGACGTCTCAATGCCGTCGATGCAAGGAGATGATGTCGAGGATGATGGTATGTTTTGATTACATAGCTCTCTTCGCGCCTCAGCTCATGGTTCGTCCTTAGCCCTGGAGGTGTTGACTGGACTAGCAGTAGAGGATAAACCTCTGGACGTCTTCTCTACGCCTCCTCAACTGGATGGGGACCTTGTTACTCTGACTCTACTCCCTCGAACACGATGGCAAACACTACTGAACCTCGAAGTTATACAAGTATGTTTGATAATATGTGACCCCCCAAGTTAATTTAATGGGACACACAGCGACGAAACCAACCGACAGAACCACCCAAAAAGCCTGAACAAGCCCCCTTCTTTCTCCCTACATTATCTGGTGTTGAGCATCGGTTTGTTATTGCGGACAAGAAGGAAGAAAAGACCGAGAAGAAGACGCGCCTGGATAATGCTATGGCCAAATCAAAGAGCATTCTCCAAACAAAGCTGGTAAAGGTTGAGAAGAGCGAGTGTGAGCATGTCTGCGATATCTTCCTTCGATCTGACGCTCATGTATTCTCCTCATAGTTGGGGATGACGTTTTCGACTACATCAAGAGTTTGTCACCCGCTGCAATTGATATCGAGCTACGGTCGCTGGTTACTTTGAATCAGCTGCGACAATTCCTACGTGCGCTCAAGCGACGTTTACAATCCCATAGAGATTTTGAAGCCGTCCAGACGTTACAGAATGTTTTCCTCCGAACGCATGGGGACATACTCTTAGACAACAAAGAACTGCTGTCGGAACTGGAGGAGCTATTGAAGATACAGGAAAAGGAGAGTGAACGTATTTTGGAGCTTCTTGCTTCGTCCCTTGGTACATTGGGGTTTGTACGAGATACGATCTAAACTTTCCCGATTGAATAATCGAGGTTAGATAAGCGTTAGTACGACACCTACTCTGGTGCATCCTTGCAATCTGATTTCGTGCGTCATGTCCTCCCGTGCTGGCATCGGTCCCGATGGAAAAATCTACTGCAAACACATGGAGGAGGCAGCAAAGCACAAATCAAAAACGCCGAAACATCCCAATCGGTGCGATTCATTGCACTCGGGCTGGTCTGGTTCCGCTGTGGAGATCCCTAACATGCGATGCTTGCTAAAATAGTGAATTTTACTGTTGCAAGAGACCTCCAGGAGACCAAACCAGGTGTAATTTTTGGTGTAAGACTGCTTCAGGCTCAATCATCCAAGCACGTCTCATGACATATGTTCATTCTATCCAGTCTGGGCAGATCAACTCTTTCCAAAGGAAAATGCTTCGAGCTCGTCAGCAAGTTCGCCCTCCCAGGAAGGAACTAGCGCTCAGGCTACTAGTGCACGTCCAACTTCTACACCTCAAAAACGCCCGCTGCAAAAATACCCTTTGTCGACAGGCAGTCCATCGGAGATCGCGACCCCTCTACGAAGCAGGAAGCGCCTAGAGGAGATCGAAGCTGGCCTGAGACAACGCGGATACGACTTCAGTCCTACTCGCCATGATTCTGGTCCTTTAAAGGAACCGGAGCCATCCACTCCACCATCCTTTGTTCCGGCCATTCCTCAACCACCTTCACCAGTGCCTACCGAGGTCGACGAGGTTCAGGTACAACCACGCAAGACCTACAGCTTTCTCGGGTTACATTATGATAGCCCTGAGTCGGTCGTATCTGTGATAAAAGATGAGGGTCCCGGTCGACCGTCGACCCCCAAGAAACCCCGCTTGAGCCAGCCAACTACTGATACAGTACCTTCTAGTGGCGGGTTACTGCTTACGCCGCCTCAAACCACACGCCGCATCACAGAGTCTGACCAGCCTCAGGCCCTGTCTTCCATTACGCGCAACAGGAAGGGGAAGGAGCGTGAGACCGATCAGGTGGGTGCCCATGATCAAGGACCATATAACATGGATTTTCGGAAATTTCTGAACGATACTCTCTCCCATAGGATGACTCAAACGGCGGGGAACCACAAACAGAGGACTCTCTACCACTTTTCACGCTTCCAGAAGACATGTCTAGCGTCTCTAGCGTGTCGCCAACTACAGCCGAGAACGTGCTCGACTACACAGATGGAATGAAAGCAAGAGTGAAGACGCTCTCAGAATACATGGATTCGTTTGACGTTACCCAGGCAACAAAACTGTTGCAAACGGTTGAGCGACAGAAAATACAATATGAGTACAGGGATCGAAGCCAGAAGATGCGCATCGCAGAGTTGGTTGCAGAAAGGGACAAACTTGTTGTTGAGGTCTCGAGACTGAAGGAAGCGTTGAGACTGTGAGCGCTGCAGACGTTGCATATTTTGTGCTGATGTGACTGATCGGTTTTCTGGTTATAAAGTATGGAGGATAGAGGATTGTGATTAGATAAGCACCATGGATCACGTGTTGGTCGCGTCGCGTAAAAAAATGTCCAGTAGCCGGTTGTGTTCCCCATGTTTGGTTTCAAACCAGCTCACACCTCGTCTCCTGCAAAGTCCTTGTTGCAAACCGCCCCATCAGATGCATCGCGAGTATCTGCAGTGTCCAAGTCAGAATTACAGGCACTCTCTTCCGCAGAGGTCGAATTTCTTGATGCAGTAGTCAGGAGGATCACTCCGAACGCGACCTCTTTTCTCTCAGGCCTCAAGGCCTACAACGACGAATTGCACGAACGGGGCCTCGATAGTCAGACCGAAACGGTTCACTACGGAAGGTTGTTGGAGATCTGCAAGCTGAGGGGGTCGAGTTGGTTGGTCAAGTGGGATGCGGTGAAGAAGCAGTATGGTTATGGGACCCTGCCGTCGCGTACTGCACCTCGACCTAGAACCCCTCCAAAACCTCGACAAACCTCGTTGAAACCGACTCGTTCGCCAGCGTATCTTATGGCTCCTGTACGTGATGACGATGATGACGTTTTCACTCTCCATTCCCACCAAGACCGCGAACCAAGTGAGACAACTCAGGTTACCGAGCAGACAGAAGAGGATCAAGAAGATTTCTCATCCGGCACAGAGCGCGACCACGAGCCCGCACGTTATGGTATCACGAGGCTCCACAGACCTCAGGGTCCGTCACAAGCAAGACCGTCAAATCCTCCAGTTTCTCACGCAGCCAACCCCATTTTGCCTCCAAGTCTTACCCATCCGGCAACCCCTCGACCCCAGAATGCCTATCAGGACGCAATTCGACGTGTCCCTACTTGGGAGGATACCTCGGACACCACGGATGGCGTGATGCTGTCCCCCTCGAACACCCCACCTTCTTATCGAGCGGTGGTCCGCACAGGACCCACTTCAAAACCAGCACCCGACCTCCGAAACCATTCGGTCCTTCGTCCACCTTCGCCAATTAAATTACCCAAGCCAGAACCTCACGCTCAACCGACACTACCCCAATCCCGTGAACGCAAGGGTAGCGTGATTAATGAAGAAGATGCTTGGAAAAAAATCAAAATGGCGCGGGATGAAGAAGATGCGGATAAGTTCCGCGATGATAAACTTCTGGAACGCTGCTGGGAGATATGGCTACTCGGCTACCAGTGGTTGATTGTGCGGACTTCTTTTATTCTATTGTTTCAAATCAAGTAATATGCGAGTGTTTTCCAGACGACAAATCAGCAGGTCGCTGAGGCTCGAGACAACCTTATCCTTGGATCAGGCCTCCGACGGTGGCGTAACGCCACGTTCTCACTTACGGAGAGACAGAATCATGCTGTTACCCTGGCCAATACCCATTTTTTGCGTGCGGTATTGACGTTATGGAAGGCAAAACTAAAGGAGAAAAGGCAGATTGCCTGGCGAAATGATATGCGTGCAAAAATGAAGACTATTCGCGAAAAGCGTGAGCTAAAGATTCAGAACGATGCCTGGGCAAAGTGGCGACAATCTTTCCGTTCACACTTATCCGAGCTGCAGTACCATGAACGCATCCTCCAGCGTTTTTTCTTGCGATGGAAGTCGAGCTTATCTAAACTAGACAGCTTAGAAGCAGCGGCACATCGATTCTACCGCAGAACAACGTGTAGCGCAGTATTGCAAACCTGGAAACGTTGGAAGCGCGCCCTCGCAGTCAGCGATGCTGCAAAGGCAGTGACAGCCAAGACTAGTCTTCGAATCAACCATCAAGTGATACATGTGTGGAAGAAATATACGTGCGTCTGTTCTCCAAAATTCTTTTATCAGGGATCGAAACCAACACGCTTGTGCAGCCATGACCGCCAAACAGCTACCGGTTTCTATAACGTTCATGTGATGAAGCGGGCGATCCGATCATGGAAGACTGCGCGAGATCGGATACGTGTAGGCCCCAAAGTTTTGTTCAGGAACACTTCAATTCATCATTTTCGCAGGGTATGGAGAGGAGAGCAGATAAGCATCTCGCTCGACAGGATGATGTACTCATCCGAGCTATTACTCGAGTGTGGAAGGCGCGTGAGCGTGGCAAACTCCTTGAGAGAGTGAGAGCGTTGCGCCTCATCAAAAGTACTTGGTCGGTCTGGCGAGAACGAATGCGCCAGTATCGCCGATTGGAAGGTGAGGCAAAACGTATAGTCGTAACTCAGGTGGTGCTGAATGCGTCTAGACTGTGCACTTGCCTTCAGCATGCGATCGAATTCATCCGCTTTGTCGTCCGCTTTGGAAACCTGGTGTCAAGTCTATGCCGTTTATCAGAACCGCCTTGCGTTCGCGATCCAACGTCACCTTGCTCGAGTACAGTATGATGCCCTCCTGAGGTGGAGAGTCCACCTGCGTGCGAGGTTGAAGCTACTCAAACATGCCAAAATCGTTGAAAAATTCATCATGCAGCGGCGGACATTAAACGTATGGAAATCCAAGCTCGCGGAAAAGAAGCGGAAAAACAAACTCAAGGCTCTAGAAACACGCAGACTTGGCGAATATATGAAAAGTACGTCGCTCGGTAAGGCTGTGTCTTATTGGTTATTCTGATCAAGTGCGCACAGTGTGGCAGACAAAGGCACATCGAAGGCGTTGGCATCGCACAGCCGAACAACAGATCGTGATGCGAGTCAATACCGTGAGTTTTGCGGGGGTTGGCAAGCTTGTCAACAAAAAAAAACTGACCTCGTCCACAGCGAATGTTAGCTGATGCCTTGAGCCGCTGGACCAATCGTGTCATCGAAATTAAGCTTCGAGAGCTTGAAGTCCGCCAAAGGCATTCTCAAGCTGTGGTGAAGTAAACGAAGGATTCCTGTTGATTTGGATCGTGTCTGACCTTTTTTTTCTCATCAGATTTGCCTTCAGAAAATGGAAAAATATATGCTTGAGACACGTTGAAGACCTAAGTCTTATGGAAAGTCATCTTGACATCAAGCGGGCAGGCAAGTCTTTGTCTTCCAGACGGAGCGGCGATATTACACTGAATATTTTATCTTTCTAGAAAATATGCGGCGAATGTTCCACAAATGGTCGAGTGCTGCTCGCGCTCGGCGGCATAAGCGCATCCTCCTGCGAGAGAAACAAACTGAGTTCGATCGGGTCTCCATGCAAGTAGCGTGGGATAGATGGAGAGAAAAGTACATGGAGGAAAAGTTGCACCCCATAGTGAGCTCTTGACACATACACGCCTTTCCAATGGTAACCCGAAGGTTTGCTTGTGCTTTAAAGGCCTACCAGGTAGCGCAACAAAATCAAAAGAACCTCCTTTTCCGCGCATTTGGGATCTGGCACTCAAAGACGAGAGTGAGTGATCCGGCTAAGCAAGAATCACCCTATCACTGACGTCATTCGTCAAGTCTCTGCCAGCGATACGGTTCCGTGCGACTCGAACAAAGATGAAGATCTGGGAAGTTTGGCGAGCTGCTATGCCCCAAGCCCTCCAGGCGAAGAAAGCACGTGAAATTCACACCACAGCCGTTCTTTGTACGTTCGAGACTCATTAAAGTCTCATAGTCCGCTGATGAATTTGCTTAGCACGGGCATTTGAGAAATGGGGCCAAGCCTATAGAACGAAGCGTCACCTTAAGGAGATAGCGTGAGTGATCTAGTTGAAGGATTGCCGAGCTAGGACGATCATTAATCATCATCAGTCGTGCGAGGTACTTACGTTTGCCTACCATGAGCAATGGGGCACCCGTGGCCACACCAAAGCCTACCGGTCCATTGGCACTAAAGACTACGAGGAATGCATACCTGCGCCGGAATGCGGGTGCTGAAACCGAAACTGAGGATTCTGACGCGGGTCCAAGCAGGCTTGCTAGCCGTTCCAGTGGGCTAAATCCAAAGCCTGGCATCGTTAGCCTCCTGTCTAGCCGACCGCGTGTAGAACCAGCCAATCGCTCTCGTCCGAAGCTATCCACCCGAGCAAGGGAACCAAGCCCCGCTCGTTCTAAATCGTCCACTCTGGCGACCGACGAGCGACCACCATCCCCACGACCACGGTTTGGTGTACGACGCAACCCGAGCCCAGCACGTTCGAGGGTATCCTATCGTGAACCAAGCCCGGCAAGGTCTACTGGGCCAACACAAAGTGAGCCCGAACGGAGTAGGTTGTGGCAGGAGCTGAGACAGGTGCGGATGCGGTCTCGACCACCCACTGAGAAATCACGATCGCCTGAGCCACCACCCTGAATTTGCCACACATACATGTCATCTTGGTTCGCGGCATGCGACTGAATTGGTGCTAGATGGTTGAATGGATGCGAGGATCCCCCCTGAACGTTAACCTTGACATGTGTTGGTAGTATTTAAGTTAGGCAGAGGATCCGAATCTATTAAGCATGCGGGTTCTTGAACACGCCTGCAAAGTTTTGTTGTATAATATGATTTGTATCGCCTTGTATGTTTAATGGATGAGTGATCTGGATCATTGCCAGGGGTCATACATGGGCCACACGAGGCACGTTGAGTTGCATTGAAACTTGCGACAGAGAGCTGGAGAATGGCTATATATGCTATCATGACCGTACTATCGCTGTGGGTGCGCGACTCGTGTGCACAGGGCCAAGCCTAGGCGGGCCTCACGAGTTTTGGTAGTATTGCCAGCCGACCCAATTCGCGATAACAAAGTATGAGCTGGTGGGTATAATTAGCAGTGCAAAGTACTTGTAGTGCGTGTCGCGGGCAAGGACGTCAAGGAGCTGGTGGTATTGATACGTCAGCAGGCGAAATAGGCCACGAATAAAGTTGTGTGGACACACAGGGACGGCAGAGAGTGGGAGGAACGCGCTAAACAGGACGGCATAGCTTGCCAACAGGAAGAAGAGGGAGGTGAAAGCGATGGTGAGGTTGGCTGCATTGAGGGACGGCATGTGCCAGTGGAAAGGACCTCAAGCCGTAATCCCGGCCGCAACGTGCTCATTGACAGCCCTCCCACTGGCAGTGGCAACCGTCAGTCAATTCATCTCACAACTTTATTCAAACAGATATCTAAAACTACAGTAGTTGGGACACGATGTTAGCGAACGAAAACTAGATGCATTGAACGTCGTCGTTCAAGAGTTCGGGTGTGGTGTTACAGAAATTAGACAAATGTAACTTGAAGGTGGGCATAACGGTGCGATAGCAAATTTTGACAAGTGATGGGATGCATGCATGGTACAAACATTGAAGGGATAATCCGTGAAACGTAAAAGAGAGCGGTAGTGTCAAACATATCCAAAAAAAAAAAAATAGGGGAAAGCGCCGCAGAGGGACAAAAAAAAATCACATACGACTCAGGCACTCAGGTGCGTTTTTCAAGGTTCCTCTTCATCAGTCCACAATACCTCTGCCGTGGAAAGCATTCCGAGTCGGAATGGTCAGGATCTGACCGTGAGTTAGAGACTGGAAAATATTCAGGGCGACCGTCGTCTGCGTTGCACAACCTGTGAGAGGACAGCTCATACGGACTGAGCTCGCTGTCATCAACGCGTGGTGGGTCGAGAAGCTGCGGAAGGGTTATCGTCAACGGCGGGGAAATTGGCTGCATGTCCGAGGACGACACGCTCTCCTGGTCCGGTGTCAATCGAGGGTTGTCAACAAGGGGCAAACTGAAGTGGTTTGTCGGCTCGTCAGAAGGATCGATTTTGGGTGCGCCAGAACTGGCGTATGATGAAACGGACTCTGCCACACTTATCCTCCTCTTTTTCTTTGGACGGCGACCGGACGGCGATTCGGCGGAAGCGGTGATTGCAGGGGCATGAGAGTATTCCATGGCTTGAAAGGTAGGCATGTAAATGGGCGCCGCAAGGACACCCTGAGGGGGACCAGGACCCGCATCCTTATCATTGTTGGTAGAGCCAAACGGATCTAGACTGGAGTGTTTACCGCGCAGAAAGGGGCTGAGTCCTGTACGCTTCTTGACGTCTTCGACGATGATATCCAGACCTTTACCGGTTACATTTGGGCAACCTTCGGTGGAATATATTTCGTCAGTGCCATCCAAAAGAACACCGCCGGCGTTAATGCGCTTCTGTAGAGCGACCGCGACTGCATGTAGGCGCTCATCATGCGCAGCGAGAACGGAGATGCCCTCGGCGCGGCGGGCCCAATAAGAGAATTGAGTATTTGACCAACCGGAAAGCACGAGTATGGTAGAGCGAGTAAGGGTAACGGAACCCGACGGGGAGTGTGGGTATGGATGGGCCAATGACTTGAGGGGATTATACGGATGGCTGCGTAATTATATGGTAAGCGTGACCCAACGGCGCGAACACGCTGATGGAACACAGAAAAAAGGGTGAAAGGACGTACGGAACATAGGTTCGCAGGACTTCTTTGACGACCTCGACCTTTACGAGAAAATCGATTGCAGTAGCACCGGGAGGGGGACTACCGTCGTCGTTGGAATTTTTGCCTCTGACACGAATTTTTGACTTGATCGGACCTAAACGTCGCTCAAATAATCGAGCAGAAAAGGTGTTCCATTTCGCCTCGCCCAGCCTATCGCGAAGAAAGGCGGCAGCACAAGGGTCGACTTGGGATGGGGTGTTGGCGGTTGTACGCTTGATCGTGGAGCGGTTCTGGGGCGCGGGTAAGCTCTAGAATAATTGGGAAAATGAGAGACTCGCCTCGATGTCAGCCATACTGAGGTCTGCGGGATTGGACTGTACGATGGGGGGCAAGAGGGTATGTGCAAAACCCGGTGGTTTAGAAGGGGGTATTGCAAATGGGGGCGAAGGGTAATCCACGGAACAGGCGAGGTCGTGCAGCGGAGGGAGGTATGTCAGAGAGGGGGGTGACTGGGGTGAGTGAAAGCGAGCGTCGTGGATGGAGGAGGCGCCACGGGGGCCAAGTTCATGGAGGTGTTTCGGAGAGAAGTGTGGGCTGTCGTGGACAAAGGGTGGGTTGGAGTCATTGTGGAGCACAAAGTGCAGATCGGTCTGGGGGATGTGGGTGTCATGGGGAGGGTAGGAATGGGAAATGTTGTGAGGAAAGGGTGAGCAGTCATGAAATGAGCTATAATACACGGGGCCATGAATAGATAATACAGGGAGGATTGGGCTGGGGAATGGATGGACGGAGATGTCGTGCATGTCATGTTCTGGGATGAGGGGGGGCAAGATTGGAGCGGGATTGTCGTCAAGGACGTCGCTGCCGCCGAGGAGGGCGACGGGAGCGGTGGGCATTGCGAAGGGGAATGGGAAGGAGAGAGAGGATGAGGAGGGGAAATGGCGAATGAAGGCAGTCATAATAAGGGCCGATCGCACTTAATTGTGAGAATAATATACCTAATTTGGAATTAGATGGATGAAGGGGGGAGGGGGGGGGGGGTCGACTTCTCCTCGTGCTCATCGCCAACGACGACATGAACGAGCGATCAAAACCGACCAGCTCAGCGTGCGATCTGTCCGTCGATACACCCGATCCGTATCGCTCACACAACCACCCAACAGGCTTCAAAATGGTCTGGCACCGTCTCCCACCTTACCTGCATCCCGTACACCATCTCCGTCCCTGCCAGACATCCCTGCGGCAGACCTCGACCTCACGCTCTCATTTGACTCCATCATGGGCACAGGCGCGTCAGAAGAACCGCAGTAAGTCCCGCTCGCCTCTGCCGTGTCCTCGTACAGGCACGATCAGTCACCGTTCCCGCAGTGTCGAGCGAGTGCAAAAGCGGGCGAGTAACGTGTTAAAGCTGACGCAGGAGAACGAAAAGTTGAAGGAAGAGTTGAGAGCGATGACTGCGCGACTCGAGGCAGCGGAACGTCGCCGCCAGGAAATTGCCAAGACTCAACAGCAACAGCAACAGCAACAGCAGGCCACCCTTGTCCCAACTCGATTCCATGGCGGTTCTTGATATCCGTTTCATTTCTCATACATATCGATACCCTATCACGTTCTTTCCGTTCTGCTACTAGTATATACTTGCTGTCTCCCTACCAGCCAGTCCATGCCCGATGTCACCATCGATAGCCTTATTAATCCACGTCGACCCGTCGACCCTCCTTCTCTCCCAACCACCATCATGTCTCTCTCAAACACCCGCAGGCTCTCCTCCACCCTCGAAATGACTTCCACTAAACAGCCCCCCTCCCGCAGGGGTTCAGAACGTCGTCTCCCCGATAGACGAGGATCCGGCTATTCATCCGGGTTCTCCTCACGACGCCCGTCCATCGATCCCTCCAGACTCATCCCTATGGACAAGTTCAGCCTCTCCATCCTTGTCCCTCTCACGATCTGACCATCCGCAGAACTACCCACGTTGGCGGGACAGACGATTTTAATGTCGTCTTCGTTGGCGCCGGCAATATCATGTTCGGTCGGTTATCTCTACCCCCCTTCTCTGCGTCGTGTTCACACCACTCTTCCAGGCTCGGACGAGGGTCCGTGGAACCACTCCTTTCGCTTCGAACAGTAAATTCTCTCTGAGTCCCATCCGTCC
This sequence comes from Hemileccinum rubropunctum, assembly GCA_038089535.1. Taxonomy (NCBI): domain Eukaryota; kingdom Fungi; phylum Basidiomycota; class Agaricomycetes; order Boletales; family Boletaceae; genus Hemileccinum; species Hemileccinum rubropunctum. The sequence continues at coordinate 570,026 of JBBPLC010000001.1, read as the reverse complement.
CATCCTCACCCCCTTTTAGCAAGCTCGGCCTCCGCCTCAAGGTGGTCGCCCTCATAGACCCTGCGACCGATCGTGCCGCGGCCGTCCTTCAGAAAAAGTGCGACTCGTTCGTCGTTTCTGCCTATCGGGACACCCGCGTTTACAAAACCCTCGATGAATTCGTCAAGAATTCTTCTCCAAATCAACGCCCTCGTGCCTTCGTCATTGGTTCACCCCCCATGTTCCGAGGAACCCTCCAGCCTGGCCGTGATATCGAAATGCAGATCCAGAAACACTTCCCCGGCGTTGCCATGTTCATTGAGAAGCCCGTCGCAACAGGTCCTAAGAGCGAGATCGAGGAAGCCTTCCAGATCGCTAATTTCATCTCCGAGAGTGGCGCCATTGTCTCTGTTGGGTGAGGCAATCGTCATCTTTTCCTTGCGGGACGCCGCGCCAATCCGTGTGCAGGTACATGCTGAGGTACCTCAAGGCTACCCAAAAGATGAAACAAATCATCGAGGAAAACAACCTCGTCGTGATGGCCACGATCGCCCGTTATGCCTGCGCTTACGAAGCAATCGCCAAGCCTGATTGGTGGGACAAGTCCAAAAGGTGAGTGAGCCGAACAGACACAAGCACTCGCCTGCGACAGCCATTTATAGCGCTGGCCCCATCGTCGAGCAAGGCACTCACTTTTGTGATCTCTCTCGTTATTTTGGTGGGGATGTCGACATATCTTCCGTAACCGCTCATTCGCTTGAATGGGACGAAAACGCCGGTCACCTGTCCAAGATAGCCATCGACGAGAGCAAGATTGCCCCCGAGAACAGGATCCCGCGTGTTACTTCTGCCACCTGGTATGATTCTTTCCAATCTCCGGACTCCATGAGGTCAATCGTACTGTGCCCGCCTCATTGACAACACAGGAAATACGATTCGGGCGCAGTGGGCTCCTTCACCCACGTCGCTACTCTTCAGGGTCGCAACTACAGTTGTGAGCTGGAGGTCCACGCTGACGGATATTGCCTAAAGTCAGTCGGAGTCTACGGAAATGAGGCCGGATAGCTCATCTTAATTTCCTAGGCTTGTTAATCCCTATGTTCAACCCGTTCTCTACGTTCGCAAGCCTGGAGACGACCATGAACAAGTCTTCACTTTCCCTGATGACGACCCGTTCTTCTCTGAGGTATGTGCATCCTTGTTTTGCTTATTGGTCTTACGAAACGTTTGTAATATCAGGTTTCTAACTGGATCGATATCATTGAGGACATCGAAGAGGATCCTGATGCCGCTCAGATTCTCAGCTCTTACGCAGGTGCATGACCTAGATCCAGCGCATTCTCATCGACTTATGGGTTCCAGATGCTTGCAGGACTTATGAGCTCACTTGGGCCATCCGCGAAGCCAGCGAGCGCTCTCGTGCCCAGAGACTGGCTAGTGCCAAGACCTCTGCGAGCAGGATCGAAGAAGCTATTTCTGAGGAGGAATAAACGATAGCCCCGTAAGTACCCTGGATGTGCAATAGAGCGCAGATGTATAGAAGCAAATTTTAGTATGATTGGCGCTTTGATGATTAATCGCCTGGTTTAAGATGTCAATTCGTTGGGCAAAATGAGCACACAAGATCACGCTAGCAATGTTTATTTACAATACCTTTCGACACCGTCAGGCAGTCTATAACCTCCCTGGCACCGCACCTATGGGCGCGATGAATGGCGTGACCCGAAAAAATCAAATTTACTGACCTTGAAGGCTTGTAGTTACTCTTATCGTCGTTCCACAACTGGCTTCCAATTTGATACGTACCATATTGATTCAAACTAGAAGGTTTCCTCACGCCCGATAGTTCCGAATGCTCTTCTTCGAAGTGCTGGTCGACAACCTTTGGCACCTGTCAGTGGTATTAGGACGGGCACAGTGACAATTATCTTGCCTTCTGGAACGCACGACAGGGGGCTGTGCAATGTGATATTCATACTGTGGCTCAATCCAGCCTGGGCGCGAGCCTGTTTCAGAATTGGGTGTGAACATCAGAATATAAGAGGTACTATAATCGACACTGGTGCATTGTGTCTCGTGGATTACAGAGCGGTGATGGGGCTCGTGGGCTTGGTGCGCTTGTTCTAGAGCGCAGTGACAAGAATCGGCGGTGGAGCGTTTCAGCGAGAATTTGAATCGAACGTGGTAGGAACAGGTACGTACACTACCATATTTTCGAGTCTCGTGAGCCAAGATGTGACTGTAGAGGCTTACAGATCGAGCCTGAGGCTTGTCAGCTTTTGGATCCGGGTTCAGGTCAAGTGTCATCCCCACCAGAGACAGTGCTATCGATACCACTGGCAAGTCGTTTGAAAAGTCGGCATGAAGGACGACAGGCCCGGGCAAGTCCGAGCAAAATTGATGCTTCTTTTACTTTGTTAGATTGTAGTAAGACTACGGCATTGCGCGTCACGGATTTCTCGCACGAGACGTCCCTCTTGGCCTTCGTGTCCCGCATGCTCGCAAGGAAAAATCGACGTTGAAATGTCGACCACCACACTGAGTGGTAAAAGTGTGCCTACTTTGTCGCCACAGGTACCGCAGTATACTTTCACACTCTTATCGCCTGGACAAATTCATCGACGAACTTTCGGGCCTTTTCAATGCTGCCGAATCCAACAGGCACAATCTCGTAGGTGACATCAGTCGCATTACGACTCATGTAAAGGTTTTGAGTGACATTCAACTGTAAAAGGTTAGCTAAGATCTTCTAACAGGTCCTGGATTCCGAGCATACGGAATCGTGTAAACTTTAGGGGTGAAAACACTCACTGAGACGATCGACGTCGGTATCAGCCCATCAGTTTATATAGCGTCAGAAACCCCGATCAGGGTCACTGAGTGTCATGACAGCCAAACGTACGCTGGCATCACAACGTTGTTCAAACTGCGCGCAACCGGGAACCGGCGATGATGGAACGGCGAGCGGATGATATTAAACAGTGGAAAGATACATCATATGGAATGGTCATCAGTGCTGGTTTGCGTGGTGTGTGGAAGTAGAGACTTGATCACGGACTATCAGTTACAGTTGGGGTAAGCTTGGAGCAACGAGAACAAACGCCGAGCTCGCTGTCAAACAGCCCTCGGAGAAGGCCTCTTGGCCTCTGGTTCTTTCTCGTCCGATGCATTTGATGTTGCATCGTTGCGTTTGCGTTTTCTCGCGAGCCTCGCTTTCTCCTTGCGCCCTTCCTCGTCCCACTCTTCTTGCAGATGGGTCTTTAGCAGGGGCATATTCTTCATGTCCCGCTCGCATTTCCAGCAACAAAGGCTTTCTTTGAGGAGATGTTCATAGTCGCTCTTCTTTAGTTGTGACATCTATTTGAATCAACGTGAATAGGGGCGAATGTTCGTGAATGAAGCGACGTCAAAACGACGAGTAGAACTTACTCGCGTAAAATACGATGGGTCCTCGTCGAACCACGAAAGGACTTCGTCCAAGTCCAAAAAGTAGCCAAGCTCGGGGTGAAACGAGTTATAATGCCTCTTGTTCTTCATCTTTTCAGAGCAGAGGTCGTTTGACAAGACGTGCAGATGTAAATGTCTGCGGTCAACCGTACAGATGCTGTGGATGCTAGCCAATCGAAGATGAGACTTACTCCATGCTCGGGACCGCATGAAATCCTGTGCAGATCCCCCATTGGAAACCGTACCGGTTCTGCATCTCCTCGCAAATCATCTTCTTGACCTTCTGGGCCTCATCCTTCAAATCCACAAGCACTTGTTTCGCGCGTACTTTGTCACCCGTAAGCAAGGTACGGAGGTTGGTGAGCTCAAACACGGACAGCGGTGGTTTGACGCGTGGTAGGACTAAAAGGTGGAAGATCGACTTGGGGAACGCGTCGAACACTGTCAGGCATTTGTCGGTATACTCAAACAGGACCGAAGGCGGCAAAGTCTCGGGTTGGGTCTTTTGTGCGTACCCTCGCAAGACAGTCAAGTTCGACATGGAGGACACGGGTAGAAGCTTGGGCAAGCGAAACCACGTAATGGCAACATCCGTGGTATAAATACAGTCAAGGGATACACTTGAATCATATATTATAGAAAACATCAGCGCTTACATGTCATCTTCCCGCCTTCAGTAGTTCTCTTATGTTCTCGCTGAGCGTCGGAAGTGCAACATTCACCTTCTTTCCACCAACAGTGTCAGTACTACCCGTACTCCGACGATGGATCAGAGCACTCGCGGACGAAGATTGACTGCTTTCTTCCGCAAGTCGACGGTCGATGTCCGCCACGAGCTGAGCATACGAAAGGAAAAGCACTTCCGCTTGGGCGAGGGTGGAGTCGAGCTCGATGGTCATGCTGAGTTCATTGCAATACTGCACGAAAATGCGACGTTGGTTTGTTCATCCATAGTGGGAGTCAGAACCATCAGTGCTCACCTTCAAGATCTCGTCGAACTGAAGAAGGGTGAGATTGGTAAACTGATAGGAGTGCATAAACAAACCTCAACGAGGTAACGCAAGATCATGTCACGATGCGATTCGAGGATGGCGAGTGCTACGAAGAGGACGAAGTTGTTGCTGTAATAGTCCGTCCAAAACACTTCCCAGAGCCGCAACACATCATGGAAGGGGAACTCGCGTTTGAATGCGATCAGCACCCAGCTGGAAGCTACATCAGAGGGGAGGCTTGCCAGACTCTCAATGCTCACCGGAAACAGAAAAACAAATTGAGACCCTCGGTCTTCTCTGTCAGATAGCAAAATTAGCAAGGAGAGGAGGTTCATAATACACGAGAACTACAAACCGAAATGTCGATACAGCTCAGGATCCATGACGCTGATGAGTTCTTGGAGCGTGGACAACTGCTTCTTCATACCGCTCTGGTCGCGGAGGAAATTCTGGCCCTGAACAAGTATTAAGCATGGAATTATTCGGCGATAAGGGCACGCACCATGCGATTCATGACTTCGACAAAGCACCAGAACGTCAACTCCTCTCCCGCGTCCATCACAACGTACAATGGCGCACAAAGGTCGGACATTCCCTGGACATATCCTTCGACGGCATGGGTCAGCACCAGGTATGTTGCATTCTTTGCGAGACCCACCAAGATCTTTATCATAAAAGTTGTACGTCAGAAGAATTCCGCCCATGCGGTCGATATGTTCGTTACTGGGAGACTGCGCTCCGATGTCGGTGATTTGAGGTGAGATCGTGGAATATCGTCGCTGAAGATGATCCGCCTCGGGGTCATTGGGTGAGTCTTCATAGCTGTGGGAAAAGAGTGGGTGAGTACGATCTGTGCGGCGACAGTCCACGTCTATGCGATGCCGTTCCTCGAGAATATCCGGTCGATCGAAGACCTCCGGTATGCCGCACCATTCATTCTTGATTTCCTGGTAGCGTTTCCTGCATGGATCCGTAAACACCGTGCATATGCTTGAGCAACCATGCAAACCTCTTTTCTTCCCACCTCCTCCTGCGCTCCTTGCCATCAACGTCCCAAGCGTGAACCCCGAGAAGAAAGGGCCAAATCTTTTTCCTCAGTGACCCCGCAGGTGTTATTCCCCTCCTAAAAACCTCCCGTCGCATCTCTTCGATCCTCACTTTGGGCCGCCCATCAGCTGCAAACCACTTTTGCCATGCCTTTTCATCGATAGGATTGTGGGGATCCCTTGATGTCTTTGGTGTTGGTAAATTGACCGTGGAATGCAGTAGCTCAAACACCCCTAATGAAGATGTCTCCTCCGCCAAATCTGGCGATGACGCAGGTAGTGCTTGCGCCTCTCTTCTCCTGGCCCTGTCACCCTCCTCTGCCACGATCCGCGCCCATCGAGCGAGGTAAACGCGGGCGCTCTCAAATTCCCCAACACCACCCTTCTCTACCCAACTACCCCACTCCCACTCGCCGTTAGCGTTAACGAGAGACTTTACAGGATCAGGGAGGTGCGGGACGATAGGTCTTGCGAGAGGGTGAGACAGAATGTTTTGTGCAGCATGGCGCGTGGCACGCGTGATGTTGGAGAAGGATTGAAGAAGTGCAAGGCGTGCTTGGGATACATTTTGCGTTGTCGAGACAGAGGGGGGGTAGAGGGAACGATGCAATACTGACGCGCGGTTCGAATAGGGATTAGTCGTGGCGGCGAGTGGAGTAGAAAGTGGTCTAGGGCGACGGTGAGCTGGGACGGGTGAATGGGAATTTGCGTATGACGATTGAGCAAGGATGTCATCTACCGCGTCATCGTCAAATAGTTGAGTGGAATGCGTCTCCATGTCTGCTTTTGAGGGATCGACTATGAAGAGAGTTGGCTGGAGGGATGAACGCAGGAGATGGGCATAACACCGTAAACGTGATATGAGATCTTCTCCTCCCCATGATACAGGTGGGCGTGAGGCGGACCCTGACGTGCTTGGAGAGACAGGTGGGGGATATGCATTGGAAGAATTCCGTCGATTGTGTGTGCGCGGTGGAAGGTTCATTGACAGTGATTCATCATCATGAAAGTGCAGAGTCGGTAGCGTTGAACCATTGATGAGGTTGATGCCCACAGTACCGTCTATTCGAATATGCAGCATGGGTCAGCATACAAAAGGGACGAGAAACAGTTGCAAGTGACTAACACCACGACGATAGAGTTGGCGGGTGCACCAAGAGGGAATATATGGATGTCAGAGGGACAGAGAACGCGTACGACTGCGGTCGCTGAGTTGGTAAGTCGATAAGGACAGCATCTGTGGTGGATGGGGTAGAATGAGAGACAGAGCAGGAATACGGACAGGCATGCGGACCTTGGTCCTCTTCGTCTGAGATGACCCTCTCCTCGATCTTGACGAACTTGTCCCATTCTTCCGCGCCCCTTTCGTTCAAGAGGGACTCTGGTATCCATGCTAGGAGATATGTCGGATTCACTGCCTCCTAAGAGCGATGAGGTACGTTCGGTAGAAGCCATGGAAACGTACACGTTTAACGAGCGTTACGAAGCCGGGGATGTTATCTCTTGCGTAGGCGGTGGGATTGACATAGACCTTGGACTTGCTGAAAAGGAGTCGGTACTTGCTCTCCTCGTCTGACAGGGCGCCGTCGTCGTCGTCGGGCGTGTGCTTTATTTCGACCATGGAATCTGACTGTAGAGAGGGCGATTAGGTTATAGTCGGTCGGGTTATTCAGGCCTTACTGAAACGACAGAGAGGGAGCTTTGAGAGAGCGCAGCCATCCGATTGTGGCAATGCGGCATCACACGAATTATGTACAGCAGTGGATTACAACAAAACAAAGGGTTACAAAACACGCTGTTACTTTTGGGACGACCACACATTCCGCAGCACTGCTCGACCACACACCGTCAGGACTGATTCCATCGAGAGGGAACAAAGACTCACATCCAGCTTTGGTCGCTAGCCGGTTGAGAGCGTCATCGCTCTCGCCTTGTGAGCGAACTTGCCCACAGAGTGCGAACGAGGTGTAACTGCTTAATGCACGGCCATTGGCATCGACGTCAACGACGTTGATTTGAACCGATGCATGGTCCTTAGAGGTAATCAGGCGATCTGAAATCCAGGTAGAGCGGATCGTGTCTGAGTACCCAACACTCTCGGAATACTTACTAGTGGCCGCACACTTGCGGGGGACGTAGAGATCGACGAGAACACCCTAAACAGTGCTCGTAAGACACGCAGAACAACCAGATGCCGTCGCGCGAGCACCTACCTGGTCGTTTTCCATTGAGATATTGTGGAATGACAAGCGATGAGCCACACAGTCGGCTATGTAGAGGCGTGTGACCATATTATGTCAGAACTATACAGACACATTTCTTGGATTACATAACGCCCCTGTGGTACAGGGCAAAGACACAAAGGGAAAAAAAAAAGAGACGAAATGGTGAGGCAGAATCGAATAACAATATGCAGAACGTCATATTCATGAATGTGAATCATGTGGGAACAAGAATGCAGAAGACATAGAACAAATATCACACAATCCAAGTCGCAAGCATGGTCCGTGATAGAGCACTATGAAAAGCGTGGTCTTTGCAAGGCAAGGTTGATGAAAGCAAATCTGGATAGGACTACATCGTGGCGTTGAGATGATTCAGAAGTGACTTGACTTTGTAGATGGCGAACAAAGGTCCGCGATTAACTGCGTCAGATGGATGTAAAGGATTGATTATATGTCGATAAGATGGAAATGAAAGTGAATTCGGGTCAAAACGGAGTACCGGGATTGATGCCGCGTGGGAAGACAGGCATAAGATGGTGGAATGTGACACTATTCGGATCGAAGGGAACGTGAGGTGGCGGTGTCCTTGGGTAATCTGTCAGGGGATCTGTGAAGTGGTGAATCGGGGGCCGTGGCCTAAGTGGTGGCTCGCTAGGGGGAGGCTCGGGACCATTCCCAAAGGGATTCAAGCGCAGAGATGTTTTTCTGCGACGTATAGGTCCAGAAGCAGGCATAGTGTCTGAAAATGTAGGGGGATCCTCTCTGAGAGGCAGCTGAGAAAGGTCTGCAATGTCGCAGTTGACGGGGCTTGGCATCTCAAGAGCGGAGATCCAGGGAAGTTGATCGAATATGGACGGCCGACCAAAGGCATCGAAGGGTGGGTCGACGCGTTGGGGATGACGACGGCGCCTACTGGAACGAGCAAGGAGACGGGACGAGGGCCGTCTCTTGTGGGATGGACCGCAAGGAGTGGGTGATTTAGAGTTCTGTAGGATGACGGGTAAGAAGGGGTGGATGCAAAGTGGAGCGGTGGACATACGAGAGCGAGGTAGGGTTGATCGTGGAGTCTGATGGGGGACAAAAGGCGAGGTGGGGGTAGGAAAGTGCGTGGTTGTGGATGGAGCGAGGAGGGAGGGGAATGACAGACAAAGACGTCCTCGGAGAGCAATTGAGAATGCTGAGGGGGAAGACGCGGTGCTGGTGCGATGATTGCAGGCATTGTAGGGAGAGTAAGAATACAGTGAACTAAAGAGACATGCTTGAAAGGGGTCAAAGGACAAAGCAAGGCCGAATGCCGCGAGGCTTACCACCCTCAAGATTACCGCTTTTGGAAGTATGACTCGGTCACGACATCACGTCGCTGCGCAACCTCTTTTTTGTCAATGACTATCATGGGCGAACAATGCGGAGCGTCAATTCACAACAGGCTTCGTCACTAGGAAATGCACTCGTATGTAGATTGGTACTAACCACACCGAAGTAGGTAAAAAGAAAAGCTGTGCGATAATGCTGATGAGTAAAGTGATAATACACATACATGATCTACAATTTTCAACCCCTCTAGTCAATCTCCTCCATGGCCGACGTAGACGCTTGCTCAGCTGCTGGTGCCTCCTCCGTCACCTCAGCCATCGGTTCGTCCTCTTCCACATCGAGACCCAGGCTGATCATACGGTGAATGCGCTTAGCAAACGACGTAGGGTCGTCAAGCGAGAAACCGGACGTGAGAAGGGCCGTCTCAAACAGCAGGTACGTCAGATCTCTGACCGACTTGTCAGCCTTATCCTCCGCAACCTTGCGCTTCAATTCCTTGACAATCGCATTATGAGAGTTCAGTTCCAGCGTCTTCTTCGATGCCATGTACGACGACATTGACGAGTCACGCAATGCCTGCGCCTTCATGATACGCTCCTGCACATAATCGGTCAGCTGTACGCTAGCAGGGGAATCTATCCACACGTACCATATTCGATGACCAGCCAAACTGTCCAGTAACAAGAACACACGGCGAGTCGGTGATTCGGTTGGAAACAACAACCTTCTCAACCTTGTCTCCGAGTGCCTCTTTGATCGTCGTGCACAAGTCGTTGAATTGGGCAGCTTCTTCCTCACGCAGCTTCTTCTCTTCCTCAGTCTCCTCAAGCTCAAGGCCCTCTTTTGAAACGCAGATGAGCTTCTTGCCCTCGAACTCCTTGAGTTGCGTAACAGCATACTCGTCAATGGGGTCAACCAAGAGCAATACTTCAAAGCCCTTCTTCTTGAGGACCTCGAGGAATGGGGAGTCCTTTACAGCAGCGAGGGATTCACCCGTGAGGTAGTAGATCGACTTTTGAATCTCCGGCATACGAGTGATGTAGTCTAATCATGATTGAGTATGAGTATTGACATCTGGGACACAAAGTAAACACGTACCTTTGAGCGATGTCTGTTCCTCGACAGATTTGGTCGAGTAGAAACGCAAGAACTCAGCGAGCTTGCTACGATTTTGAGCGTCCTCGTGAATACCAAGCTTCAAATTCTTTCCAAAGGCTTCGTAGAATTTGTTGAAGTTATCCTTGTCCTCGGCGATCTCGGTGAAGAGGTCCATACATTTCTTGACGATGTTCTTACGGATGACCTTGAGGATCTTGTTTTGTTGAAGAGTCTCACGGGAGATGTTGAGAGGGAGATCCTCAGAGTCGACGATACCCTTGACAAAGTTAAGGTATTCGGGAATAAGGTCCTCGCAATCGTCCATGATGAAGACACGGCGGACATAGAGTTTGATGTTGTTACGCTTCTTCTTGGACTCGAAAAGATCGAAAGGAGCACTGTGAAAAATGTGAGCTGCGGACCTATGTCACAAACCAATCCTTACCGCTTGGGAACGAAGAGGATGGCCTTGAACTCAAGCTGACCCTCGACAGAGAAGTGTTTCACAGCGAGGTGATCCTCCCAGTCGTTCGTAAGCGACTTGTAGAATGAGGCATACTCCTCAGTGGTAATGTCCTGAGGATTGCGCGTCCAAATGGGTTTCGTCTTGTTGAGTTCCTCGTTGACAACTTTTTTCTCCATAATCTTCTTCTTCTTCTTTTCCTTGTCCTTGTCTTCCTCGTCTTCGACCTCTTCGATCTTGGACTCTTCCGTCTCCTCCTTTGCTTCCTCCTCTTCATCTTCAACTTCCTATTGACAAGCATTAGATAGAACAAGAGGAACGTGCAAACAAGACAGACCTTTTCGACTTCCTTGGTCACCGCAAGCTGGATGGGGTATGATATGAACTCGGAGTGCTTCTTGACGATGTCCTTGATCTTTTTTTCCTCAAGGTACTCGGTCTGGTCCTCCTTCAAGTAAAGACGGAGCTCAGTACCACGGCCGAGCGGTGGGTTGACGGTATCAAGTGTGATAGTGAAAGTGCCACCAGCAGCGGACTCCCAGATGTATTGCTCGTCATCGTTGTGTTTGGAGATGACCTGAACGCGTTCTGCAACAAGGTACGCAGAGTAGAAACCGACACCGAATTGACCGATCATGGAAATATCAGCACCGGAACTTAGGGCCTCCATGAACCCCTGTATCACCGAAAATAGGACCAGAACACGAGAAGGACTCGAGAAATCGACTGACCTTGGTACCGGACTTGGCGATGGTACCCAAGTTGTTGACGAGGTCGGCCTTGGTCATACCGATACCAGCATCACGAATAGACAGAATCTTGTTTTCCTTGTCAGGGGTGATGCGGATGTAGAGCTCCTTGCCGGTGTCAAGAACAGAGGGATCGGTCAAGGATGAATAACGGATTTTGTCGAGGGCATCAGACCCGTTGGAAATCAACTCCCGAAGAAAGATCTCCTTGTTTGAGTAGAAAGTGTCTGGTGATGAAATTAGGCAACAGCGATTGTTGGGTGTCAGAGATGGTATACTTACTGATGATCAAGTCGAGGAGTTGGCTGATTTCGGCCTGGAAACCAAAGCTCTCAGTTGCCATTTTGAACTAGAAAGGGGTTGGGTGTGCATGAGGAGCAGGAAGTACTAGTAGGACGTGTTGCTCACCGATCAGGAAAGAGCAGACGATGGAAAGTTGTGAGGGAGAGAAAAGGAACTCGTGCAGCGATGAGACGCGTCTGATTGCCCGTCTTTAAGTAGTTTGTCTGATTTATTCGAGAAGGTTCGACGACTGTTCGTCGCGGACAATAGGCTTGTCCCTTCGAGAACATTCCATCACACCTGCCTATTCAGGACTATGTACTAACTACACTAGTACCGTAGTGCCCGTTCGTTGTCGCGACTCGTAGATCAGTCCCCGTTGTCCACTCAACTGAGCCTTCAGTCCTTCCAGCGCTGCCCGCATCTCGTCCATCTCGTCATTCAATTCCGCGTTGTCTTCCCGCAGCCTTGCATTTGCAGCCGCGAGCTCTGATTTTTCCCTGACGATCGCAGTAATCTCTGCTTCTGGTATGCGACGCAAAGCTTCGCTCTTTCTCTGCATCAGTGCAAGCTTGGCCTCCAGAGCCTGATTCTGACGACGGTACGCTCTGCATATCATCAGCTCGACTGGACCGGCGAGAACGACAGATCCCACCGTGCTTCGTCCTCCAATCTGTCACGTGTCTTGACATGACTGTCCAAGAGCATCTCCATCTGCTTGTATTTGCTCTTTATAAGTTCAATTTCCTCGCCTCTGGCATTGAACTTCTGGAAGTCTGCGTCCCTGCTTCATGTTAGCACATCTTACCATCATCGATTGCGGGTACCTACCAAAGTTTCTGCATGGAAACGTGCTGCTCGATTTGTCGTTCGTAATCATGAAGTCGATCGATTTTGTGCTGATTCTCCTTCCTCTGAGTCTGCAGCTCAAATACCGTCTTTTCTGCGTCCGCCAGTAGTTTGCCTTGAGCCGCGAAGAGTGCCTATCCGACTTTCAACAACCACCCCTCAAAATCGAAGCGATGCCTTACTCTCGCTTCCTTCTCTGCAGTACGCAAAGCTGCCGCTTCCGAGACCCAAGCTTTCTTCTCCTCGCGAAATTCCTTGAGTTTCTTCTGTAGTTCTGTATTCCAATCCGCATATTTATTCTTTGCCGAAGAAGATTGCTCCTTGTGTTCTCTCAGCTCCCGCTCAAGACTTTGAACTTGAGCCTTATATTGACGCAGCTTGTTATGCTGTACAAGATCAATGCCACACACATGATAGACGAACCACGAAGTCTTACAAGCGCTTGGCGGTCGGCCTCTGCATTCTTCGAGAGGACATGATCTTGGTGAAGCCTCCCAATGTGACGCACATTTTCTCTTGAAAGCCAAAGCTCGAAGTTGAGTTCGCTCCTTAGCAGAAGCACTTCACGCTGCAAGTTCGAAATCGCTTCCGCCACGTGCGATGGCAGCTGCACACCCTTATCTTCTCCAATCGATTCGGATGGCAGTTTAATGTCAGGTTTCCTTGGCGAGCTACTGCCAGGCGGGAACAATAATGTTGACCATGGCATGCTCGGGTTCTCGATGTCCACCTCGAGGTTCGACTTCAAAGCAACAGATATGGTAATCATGTCCTGGAGCGACACACGAGGTTTGACGGGCGGAAGACTAATGTAACCCGGAAGTGGGGTTGGCATTCCGGAAATGTCTTCCGGGGTCATGACGATGGAGGGGACGAAGTTAGGACTTGTATCGGTCCTGTCAACAGAAATAGGAGATAATTGAGACCCAAGAGCGATATTGTGCATGTTGAGCATGAGGCATTCACTAGCTATCCGAGCAACGCTATAGTTGGTCCAGGAATCAGGTTCTGTAAGTTCCTTGAGCCAGTCCCGCCATATGACACGTGGATTGACCACATGGCTGCGAAAGAGGGACTAAAACGTGTAGATAAGTATCAGCCACGCGAAAGACCGATGAAAAGATAAAGAAACAGCATGCATACCTCTGATTTACTTCGTATGTTATCTTCATCGAGTGCATCTTCCCAGCTTACGGTATATGGACTTTCGTATTCCCTGTCCCGCAGATATGCAGCAGGGCCACGAACAAAGCAGAGGAGGTTGCATGGGAAAAGATAATAAAGACACGAGAAGTACGCGCCCGATGGAGGGACAGATGACCGGGTGAGTGAGAATTCCAACCTCTCCCAGCCAAGCTCGGGGCGTACGTCAGGTACAGCGAGTCTTCCATACTCGTTGGCTTGTTTCCCAACACTGGAGTGTTCGTCATCGTCATCCACTATGAGGGATGATGGTAGGATGGAGCTACGGTGCTCTTCCCAGCAAATAATCCTGGCCAGGACCACGAACAGCCGGGGAAGCAGGATCTTCAGTTCCTCACATGCTCTGACCGCGAATACCGGAAGTAACTTGACGAGCATAGTGAGGCCAATCGTGCATATTGTCGAAGAGTTGTCCAGCAAAAGCGAATGCAAGACACTGATCATGAGTGGGTGGCTTGCGAAATCTGCTGCATGCAACTGGAATTCAGGATCTGAGGTGAAACAGTCGAGCAGGATTAAGAGTTGGAGGCGAGACATAGGGGCCGCGAAGGCAGCTTCGACTTGTGCCATGAAAGCCTGGTCAATTTTAAGCAGTTTGGTAGTTAGTTCCATACAGACACGTACCACAGGGCGTTTCAAACCAAACTTTACGAATGCATCCTCGAGATTGCTCTTCCACAAATGCCTCTCATCCCGCTGCTTCTGATCAAGTTTTGCCCACTCTAAAATATCATCTCCGAAACCTTCGTTATAGGCATCCAAAAGGTGATCTATCAACCGTCTGCGGAATTCGTGCACTTTCTCCTGGTAACCTCGATCCTCGTTCTCGGCAGCGAAGATGATGAGCTCTTTGGCATGGTTCACAGAGATGGTTGGCAATCGTGGTTCTCTGAGAGCGGGACGCAGCACCAGATCAAACCAGGTTGAAATAATGGAGGTTGGTGGAAGCAATGGGCGGAGATGGTGGAGGATACCGAGAAAGACCTCTGTGTGCCCGAGCGATGTGTGGTCCACGACATCGTCGTGAATGATCTGGAGCTCTTCCTCTACCCGGAAAAGTTGCACTCCAGGTTCTTCAGAAGACATGCATCCTACAACAAATTCATCGACGGCGCTGAGCACTTGTTCACGAGAGGATTTGTCCGCTGGGTCTTCGAGGGCAAGTCGCAATTGATTCGAAAGGGCAGCGATGGACATGAAGAAGACTAAAGGACCAAATTGGCAAGCACCAAGTACATTCAACCCCTAGAAGACCCAGAGCACACGAGTACAGTAATAACCGACAATCACGCAACTAAGTACCGATACCTCATTTTAGAACGTAGCATACAAGGACCACTCTCAGTGTGAAACTTGAAACTTGACCTCCTTGGGCTCAAAGGTAATTCCGGTTCCCGTCTTCTCCCACTGATCTGCCTTTTCGTCCTTTTCGTACTCGCACAAATATCCCGCGCGGAGCGCCCTCTTGGACTCAGTGGAAATGCCCAACCTCTTGTCGCGCTCTTGGACAGCTTGATTACTTAACTGACCTTGTCCAGTGACATTCATCATGAGCTGAGGTGGACCGAGAGGCAGATCTGGATCTTTGTCAACAGCCCAAGTGTGCACAGCCTTGCCGTAGGTCTTTTGAAGGTCGGTCATAACTTTCTTCTCGACCCCATCGTTCACGGCGTCTGAGATATATGAGGCGTGACATGCTTGTATCGTCTAAGGAAACCTACTGGGAACAAATCCCTTCGTCTGGATGAAGTCAGCGTGGTGAAAAGTTACAGGGTAATCACCGGTACCGACCTCAAGATAAAGCATACCACTTTCGACTTCGTACTTGTGAGAGTGCCAATATTTTTTCTCTTCCTCGGGGAGCGATTTGAAAACCTGCGTGTTGTCAGATACTGCCCATAGAGAAAACGAAAACCCTTGCATCCTCATTAACGACGTATTCAATGCCGATCAATCTCGCATCCCTGGCTTCCGAGTCGTAGATGACGCACTGAATGAGCGTATGGGAAGATCTGATATAGTGAGGCGGCTGGAATTACCTGATAAAACTCGTCTTTCTTGTGGGTGCAGAAATGGTGAGCCTCCACATGGCGAGTGTGGTCTTGACTAAAATCCCGTTAGAAAGAGATCCCAGGGTACTACATGACCTACGCGTAGACATGGAAGCCACAAAGATGCAAGTGAATATTACCGATCGGGGCCAACGACACAATGGCCTTGGTGGCAGCGTCGTACACGTAGGAACTTTCGTGAAGATTCGTCTCTGCAGGGTCCATTATGATAGTGAAAGCAAGAATAGGAAGGAAAGCCACAGACAGGGTGACTCAGTCAAGATGACGTCCGATTGTGTCATGCCCTCCTATTGAAAGGGGTTCCCATGCGGCACGCACCATACGTAGTAGCTAATGCGAAAGCAAAAACTTGCGAACTCGGTCGATGGGATAGTAATAACGCCTGAGGTGTCTGTAAATTTAGACTTACTATAATATCACTCCGTTCGACTGACACCAATGTATCTGGCCAATAAGCGTCCCTCGGCAATTCCCGATCGTGCGCTTCCAACTTTGGTGCTCGCCGTCGCGAACGACGAGCAGACCCGTGTTTCCGCCAAACTCCACAAAAAATCAAGGTAGATCTTTCTCTTTCTCGTTTTTGTTTGATTACACACAACCCTGTGTCTTTTTTGCGGTCTCTCTCTGACGGATTCACATTTTACGTCCTGGATGTCGAACACGTCGCTGACGCGCATCCTAGATGTCTGCTACCATCGAGGAAGTTCACTCCGACCACTCTGGCCACGAGCATGAGGAGGACCCAACCTCCCAAGCCGCTCTCGACAAAATTCAGTCCCGTTCAGAGCGGAAAGCCCGCAAAGCACTCCTTGGTCTCGGCCTGAAGAAAGTCCCAAGCATCACGCGTGTTACGCTACGCAGACCAAAAAACGTCCTCTTCGTCCTCTCCTCTCCCGACGTATACAAGTCGCCTAATAGCGATTGCTATATTGTCTTCGGTGAAGCAAAGGTACTTTCTACCCTGTGCCCTAAACAAGGAACCATTCAACCAACTAACACGACGTAGATTGAGGATATGAACGCTCAAGCTCAATTGTCTGCCGCTCAGCAACTTGCTTCTGGTGGTGCACCCGCTGGCCTCACCAACTTGGAGTCCTCGGGTGTCGCTGCAGAGGGTGACGAGGAGGACGATATCCCTGAGCTCGAGGCGACGGAGGAAGATGGCCAAGTAGATGAGACCGGTGTTGACCCTAAAGACATTGAGCTCGTAATGGCTCAGGTTAACTGCTCACGAGCAAAGGCAGTGCGAGTGCTAAAGGAGAGCGGAGGTGATCTGATTAATGCTAGTGCGTCCTTTCTTCGCGTATCGTTGTCGGCAATTCTGACCGTGTGTTGTAGTCATGGCCGCAAGCGAGTGATCCTGCTTTCTATACGCTGTATCACTATTGCGCACAATCCACTTCATTTCTTCTGGTTGACATTTGTAAGGTTGGACTACGCCTTTGTGAGTGAGCTCAAGTCAACAATTGGCGGGCCAATATCATGCTTTCCAACACCGAAGTTCTACATAGTAATTCGATCGCTCCCAGCCATCCTGCACTATTTCAATACCCTGTCTACTTTCTCCTGGTGGCCCAACAACCAGACCTATTTCCTGCGCGGCCTCGCAGGTGAGCCTCGTGAGCTCTCCTTTCGCAAACATGTGGTAATATCGATTGTATACGGGGGCTTCAATGGTTGTCGGAGAGTTGGCCCACGCATCTTTCGTCAGCTGTCGTGTGGCTTGATTCGGTGAAGTGCCTTGTTGGGACACCACCCAAGGCACGAAAACATCTTTTCCCGACGGCGAAAGTGAAATCTCGGTATTGCCATCTGCTGGTATGACCCGCTTTGACAATTCGTCTTGCTCTATGGCCCAAACGTAGATCAAGATACGTCCGTGAGTAGGCGAAACGCATTGAAGGAGTCGCTGCAAAGCCTGCAATTAGCACGTCCGGGACCTGCGTTGGCCAACACACCTGCACAGCTAGTTTGCGTCTGTCGTGCGAGGATAGGTGGTGTATCGTAGCTATCGAGATGGCGTAGTCCTGCCACTGTTGCCTCAGCATGCTAGCGAGCGACCTGCACCGTCACTCACAAATGCACCAGCTCTCCATCCATTGTCCAACACGTCTCCCAAAATAACTTCACGTACGACCGGTGCAGCATGTCCGCCTCCAGCGCGTCTTGCGATCGACAAAAGATTCCTGCTGCGATCAAGACCGACAGTCAAGACACTTCCAGGCCGATCAGTGGGTAGATGGAGGTATTTCCCATTGCCTGTACCAGAGTCAAGGCCAATCCATCCTGGAGGTAAACCGGAAATAAACTTGGCAATGATGGGCCATGGCTAAGTAGATAGAGTTAATACTAGAGATCCTCCCTGCAGGACCAATATCCAACCTTGTAGCGGGTGGATGAGAAATGGGTCGCTATCTTGTCGTAGACACCATGGACGTGCTGATCTTCGTACATTTGCAAGTCACCAACGATGGAGGCTGGCGTAACGCCCTTCATTGTGGATGCCAGTGTCTGCCAATACACGAGTCTTGCAAAATTATGCTCATTTCAAGTTTGATGTCTGACAATATTTCGGACACAAAGCTAACGACGGTCAGTAAACCCCATCATCTCATCCACCAATCTACGAAAATTGCTCCCATCATATGGAGGGAATGGTACTAATGCATCCATATCAAAAGACGTGATGGTCGCTGGCAGGTCACTAAACCGAGTGAGGAAGATGGACTAGTGTGAACCAGTCGGGCAATACTCACTCCACGGACGTAGTTCTGAGATGGCCGAGACGATCCAGTTGCAAAGCAAGTTCTTCTTGGTGGTTGTCCATCAAAGTCGGGTTTGGGATCACGATCAGAGGTTTTCCAGACCTTAACACGTCGAGAATAGTGCCTGAGCCTTGATCGATGTCAGGACCTTGTTGAAGTACTCGCCCAAACAAGTCCTCACCTGCATGGCTGATGACCAGGTCTGCGCGTCCAATATCGTCTTGGATGGACGGTTTGAACTTCCAGGTCTCAATGTCAACCCCCGCCTTCCTGATCGTTAGCAAGTCCCCAGTAGACGGGCCACAACCCAAGTCGAGTTCAGAGTTGCCTCGCTGTAGCACTACTTGCATGAATCCTTTTGTGTGCAGCGCCATGAGCACTGGCTCTGAGATCGCAGCTTGTACGAGTGCATCAAACTTGGTGGAACCGACCGTGATGAAGACAAGCATTAGTATTCTCCGTCTGCGGTTTGCTTTACGCGACGATCGTAGCCGAGTTGAGACATGACTCGGTCAATACATTTATCATCAACCAGTTTGCCATCCACCGTAGCAGATCAGAGTCATGGGGTATACCCTCTGCGTGCTAGGTATGTCTTTCTCAACGAAGAAATCTACTAGTATTCACGACATCTTCCAGGATGTGGGACGATGGGCGTCGCCATCATATCCGGCGTTGTCGCTAGTCTCCAGTCCAGGGACAACACCCACGTCTTCCCCAAGTGGGAGTCCCATACGCCGGGCACATCTACCCCTACTGCAGATTCCCCTGATCCCTCACTGCCTTCGTTCTTCATTGCCACTGTGACCAGGCCCGAGAGTGCACAAAAGCTCTACCATGCGTTCGGCCTCCTTGGGGGGCTCGGCTCCTCAGTCCAAGTTGTCGTCGGCGAAAACCTCACAGCTGTCCAAAAATCTGATGTCGTCATCTTGTGGTACGCTGTTCATATCCTCCATCACGAATCCGACCAAGGCATCCCCGGATAGTTGCAAACCCCATCAAGCACATGTCATCCTTGGCCAGGATGGCATGAAAGAAGCTCTTGACGGAAAATTACTCATCAGCATCCTTGCAGGCGTCACCATTTCCCAGTTGACCGCATGGGTCCTTCCAACCACAAAAGTCGTCAGGGCCATGCCTAATACACCCTGTCGGGTGCGCACTTTATTCTATTCCATCCCTCCGATCTAACAAAATCGTTAGATTCGAGAGGGCATGACGGTCGTCAGCCCCCTCCCCACGCTCTCAAACAGTGGGGAGACAGAACTCGACCGTTCTATTATCCTCAAAATATTTTCATCTATTGGTCGCTGTCGATTCCTCGAGGAAAAACATTTCGATGCCTGCACCGCTCTCTCTGGGTCGGGTCCTGCCTTTGCATGTATTTTCCTCGAAGCTATGGCAGATGGCGGTGTCATGATGGGCTTGCCAAGAGTCGAAGCACTGGAGTTGGCTGCTCAAAGTGAGTTACTGCTCGTGGTTGGATGCTGGACGAGGCAAACGTTTACGCGCCCGATAGCTTTACAAGGAGCAGCACGCATGACTCTCCAAGCTGGCGCGCATCCCGCGCAGATCAAAGATTCTGTGACAAGCAAGTTTTTCAAATTCAACTGGTTCAACACTGCGACTAACGTTTCTTGTAGCTCCGGGAGGATGCACCATCGCTGGGCTTTTAGCGATGGAAGACGGCAAGGTACGGTCTACGATTGCCCGTGCAATTCAGATTGCGACAGAACGCGCCAGCGAGCTTGGCCAACCAACAAAAAAATAGTCGTCCTGCTTAAACCCTTGCGACATTGATTGCTCAAATGCGAAATAAACACATTTTAGACTAAAAGGCTATGATATGTATCCCATCTTGCTTTCGAACCTGCGTAGTAGATATTTGCAAGGTCCGACATATGTCGTGGGTAGCGACAACGATACAGCATCACCATGATTCTCTTGCTCCCGTAAAATGAGGGCGGTCATGTGGGTTGCACAACGCCGCCCAGAGTGTTGGAGAGCGATGGACAGTCAAAACATAAGAGAAAACCAATATATTGTGTTCGGATGCATCGCGATAGTAAGTACCGTGACCTGGATATTAAATCTGAGTTGAAGGATATCAGGTGGACCTAAGCACACTTACCTATTGTTCAAAGCAATGAATAAGCAAATCTAGAGTCCATTCATGTCTCCTGCGTGTGAACCTCACTGCTTTGGAACCCAAAGGCTGTCCGACGACGGCAAGCAAGCGGGGCAAAAATAATAACAGGAATAGTCAAGTATTGATCGCTTTGATATTGCTCAGAAGAATGAGCGTCACTCCGTGTAATGATGCGGTGGGACGCTAAAGTGAAAGAGCGTTTTCATGCAATCACACGACAAGCAGAAGGTAATAAGATTGCAGAGGGTAATATACAATGCCAATCTGTGGAATGTTTGAGTATGCGACCCAAGATGATCATTATGGAAGAGGCTTACATGACAGTGGGTCACCGGTCTGTATGGATGATGCAAGCGGGTAAGCGAGGAATGTACACAGTATAACTTGATTATACGCACAGAATTCGTGAGTGTCATCTGCTCGTTTGACTGTTTGCTGGTTGAAAAAAAAAGGTGTGAATACGTGGCAAATGTGGTAACCAAACGAAGACAAATAACACACTTTCCACGCTTCTTCAAAGTCGATTGGGAGGATAATATAACGGTTCTTGCGTACAGCTGCATAAATATTCAGACTGAGATGTTCATAGGCGAGCGAGACAACACATACCTTGCAAACCAGCGGCTTGGACAATGGAAGCGATCTCTGCCGGTGATAACCGATCAGGTCTTGACACGTCTAAAATACTATACATTAGCTCATAAAGGGTCCCGAGTAAAGTGGGGACTGACAATCTTCGAGGTCAACATCGGGTCCAAGGTTCATCTTGCTGGTAACAGTTTGGAAAATCAACCGTTTCTCACGTCGTGATGGGAGCGGGAACTCGATTTTTCGATCGAGACGGCCAGGACGCAGCAAGGCGGGATCGAGGGTGTCCGCACGATTTGTTGCCATGATGACCTTCGGTGTACAAAGAATCAACATGGTAGATCGAGATTGCTGAAAGCAAATGACATGCCTTGACATTACTGCCTTGATCGAAACCGTCCATCTGGTTCAGTAGCTCGAGAAGAATGCGCTGGACCTCTCGATCTGCGCCAGTTTGTGCATCAAACCGTTTGGTGGCGATGGCATCAATCTCATCAATGAAGATGATGGCTGGCGCATTTTCACGTGCGAGTCGAAAAACGTCGCGGACCATACGAGGCCCTTCACCGAGGTACTTTTGTACAAATTCGCTGCCGACCACGCGGATGAATGAGGCGGTGGTGTGACGGGCAACGGCTTTTACAAGCATGGTCTTCCCGGTACCTGTAATGGGAGTTGGGCATGAAGCAACAAACCACATCCGAGCGACATTCACCTGGTGGACCGTACAACAGCACGCCACGAGGGGGGTCAATACCGATCTTTTTGTAGAGGTCGAAGTGGGTCAGAGGCAGTTCAACTGCTTCTCTAATTTCCTGCTTCTGTGAGTCCATTCCACCAACGTCAGAATAAGTGACATCCGGTTTCTCCTCTTTCGTAAGCATGGCAATAGACGAATCCGCTTCTGGTGGCAGGATATCTACGAGGGCGTTGGAGTGACGATGGAGTGCGACAGAAGACGAAGGTTTCAACAACTCCCTGTCCAATGTCGACAAGATCCTCACGACATAATTTGAGCCAGTTGTCGAGCCCACGATGCCGGTCTGTTGGTCGATGGCCTCCAGGAATTGGCCAATGACAAGAGGTACTGACTTGATGCGTTTGACCTCCTCTTGGGCACGAATAAGCTCACGCTTGAGGTTAGCTTGTTCATCCTTGATATAGCTTTCCTGGATATCGAGGAGTTCGAGGTGACGAGACAGTTTCTTGTACTTGGTGTAGAGGTCCTCTTCCTGGAGCTCTTTGTAGAGGGCAGACTTTTCGGTCACAACTGACTCAAATGTCGGTTCCTAAGCCAAGTTTTGTACTCTGAGTAAGCAGAGAAGATATGAATGAGACGCACTTCCTTTTGGATTTCCTTTCCAACGTCCTCCATGGTGGTGATCTTGCTGAGAGTTATACCTAGGCGCGTATGACGCGTTCATCTGTGCGATGGGAAACACTTGCCATTTATGAATTACCATTTTAGACTGACGTTGTCGAGTACGATTCGACAACGAAGACGGCCATGGCGCACGTCGTCTCACCCCTCGACCAGCCCTCAAACTACAAGGACTCGCAAAGCAGGCTGGAGAGGTCCAAACAACATGAACTCCTCTCCAAGTCGACCACCCTATATGTACGTGCTATCCTCCAGTCTACCTTCGTTGCGCTAACACACGCCTCAGATCGGTAATTTGAGTTTTTACACAACAGAAGAACAGATATATGAGCTATTCAGTAAGTGTGCCAGCCCGGAGGATGGTGGCGGTATCAAGCGCATCATCATGGGACTCGATCGCAATACCCGGTGCGGTTTTACTTCACTGATTCGCTCCTCATCTGCTCATGCATGACCATTCGTACAGAACGCCTTGTGGATTCTGTTTTGTAGAATATTATACACATGCTGAAGCTCTTGCATGTATGAAGCATATCAGTGGCACAAAACTCGATGAACGTATCATCCGTTGCGACCTCGACCTGGGTTACAAGGAGGGACGTCAATTCGGCCGGGGAAAGAGCGGTGGTCAAGTTCGAGACGAGCACAGACAAGATTACGACCCTGGTCGCGGGGGTTGGGGTGCACAGGCACAGTTGGAGCGAAGAAGAGAGGTCGAAGAACGTTACGTCGACGTACAAGATGGTCCAGGCGCCGTTGCTGGTGGAGGTGGAGAGTGGAAAGAACCTGAAGCCAGGCCAACTCTCAAACGTGCTCGATCTCCAGACGATGATGGGGATAACGCGAGAATAGTCCGTGCAACACTCTCGTTTCTTCATGCGCTGACTCGTCATTTTAGACCCACCGTTTACGAGTCGAGGACCCTGAGGCCGAGAGAATGTGAAACGGTATCCTATGCTCTATTTTATACAGTGCACCGCCTAGTATGCGCGGACTTATTAGAAGCCGTATTGACCACAAAACGTTGACCCTCAAGGATCATCGAACTACACAAGCCCGCACCTGAAATTTCGTACCAAATGTGTCAGGTCTGAAAAGTGTCCGATGAATGCGCCGAGCAATATGATATGAATCTGATATGGATGGGGTCCGGATCAGATATCTCGAGTAAAGAGAGAATTCGTCTGCTTGTCTTCTGGACGCTAAATATCATCCCAAAGGCCGTAATGGGTAGAGTCACTTACAAGTTAACTTTGTAAATCTCAGGTTTCTCCCCCGACACGTCAATTTTGCTGTGTTCAAAAAAGTCCTTTATACATTCCACCGAGGCCTTGGGGGGGAAACCCCACGCGCAAACTTGCTTGCCATTGCGCATAGCTCCAGAAGAAGTGAGGCTGGGTAAGGACCCTCGTTCGAGAGCTGCCTTGCGGCCCTTGATGCCTCGTAGGTTCTTTATTGTCGGAGGCTCAAGACATGGGGTAGCTGTGACACTATGCCCTCCTATGGCTGCATTCCCGAGCTTGGCGATATTCACCTTCAGAAAGTCAGAATGAGAGAGTGTGATATAGGCCCGGCGCGTTGGTAAGAAACGAAAGAGCTGCAATTGAACTAGCCCAGTGTAAGAACTTGTATAGCAGGACCAAAGCTCTCACCATCCTCGACACCGACAAGTCGTTCACACCTCAGGGCTCTCTCGATGTCGGTGGGGAGAGCTGTCCGGGATAAATTCTCCAACCGGATGTGTAGTCTAGTCTCGGCTGTCATGTACTTTCTTTGTTGTTCTACGCAACAGATGTAATCACTTACTGCCTAGTGTTGCTCCAGCTGGTCTAGCTGTCCGACGCGCTGCACTGATGAACATTTGGAGTAGAGTTGTGTAGTCATGTGACCATAGTACATTTGCCTCCTACCACAATGTCCTCGAGGAATGACCACCGGAGACGCGAACGGAGCTGGGAACGCGAAGATAGAGACAAAGATCGATACTCAAGAGGTGCAAGGACAGGTGGACATCGTGATACTGGACGCAGACGGGATAGTCGTTCACGAAGTCCCCGAAGAGGTGTGTTAACTCTACACCGACCATCCTGAGCCAAGTCTATTTTACCGTTGAACAGACAGACATGACCATGACCGGGATAGAGATTACAAGGGTTCACGAAGAGACGACAGACGTGATTACGACCGGGATCGCGATGAGCGCAGACCCGATAGAAAAGAGGATAGAAAGATTGAAAGAAAATCCGAGAGAAAGGATGAAAGACGTGACCGTTACACTCCAGAGCGAATTACCCCCAGGGATAAGGACATTCGTAGCAAGGACCCTTCACGGCAGAGTGACCCTCAACGCTCACAAGAGGCACGTGTTGATGTCCAGCTCGCGGTTCGGATAGAGTCTCCGAAATGTGTGTCATTTCTGTCTCTCCAGTGACGGTCATTCAATGTGGGGTACCAGTCGACGTTCCGGCGCCGACTTCCTCCAAGCCAATTCTAGATCCAGATGCCCCGGTAGAGGAGGGCGAAGAAATGGATGTCACTACTGCAGAAGATGAGTCCATGATGGCCATGATGGGTGTCGCGGGTTTTGGCACCACCAAAGTATGGCCATCTCTCCTTATTTTCTCTTACCTGCCGATAATTGCAAACACAGGGCAAACATGTCGAGGGAAACCAAGATGGTGCTGTCAATGTCAAGAAAATGCGAACTTGGCGTCAATACATGAATCGGTATGGCCCGGATTCTAACGTCAGCTTGTTGTATCTGACCTACGTTTTATGAAGCCGTGGTGGATTCAACAGGTACTTGCACTTTTTGTCTTTTTATCTTCTTACAGGCTAATGTCATTGGTGCAGGCCATTGGACAAGATCAAGTGATCATTTCATGGTTGAGTGCCAAGACAAGCCATGCCCTTTATTTGTGCAGAGTTTTATCTTGGGTGTGCAATAATAGCGTCTTGTCCTCGTGCGGCAGCTAAGGTAGATTTATGAACTTGACCGACCTCACTGATGACTGTAAAATTACATTCAAGTGTGCTCGGGTGGACAGCTGTCGTCATAGCTTGATTTTTTCGACAATTGGTCCCTAGTCAAGTTTGTAGTCTACTTCACCTCAGTGATCCAATCTGTCATTTCAAGTTTAAAAAGATTGAGTGATTTGAAACAAAATATCTATCTGCAACGTTCGTATCAACAGCTAGCGTACTGGTGTTAATACACTGTCCGTATGGACGGAAGACACATTCATAACTCAGACAAGACAGAATTACAAGAAAAAAGAGAAGCAGGAACTGTGCTGATGACAAGAGGTAGCAGGACCACGCTGTCCTACCGAATCCTCCGCCATACTTAGAACCCATGCAGTTTGATAGTGTTCCTAGGAATGCCTTCCTCGACGAGGAAATTTGCAATTTTGACCCTCTGATCACCTTGAAGCTGAATGACTTGACCCATCTCCTCATCGTCAACGAGGTTGCCGTTGCAAGCGAACTCCTGAATCGACTGGGTAAGCCAAAATTGCTAGATTGCACTGGATGGCAGACCTTTTTGAAGGCTTTGAGAAGTTTCTTGGGATCGTACTCTGTGGGAGGATAAGAGCCTGTATCGCCACGGCAACAACCAGCTCACCCTTGGGGAGGCCTTGCAACGTGGTCAAAGTCTTTCTCCCGTTCCTTTGCTGAATGCGGATGTGAAGGTAATTCTGTGTAGAGCCCACGTCCTGGTGGCCCCCGAGAGGATCGCCTTCATCAGCAAAAGGATCTACAAGAGGCGCCGTCGTGAGACAGCAAGTCGGGAGCGATGAATTGAGGAGATACTCGCCGAAAGAGCTCAGGTTCTGCACGTTCATGCGACGATGAAAAGTAGATTGATCTGTGATTTTTGAAGACACGATGGAAGTTGAAGGAAAGTGACGCTGACAGAGGGACCCGACGAATTTAATGTCATGACAGCGATTAGTAAGCTAGCCAACTTAGCGCCAGTATCATGGCAGCCACCACCCAAGGGAAGAAAAAGAGACCACCCACGTTGCATTTTCTGCCAAAGGTCCATGGTATGCGTGTCCGCGTGTGCTCGATGTGACGGCGCTGACTTGATCCTAGCAAAACGACTCAAGAAATCGTGGGTCGAAGGTCACAAGATACGAAGTAAATGGAAGGCGCAAAAGAGAAGAGAGGGCCTAACAAACCATCTGCAGACCAGTACACAAGTCGGCGACACCTCCAAACATCTCCAGGACGAAGCTAATGCTGATTCCGGGTCGGACACATCTCCGAGTCGTCCGGACAAGCCACCTATATCTAGCCCTCCGCCATCCCATGATAAGCAGTCCTTGCGTAACCTCAGGAGACTTGCTTATGCCTCCAAGCCCTTCCATACTCAAAAGGCTGTTTCTTCGCGCCGTGATGGGACTGCTCCAGTGGGGCGTGAAACGGGCCAGCCAAACATGAAACTACGCATGGATGTCTTGCTTGAAAAGATTAAGCGCGACTTATCATAACAGTCACCATTCTGTGCGTCTCTTCCTCGACGCCAATGCTTTAATATCTTGACGGATCAATTTTTCATTCTCGCTCGTGTCTGTAGGGGACGTTTCGAAACATCACATCTCATGCTTTGTTCTCTTTATCATCTGCCTCATCTATCGCCATCTTTTGCTCTTCGTCTCCGTACTGATCCCCGCTTCCTCTCACGAACCTGGTTTCCAACGTTTCCAAGAATGGACGTGACCCGACTGTTGTTACGGAGGTGATTGCAGTCGGGTGATCACTCATATGTCCTGGACTTGGGTCGTCAAGTTCGTCTACAAGCCCAATGGCTCGTTGTGATATCAGTTCGTTAAGAGACCCCACATTCCCACCCATTTCCGTTGCAACGAGTGCCAAGGGTGACGGCGGAGGGCTGTGCGACTTGGAGCGTCTTGCATCGTCGTGCAAGAATGGAATAGGCGAAAACACCGGAGTTGTTGGTGTGGATTGTGCTGGTGCAGCCGGGAATGTACCTATCGAGAACCCGTTTTGAGGTAGTTCTACAGGAAATGCATCCCAAGTCGATGTAACAAGAAGCGATTTCTCGACCGCGCGAAGATATTTGCCGATGAATTTATAGTGTTGCCTTGGATATAGACAAAGCTCGCATACCCGCTGAATGGTGAATGGTGGATTGCTAGACACGGTCGTCAACGAATGATCAGAGTAATGCTGTCAAACGCACTCTTCGAATTCATGAAGTTGCCGAAAGATACGATCCTTCATCTCGTTAGCTTCATCCTGATTCATACGAGCTTTGGGTGTCTCGTGAGGGTACATTTCGTTGGACCTGCGAGGAGGAAATGGAGGTAACCTCAGATTCCCTGAGCTGTCTACCACTCCGGTGGCAGGCTTCGAGGGCTCCACGGACTGGGCATCGCCGGCAAGGAAAGATGCAATGTTCTAAAAGATACAAACTAAATGTTGGGGAAGCAAGAATCTGTTGTAACGCACCTGACCTATCTTGTACTTGATGATCTCTCGGAGGGGTTGCCATTCTGTGCTACCAGGGATCAGGTTGAACCATCGGCGCACTATGGAGAGCTCACCTCGGTTCAAGAGTGTCAGTGGACGCAATATGCTCCATGACCGACTGATACTCTGCCCGTGAACTATGAGTCTGGCTCGTAGTAGAACATGATGTGCTGTACCTGGACGCCATTCAAAGCCTTGCGATAGGTCGTATGCGCACCCACCTGTTGATGTCATGCTAGACCGGTAACAAGCTTGACTTTGCTGCACTTCGACTTGTTGCGTGTCACATGCGTAGCCCACATGGGCCGCATCACTCAACTTGAAGATGTGACATGCGTGTGTGTATAATTCCTCGTGCTTTATATTAATGGCACGCAACACACATTTTGGATGACCCGCCAAGCAGACGAGTTCACGATGTCTCCCTTGAGCAAGTTCTTGGGCTCACATAGCAATGCCACGACAAAGAAAACCGACAACAAGAGGCGTCTTAAACTCCTCAAATCTTATGCTCCGGACTGGTGCGCGAGTTCGACAAGGATGCCGAATGTTACCGTGGTGCTGACATACCTTTAAACAGGATTTTAACGATCCTTCTGGCGTGAGTCCCTTGCTCGTCGGG
The DNA here is from genome assembly GCA_038089535.1 of Hemileccinum rubropunctum. Lineage (NCBI taxonomy): Eukaryota > Fungi > Basidiomycota > Agaricomycetes > Boletales > Boletaceae > Hemileccinum > Hemileccinum rubropunctum. Next base: position 541,303 of record JBBPLC010000001.1, on the reverse strand, counting down.
AACTCCTTCCTTATGTTCAAGTTTGACGCAGAGCCGTGTTCTTTGCTTTGAACAATGTCCATGGATTCAGAAGAGAATTTTCTGTCGATGATGAAACGTTGGTCGCTACCAGCTATGGATCCGGACAATTTTATTGACCATGTCCTTCCAGGATTCGCTTTCCGTACGCATGGCTCATCACCTTATTCATCTCGACGCTGACATTTGACGAACAGCTATGCTGTCCATGAACGCGTCCCGGTGCGTGTCGTCTCCATATTGACGTCTTGTTGTTCTCAGTATTTCGATATGTCTAGGACATAGCTCTGTACTTCATCGCATTCGTGGCTCCTTTGGTTATCCAGCTTGCTGTCAACTTGATTACTGTCCGGTCCTTCTGGGATTATCATAACAGTGCCCTTGGCCGTCCGTTACTTTCTCTTTACAGTGTTATCCAACAAATGATGTGTTATTCTAGTGATTCTCGCTCTGGCTATCACTGGTGCCATCACGCAATTTTCCAAGATCACCGTCGGTCGTCCCCGTCCAGGTTTGGCCCAATCATTGTCTTGTCCCAGTTACCGGATCACTGAGGTCGTACATGATGGTAGATCTTCTTGCTCGCTGCATTCCAACCTCTGGATCTCAAGATCCAACTTACAGACTGTTGACCGATGCTATCTGTAAACAGACGGACCAGTCGATTATGCGGGATGGGTGGCGTAGCTTCCCTAGCGGCCACTCGAGCCGTAAGTTTACCAAGCATGTCCTCCCTACGAAAGCTGACCCCAGTATAGTGTCTTTTGCGGGTCTAGGATTCCTTTCTTTCTATCTTGCAGGGAAGATGCACCTATTCGATACAAGGGGCCATACGGTAAGCGTGACTACATCACCACCAGCACCCATCCATTAAAATAATCTGCCAGCACAAGGCTTGGATATCTGTTACCCCGTTGGCCGGTGCATCCCTCGTAGCCATCTCACGCACAATGGATTACAGACGTAAGCTACTTCTGGGTTTCTGATAGCTCATGCTCAACAACAATGTACATTAGATCACTGGCAAGACGTCATCGCCGGATCCGTCTTAGGGTTTGTTGTTGCATACTTCGCCTATCGACAATATTTCCCTTCACTCGCCTCCCCCATGTCGCATCGCCCTTATTCCCCTCGTGTCCCACGCGACGAGTCTGTCCTCCCTACAACGATGCAGGACGCCCAGCGCTTTTGTGACAACGATGGCGAGCAGATGGAGCTCGTTGATTCTGGTGTACCTAAGCCCGGCCCTGCATCGCCGAACGACATTTGGAGAGAAGACGAGGGTCGTTCGAGTAATGCGCCAACTGCTTGAACTTGAATCATCGATCGAGTTCATGCCCAATAACGCATGAAGTGAATTTTACACTTCCTGACGATATTATACGTAGCACATGTTCCCGTGGCTCTTTCCACTTAGGCTTGAATGGACTCTATACTACTTTGTAATGCATACGTATTCTGGAATTTGTTTCAAAAATTGAAACCATGTAAACGACTCGTAATTTTTGCGATCACTGGCGAACACTATGCAATTCGCCATACATCCGATGCCTTCAAGTCCTGTGTTCAACTTCGGTGGAGGACTTTCGGCCCTCCCAGATCTACAGAGGAAGTCCTCACGAAAGTCTGCAAAGGCCTTCTCATCTTCCAAAACACTGGTATTGGTACCGCATAGTTGAACTTCCGACTCGGATGGACTTTAGCATAATGGTCGGACGCTGTAACTGTCTCAGCCATGGGGCATATATCTTGAACATCTAAGCACCAAAAAGGTTTCGATCTTTGTTGCGTGTGGACAGTTATCGGCGACCTTTGGATTTTTTTGTTCTAGGCATCCCTGCCTCAACTACATCGTCATCCCGGTCCTTGTCATCCCGCCCCCCACCTTCATCTCGTCTCCGCCTTTTCCCGCCATTTGATTTAGCTTCCTCTTTCAGCTCGTTCACAGCCAACCGACCAGCTTCATCTGCACGTTCTTTCAGGAGCATTACCTCTTCTTTGCTGGTGGGAAATAGTTCAAGCTTCTTTCCGATGACCTTTTCTATGCGCTGGAGTAGTTCGACATCGTATTGTGTAACTATCGTTATCGATTTTCCAGCGCGTCCAGCACGGGCTGTTCGTCCGACACGATGGATATAATCTTTTGAATGGGTGGGGATGTCGAAGTTGATCACCACGTCCACGGATGATATGTCCAGACCGCTATCTCAAATGTTCAGCTCGTGGAAGGATGCTTTATATTGTTACATACCGACTGGCAACGTCAGTTGCCACTAGAACCTTTCGACCTCCTGTTTTGAATTTATTGAGTGCACCTAAGCGTTGACTCTGACTGAGTTGTCCGTGAAGGGGAACAGCTGGGAATCCCAGAGTACGAAGCATGATGGATAACCTGCAGTACGGAAGGCATAAGTGATATGTAAAAATTCGATGTATGCGTACCTTTGAGCATCATGTACTGTCCTGGTGAAAACAATAATCGAATTCGAAGCCAACTCATTTGCTAGATAGATTAAGTGGACATCCTTTTGTACCAAGGGAACGAAAAGATAATACTGTAGTAGGGTTGACACAGTTTGATACCTCGAGCGTACATCAACTACGCGGTGAAGAGGCGAGAAATGATTTGCTCACTTTGACGAGACCTCGACCCGTACAGGATTTGATAAACTAGCCCGTTGCAACTTCGCAACCTTCGTGGTCATTGTCGCGGAAAAGAGATAAGTAGTCCGTTCCTTTGGTATCACTTTGAGGATTTGGTCGATATCGGCACCAAAGTCCATGTCCAAGAGGCGATCCGCCTCATCCATGACCTTCATCAGAAATAAGTAAGCGTGCGAGCACACTTGAAAGATGATGGTACTTACTAAAAATTTTAGATTTCTTAGACTAAACCCTTTAGTGCTCTGAAGATGGTCGTTCAGACGACCGGGAGTTGCAACGATAATGTGTGGCCGCTTTGCGAGGGCGACAGCCTGAGGCATTTTGTCCACTCCTCCGATCAAAACTAAGCAACGTACACCCATGGCTGCTCCAAGAGACTCGAATTGTTGTGATATCTGATATGCGAGTTCACGGGTAGGCGCGAGCACGCAAGCAAAGAGTCCTTTTGGTTCTTCCCATAGTTTTTGTAGGATGGGTAGGGCGAATGCGGCGGTCTTGCCTGATCCCGTTTCTGCAACGCCGATTATATCACGGCCCTCGAGAGCATAGGGTAATACTTCTTGTTGGATTTCGGTCGGTGTCTTGAAGTTGACTTGGTCGAGCGCCTGGAGGAGAGGTTCGATCAGGCCGAGGTCTCTGAAGGACTTTGTAGTGGATGTGCTAGCTTCGTCTGGTGATGGCATGTACTAAGATCAATTGAAAGTGTTTGTTTTTTCCACGACCAACAATGTCAAGCCAACATGTTCTCGTGACATTCGCTGCACCTCCTTCCTTTCAGTCCTCTGAGAGCTGTAAGCAAGTGATCGCAGCTCTGCGTTCACAGTTACCATTGCGTAGCATTCATTGGAGGTCTCCTTCCCGACCTAATCTACGCACCATCCAAGAGCTCGAAGTAATCCTCGTTGCTCTCGACACCCTTCGAGACGAACTTACCTCTCAAGTTCCCCTCACCCTCCTCGAGAAACCGCTCTTGAATCTATATGTAGTCACATGCGAAGTAAGTGGTCTTGTGTTTCGACATCGCTTTGTTATCTATACCCCTGTACAGGATAACGAAGCCTATAAGACAACTGTCAAAAAGCAGATCAAAGACTGGCAGATCTCCATCTTGCCGAGGAAGAACCAGGAATGGCTCATCGTGCATGTCGTACGCCCTGACACGAAGGTAGTGGACCGAAAGTTTTTCAACATGAAAGGCTCTGTATTGGACAAAATCAAAGCGGATTTCAACATTGACAAGCGAGACAGGTAACGCTGCGTTAACTTTTTTTTTTTTTTTTTTTTTTTTTTACACACTATACCTTCTAGGTGTGTGCAACTCGCTTGGTCCGCCGGCGAGCAGAGTCCTGCTGTTTGGGCCGACCTCATAAGCAAGATAAAAGATGCCCTACTTTCTGCCCTCGATAGCGCTGTATCGTCAAGAGAGGAGGAACTAAAACGGTCCGAAGGTCAGCGTCACATGCCGGGATGGAACTTCTGTACATATTTTATATTGAAGGTAAGTCCACAAGCAGTCATCCATTATTACCCTAGAATAAAGGTCATCCCAGGAGACTTTGGCAACCTCATATGAAGGAATAAATCTGTTCGAGGATGCACTACAGCAGTACAACGAACTTGAAGCTGCTTTCATGCAGGTGCTAAGGGAGAAGAATATGTCATGGTTTGGAAGCCTCATCCATCCCGTACCCAATGACGACTCCGTCCCATTATTATCCACTTCTAAGAAATCTTATCGCGACCTCATCCTCGCGAATACAATCTCCGTCTTCGACTTGCGGGTATATCTCCTTTCAAGGCAGTCTACACTATTGGACAAGTTGCGCCAATTGCCGGAGATTTGTTGGAAGGCATTCACATTCTTGAGTACATTTGGGAGACACTTGAGGGAGATCGAGGTTAGGGAGAACATTCATGTATTTTATACCAACATGCTTATAAGATTTTGCAGCCTTCGCTCCCTGAATATTTCATCGAGTCTTGGACGTTTTCTTCCGCTCTCAGTGTTTTAGACCAGTGTGATTTATGGGCTTCTTCTTGGCCAGAGATGGATGCTCCACTCCTAGCATGCTACAACGCAAGGAAAGGAGAATTAATCGAACTTGCAAAAAGTCAGGTGCGTATTCGTGTTTGTAACGATGTGTCATGATGTCGAGCGAAACATCAGCTCGATATACTGGGTATTAAAGAAGGGTATTTACCCGCAAAGCCACCGTTCTCCTTGGCGGTACCAGCCCCGGTTGTTGTCTCAAACTTTCCTAGTACGTCTGATAGGAAATCCTCAGAGTATGGTATCAGCAATCGCGAGATTATATCCGCTATCCAGGACAAGGAAATCTTCTATGATTTATACACCGCCATTTCTAATCGCGCCATCGACATGTACGTGAAAGCTGGGAGAAGAAAATTCGCACTCAAAGTACACGGTAGCCTCGCTGTTCTTGATGTGTAGGCGCACAATCTTGATCATCGCTTCAGGAACTGAATTCTTCTGTACTCCAGCTACCGCGGAAGGCTTTCCAACGCACTCGCTATATTCTCGTCTCTTCCAGCACACTATGCCCCTCACCGCTGGACATCCTTGGAGTCGTTGATGCTCTCGCGTGCGATTGATACACACGCTGCATTAAAAAAACCGCGCGATCGCGAGTGGATCCACATCCTTCTCGCGTTCCTCAAGACATATGTGAACGACAAGAGTACGGAGCTAGTCATGTCTAACGAGGATATCATGAAGTATATCGCAGAACTTGTAAGCGCTCTCAAAGAGGCAGCTGAGAAACTCGATTCAGGTTATTGGCTTCCCTCGTTGTATGTATTTATGCGGCATCGCTGATTGGATTCCAGATCTCATTCACCTTGATCATCCCGCGATATCAATCGGTGTCGCAGGTGATGCCAGCTCTAGTCAGGAGGAGGACCGTCTTTTCCTGGAAGTGACCATTCAAAACCGACTACCATGCGTATGAATCTTACTGAGCTTACATGTCATTTATTGAAAATATTCCCAGGACGTCCACATTGACGAAGTGAGCATAACGCTTACAGGACAAGATGCCAATCGTCTGAAGTTTGCAGCACAAGTCAACAAGCTCTCCCCTGGATATAATTACTTGACCTTGAGCTGCGCGGTACGCCACCCTTCGGACGTTTGCTCCGAGATTGTTAAGCCACAAACCTAATAGACGGCGTGTTGTGGTGTATATGTGGTTGACAATAGCGAGATCCAGATGTCTCGACTGCGGCTCCAGTGGAGCTACAAGGTGTCAACGGCCACCATCCCCGAGAAGGGAACGATGATGTCATTTGTACGACTCCCACATGATTCCCGAGCGTTCGATATTCAGCTACGTCAGTCATATGAGGGTAAGGCTCGCGTAGTTTCTTACTCCCGGTGCTCATGACTGCATCGCAAACAGTTGATCTTGGTGCGATCTCCCGAATGTCATTAGTGCTTTCCACTGGGCGTAATGACATCTCCATGGCGACTATAAAGTTGGCAGCACCTGGAGGAGTTAAGTTTGACCATGCCAATGCTCAGGTACAGAACCCAGGTCAGCAGCAATTTAATTTTCTTGGTGGCAGGTACCAGGACATATCTGGTCTTATAACAGCCGGGAAATTGGATTCTTCCGAAGATTGTATCCAAGTTGCTGATATTCCGAAAGACACCGATATGGTCATTTTGCTCCCGCATACAGATGCTTCGAGGCTTAGCGCGGTGGTAAGTCGGCAAATCTTTCTCTGGGGCTTACTCTCGATGAATACCCCAAGAAAGTCGACGTCAAGGCGACCTATAGCACAACTTCGCAGCCGACAGTTATGCGGACGTTAAGAAAATCAAGTATCGTCAATGTGTTGCTTCCTATTGCAGTCAACGTCGAAGACTTCTTCCGCGGAAAAAGGTACGTTCTAGGGTTAATCGACCTAGACCCGCTGGCATCTCAGCAACCTCCTTCCCAGGCTGTTTTCGAAATTTACGATATCTGCTATTACCAGTCAATATGTTCGGTTATCTTCAGCGGATCTGCAAGGGCGATCCCATGACCTTGATGGCGTCACAATTGCCAAGTACCATTCAAGTCATACCATGATGGTGAGTCAGACCTTTGAGCAGTGCACATAGTGATATCGACCCTTCGGCAGACAGTCACTCCGGAACATCCTGTCAATTGTCTGTTCTCTATCGAATCCGAACATGGACCAAGTGCGTGTCAATTATTTCAGATTTTCTTTTTACTTGTTTCCAATTGAGCGCGATTCAGTTTTAGAGCCCTTTAGCCTAGTTATTGTTTATCGCATGCTCCGTGAAGGTACCCCTCTGAACTTAATGGCTGAAGTTCAATTAATCAATGATGTGGCAGAGGTGGTGGCGTTGGTACAGGAGATAACCGACGAAATTCTTGCTCAAACTTTGCACAATGTTTCACAGGGTCGAGAGTTGGTAGCAAAGATCATCCAGTACCTGGACGATGACGCTGCGTGGGTTGAGCTGTATTGCGCCACTGGCGAACTTCTGATACCCGGCACATTGGAAATCCATGAGGGACTTAGAGAGTTGTTCACCCCTTTACAGCAGGTAATTTTACGTTTTCCTGCCATTCAGTTTATTCATGTTTTCATTCTTCAGAGGCTGGCGAATAGCAGACCGCCCACGGAATCACCATCCCTATGGAGGAAAATTAGGATCCCAGTGGATATTCCGCGGATGAATGTCAGTCCGGGATTCGTAGTCGTGGACGAGTCGACTTGATGCTGTTTTCCAGATTATCGCTTCTGCACGGATCAGAGTGAATAACCCATTTAGAAGTGATGTTTCCTTTGAGAAGCACGCTCCCATCTACGCTGGGCAGCCGATCTCCTGCACCTTGTTCATCAGAACGTCCCTGCATTGGGCGGACCCAGAGAGTAAGCAGCTGAAATACATTCTGCGCTACGATATCGAGGAACGCATCAAAGATTGGCTTGTCTGCGGTCGGAAGCGAGGCGAATTCGTGGCTCAGGCAAGTACAATGAACGTGACATTTTAATGATACCAATACTTGTCAACACAGGATGACAAAACTTGCATTGTGCCTTTGACTTTAATAGCACTGCATCATGGAGAATTGACCCTGCCGAAGATCAATGTCAGACCATCACCGCTCGTAGGCGATGACATGACAACAAGCGTGTGTGCACTGCCCAACACTGATACACACCAAGTTAATGGCGCAGAAACGATCTTGGTGCTTCCGAGAGGTGGGAGAACCACGTTTGTTGTCGGCATGGGATCGCAGAACGAATGATAGAAAGTATTATGACTATACATTGTCATTTTCTAGGATGTTGGACACCTAATTTATCAGACTTTCAAACTGTGGGTTTGCCCTCCGCATATCCAAACCATATGCCAGTGACCAGCGCGCAATTTGACACAAGCAGGACGCCAGATGACAATGACGTCGAGGGGAAAACGTTCCATGCATATTCAATTCCAACTATAATTGCTAATCTGTCATCGAATGAATAAGAAAGGATATAAAAGCAGCATCGGAACAGAACGGAATAATTACTGCAGGAAAAGCGGGTATCTCGTTCGCTGTGCCAGGAACGGGAGTTGCTGAGAGTACCAGGAATAAAATTGATAATGCATCGATCGAGCAAAGAGGATCCCAATCAGGTTGGAAGTCATAAGCACTGTGGCAACATCTAGAAGACCCGTGAGCAAGCAACGCTGAATGAACAAAGAGCTAACTTTACAGTCGGCTGACACCGGTGAGAGCGTAGCAGGACGCATCGGGTGACGGAAGCCCTTGCGGAGAACTGCAACAACCCCGCCATCGGAGCGACACCATCGGAATAGACCAAATGCAACCAGCGCAGTTACATGTCCGACGAGTAAGCCTCGGGCCCACGAACGACTGAGAAAAGTTTGCTCGTCCAGGAAACGCCAGTTGACTGTCCACCTGTACATGAACACGCGTGACAGATCAAAGGCATTCTGCAAATATGCCCTGGCATCCTCTGCTAGAAATGAGCGTGCGAGCACAATCTGAATAAAACCCAAGAACAGCAGATGGCGCATAGAGGCAACGAGTCCATGACGCTTGAAGAGAATGACGATGAGACCAGGGAGGTACAACAATACGGACATTTTCACAGATACTGCCAGGCTAGTTAGTTAGTTAGCTCCGTTTAGATAAACTCGTTCGACATCGAACTAACCTAAAAATCAGGACGCCCAAGTCATCCGAGGCATTTTGAAATGCCGATATAGCTGCTTGTACGAGAACCAATGACCAGCAGTCGTTGAATAGCCGCAAAACAAATGTGGAGTGCAGTCTCTTGCTAAGAGGTAAAAGCAACAGCGTCCAATTTGGTGCACCGCCTTGCCTATAGATGCAAGACACGAGAACGAGAGAGGCAACATATAATACTCCATAGATTTGTTGGGCAAGTCCAATGTTTCGGCCGGCGTCGGTTATGCGATATAAGAAATGATGAATGTGAACGTGCCCAGCGGGATACCTTGTTGCCAAGCGTAAGTAGAATGAAAGTAGAACGGTTGATACCCATAACTCACACAAGCGGGCCGGTAGGGCCAACTACCTGTGCATAATTTCGCTCACCCTTGAGGTACAAGCTAACATGGACCATGTACGTCTCCCAGTCGATCTCTGTGTCTGTTTGGGGTCACATATAGATTAGTAGGAAAGTGCATAACTGGACTGACATGGAATAAATTTTATAATGAGCTGGGTTAGGAATGCATCTCCGAGTATCACGATACCACCCAAGGCCCAGAAATAACGTTTGTCTAGGAGCAAGGAGCGGAGAATCTCGTATGCACGGCTGAGTAGGCCACTGGATGAAACAATGTGAGCCTGCGGATTGGACTCCACCATGTCATCCACAAGCTTCGGGGTCACCGGTATTCCAGTCCTTGCCAGTGTTTAGATTTAGTACGCGTCACTGCCACAGCCGACCTAGTCTGGTGATCAATGAAACTTATCACGCACGCTAGCAGTGTGATAAAAAAGTTCTTCCTACACAAGCAGTACCACCATGATCGACAACACGCTATTTCAGAGTACATTTTCTGTCTATGGGAGCGAGAGCTCCAAGGAACATGTATGCATACATAACCCGAGACATGTTACCGTAGCAAAAATGTAATCAAAACAAACAAGGCGGTACGTACTAGTGGCAATCAAAGCTGGCGGGACTAACAAGGTTGAAGTAACAATGAAGTGAGTACAAGAGTGGAAAACAAGACAAAGAATATATAGTGCTCAGCCCTTGCGTTGCATCAAGGCCGATCCAAGATTTTGTTGGGTATAGTCCATGGTAGTAGGGTCACGAGAAGGAGTATTGTGTCCAGATACAAGTGGCGATGTCAGCCACCCAGGTGTGATAAGGCCGCTCCCACCTGCGCCAAATACGAAACCACCACTCAACCCTTCCATCGTGTCCGAATAGCCTATTGTCATAGCTTTTGTCAACCACGTGTGAGGGTGACCTTCAAGATCAACGCACCAGGTACGAGGACACTGTCCCAAAATCCACTGCTGAAAATGTTTTCCATAGATAGCATTCCCATCCCTTCGTCCGATAGTGGCACCGTGGTTGGCGGGAATGTGGTCATATCTGTGACAGGCCCCATCTCGCTGGTAAAGTGGAAGTCGTTCACACCATTCGTGGATATCGTTGACCCAAAAAGACCCATATCACTTTGTCCAACCGCCTCGTCAGTAACGATGTCGGTCTGAGGTTGAGACTGCTGCTGTTGCTGTTGCTGCTGGGGAGCATCGGTTCGTGCGGAGATGAGTGCGCGGAGGAACGTGCTGTACAACGCGGGTGTGTGATGGGGGTTGATAGCAATATCACTGAGGACCGTCGCAATGTCATTCACGAGGTCGATGTTCTTCTGTTCGTTCTGGGTATATTGTTGGAATTCTGGTCTCATGAGCTGGAAATTTTATTCAGACAGCGGCAACAACCTCCTGCTACACAGCCTTTACCTTGAGCAAACTTAGGACGGCATATGACAAAAACACAAAGTGTGCATCAGGGGAGTATCTGAGAATGCCTCGTGGTGCAAGTTCATCGCGTGCAATGACGGCGACAGATGTAGCTGCGGAATGGCATTTCGAGAAAAAGTACGGGATGTCGACAGTCGAGCGTTCGATAGCGTTCTGGAGTCCGAACGAATGGATGACTAGTGAGTAGTAATGGAAGTAAAACATCATCATTGTTGAGGCGTAATCCTTGAGAACTTCATCACCTGCGGAAGCAACAACATAAAAGGACAGTAATACGGTCAATGAAAAACTCACCCGGCATCACTCCACGAGCGTTCGTCCATTCATGCAGCCAGGCTACTATTTGTTGTTCAAAAGTCTTGATTACCAACAAATAGTCGCAGTCCGTTTGAAGGCCAGACGGAGTATTGATGCCAGAGTACAAGAGATCCAAACTACGAGACACAATGCGTTGCAGTTCCTGACAGACGACTTCTATGCGCTGGTTAAGAAAGAGGAGTGACCGACTCACAACGCAACCTGCAAGCACTCGGTCACCAGGCACACCCACTGGAGAGTTGATCCATTGCAGGACATTGCGTATAATAAAACTATGAAGAACGGAACCTATTCAATCAGATCATTTGCATCTTTTAACAGAAATACCCACTCTTCCCGTATCGAGTGAGGTTTGCCCATCTGAGCACTTGTACTCCTGTCGAGCGCAAAGCACAGGAGCCACGTACGTTCACGATTGTGCACTTCCTTGTCGCGCGCGCGGCCTTCCGCAGTGTCTTGACTGGTCACTGCTGTCTTGCGATGCAAATTCAAATCTGTAGCCATTCTTCGAATCACAATATCAGGAGATATGTATAGCATGACACAAAACGCACGGACCGGATAGCCATCCCTAGCAGTAGCCATGTTTTGTCATATTCGTACCGCTCGACAGCACCACACCCCCATAGCGTGAGTAAGAGATAGGCTTGCACAATTTCAAGAGATTTGTAACCTCGAGCAGGTACAGTGAAAGCGAGTTTTTGCGCAAGCTCTGCAAGTCGTGAGTGAAGCTCTGGACGATGGGTGTAGAACTTGGAGGCGATTGCGCAAACTACGGGAACGTGTAAAGCTATCGCTCAGGGAGAGGGAGCAAGAAACATACTTGACGTGAGCAAAAATGGAGATCTCGAACAAACAAGAGCTGGGGTATGGAATTCTTGATCCAAGAGATGGCAATGCATCTGTCAGGGTATCAGCTACATATAAGCTAATGTGACACTAAGTCTAACATTCATATGGTCAAAGTAACTGATGGAGGTTGAAAGTTGAGTTTAGAGAAACAAGTACAAGATATAGGGTACTAACATGTTGAATAATGTTACCACCTCTTCAGTGCTTACGAAGCTTAGCATTTCGGGTTGGATCTGCCTCTCAATGTACAAACGTCTGAGTGGCAAGATTGATATCGGACCTGACGAGAGATGAGTGTTGCAGTACAAAATGACAGAAAGAGAAGACAAAACCTGGTCTAAAGTAATTGTCACTGGCGACGCCAAGCCGACGATCTGAATCGGCATCAGCTTGACGCGCGGTAAATGATGTTGTAACCCCATGGGCTCTCCGATTGGCCAAACTAGCTTCCGCAAGCAGCCCCAAGGGGTTCAACGAATTGTCGGGAAGGGAGTGCAATTTCGGAGAGCCCGAAGAAAGAGTAGTACTCTGTGCGGGATAACTCTGCTGCGGAGGTGGGGATGGAGATTGTAAAAGAGCTTGAGTTTGAGCTGTTTGAGCGGCCGGAGAGGGTGAACGGGAAATCATGCCGGATGCCATGCTCGGATTTCCGATGGACTTGAGGACTGTGTCCAAAGTACGTTCCATTTTTCGAAGAGACCTTGTCAGGAGCTCGTGTTTTCTTGGGCTTAAGTATGAGTGGTGAATATTTCATGAGGAATGAAAGATCGATGGGCTTACTTGGATGAGCGCTTTCCGCGATTGGACTCTTCGAAGACACACTCATGATTGCCAGTAAGACAACGCTTGCAGGGAGGGCCCTGCTCGGCACCAACACATTTCATTTTAAGGCGGCGACAGACGGTACAAGCGCTAAAGGAAGAGAATGAGGAGGAGTGCGTTTTGGGAATAAGATGATCTCACCGAGCGCCCCTGGTTGACTTTGGCTTGGGTTCATCCCTTTCAGCTGAGGGACTAGGGCCATCCGTGGAATCATCAGTGCGGGCTTTCTTTCTGCTGGAGTCGCCAAGCGAGGATGGGCGCTTTCCGTTGTGAGTGGGTGGGAAAAAGGACATGTTTTCGGTTGGAGGGGTGCCGATGGTGTCGGATCCCTGCGAGGAAGGGGAGGAAAGGTTTTGGGGGATAGTAAGGTGATGAGGCATGGCCTGCTGTTGAGGCTCAGGCTGGTGCTGGTGATAGGTTGCGTAGTAAGGAGGATACAAGGAAAGGGCAGGGTCAATCTGGGGGGAACGCGGCGGGGGCATGTTGGGCTGTGGAATGCCGTGGTCTTGATGGTGCATGGACATGACGAGGTCGAACCTCTCCGAGGCGTACTGCGGGTAACAGGGGGTGGGAGACACGGGCGTGAGGATCATTTTTAAAGGAGCGCGCTAACGGGGAGGACTTACGACCGGCCCTTTAAGCTTTAAGAGCGAGGGAGGGGTCCAAGGGCAGACGAGACGATGGGGGTGGCGCGGAACCAACGCTGACCACCCAATCACCGCAATGTCATGGGAGCGCTATTCCTCTGCTCTTGCTCAGTAATAATAGATGTTGGTACAAATCTCATTGTCGACACTCCGACGGAGACAATTCTATCCCGTGAGATCTTTGCGCGTTATGTTTGATGTACAGGGTCAGCCCTTATGTCAAGACGTTGATCTGATCTTCCCATCTCTCTCGACAAACCCATTTCATGGCAGTGACTCGTCGTCTTGGCACTCCTACTTCATGTGGGCACATGAACGGATAATCTTTCGTCTTTCGCCCTCTTTTGGGTCGATGAATGCCGTCTACAGTTGACGAGGTGAGTTGGCGAGGCATGGTTAATCCCCGTTTGGCTGTGTCCCCCTTCTTGCCAAGTTCATACTTGTAGCTTGGACACCACGGGTTCCTACCCAGATTCAGCATCCTTTGGACACCACGATCATGTCGGTGTCACGCAATTTAATGTCGTGGGCCGCCAACGTGCAGGGTCACATACTTGACATCATGGATATTGTTCATGGAAACAAATTTTAACTCAAGACAGCAACGGGACTTTTCTCATTGTCCCCTGATTGAGCATAACTGTTCTATGCAGAAAAAAAAACCCCATTCAAATCAGAACACACTCTTTGGATAGGGGTCCACGTAATCTGGGAAATCAGAGCCTCAAATTGCTTGACAACGCCTTATGTTTCCGACATTACCTGTGGTGTCTCCAAAGAAGAGGCCGTGAGACGGGTGTCACAAGTTAGTTTCTCCAAAATCTACTGGTCAATGCGCTAATTCCTGACCTCATGGATTTCTCTGTCGCCACACATGCAGAAGAGGGCGCAACTGGAGGGTTCTCGCGATGACAAAACTAGCACCAATTGGCGACCGGCTCGAACTCAGCAACTCCACACATACGAACCCGGACGCATAGTAAAAATTTCATACCACAACCTGCACTTCTCCGGAAATATCCACATAGTGCCATTTCACTCAATCTAGAACTTTCGTCAGCCGTCTTGACTCCTGATACGAATATTCGTCCTTTGGAGACTGCAGTCGAGGCTTGAGCTTTCAACAGCAATTCAATGATATCAAAGTGTTAGTGATAAATTTGAGTTCTTTATCCTCAACCCAGATACTTTTCGTCATTTATCCTGTGCGGTAATCTAATATGGTTATCAGTTGCAGGGGCCTGATTCTGCAATCACAAACGCTGATATTTCAAGCATTGGTTGCATTGCGGGTTGATTTCTGTGAACGCAAGCCTGATCTGATTCAGTCAAGCTCACACAAGATTCAAGGACTCACGAGTCATCGGTTGATATCATGAGCACAAGCATGTCAGCGTGCAGGCTCAGTGAGCGCCGAGCGGACGCCGGAAGCCCTGTCATAGACGTCTTGCCTCTCACTGGCAAGCTGGTCAGCACTGACACTACTATGCGGCGCCAGACTCCAAAGGTAGTAAAGGATGTTTAACTCGCCTATCTGCTCGAGCTCTACAATTCTCTGATTTTTATAGCACGCGGTCTTCTTCAGGCTTCTTTCGAGGAAAAAAGATTGTTGGAAGGTTGTGGGACCTGCTTGAGTCATTGATATCATGGACATCGCACGGCAGCCTACTACGCAGTAAATCCGGACAAAACTTTTCTGCCAGGAGACCCTTCAAACAGCGCCGGTCCTGCTATGTTTCACAATCTAATAGGCTGGCGCAGATAACGGCTCCCACTCTCGGCGATCTCGATGTGGAACTTGAATTCTTAGATCTCAGAAGGGCTTCTGTACCGGTTTCAAGTTGTTGGCAGCTGCAACTATTTTCAAAGAGATTGAGATATAGCACTGCCAGTGGTTCGGGGAATGACACATAGGTGATGACATCGATGAAGATCTGATCACAGCCTGACCACTGGCAGGGTTCAGATTCATCAGCGTCATGTTGCCCTACACATCAACGTTGCGGGGACTTGAGGCACTGAAGAAACACTGACCAACATCGACGCCATCAATTCCATCTCCTATCGCTGGTGCATTTTTTGTGTCTAAATCTCGGAGGAGGAGCAGTTCGAGATATCCGAGTCCCGCCGAGTCGATCATCGTCATGCAAATCACTGGCAGAAGCGACCGGTTGACCGGGTCCCCCAGTGAAAACTGTATGACCGAATGTGACTGGCTCGGAGTGCCCATCTACACTAGTATGACCTCTTCAACACGCCGTAAGTGAAAAACATACTGAGGTTAGCGGTACCGGATTTTCATTTCGGGAACGAGCATCGTAATGCAGTTTCTGCCGATATTTCTATAGTGGGGTAGATCTGTGCGGGACAGTCGCTCTCGTTGTAAAATCAGGATGCCGCATATGGTGATGGATCTAGGGTGCGACGACAAGCTCAAGTCTATAAAAACCAATCCATAAGCGCTCAAGCCCATCAGGTAGTAGCTCACCTTGGGCGTTCTGAGTTGTCTGAAAGGGAACAATGGCATGCTCGGCAGTCCGGCAAGAAGATGCCGTGAGGCTATATCCTCTCGGAGATTGAAGCGGAACCTAAAAGCAGCTTTGCATGGGTTGTGCAGACAGAGTGGCTTTGATGCGCGTTCGCAGATACTCTCCTCCACAACTTTTCTAACGGCGGCCATGAGCCATCAAGCACGTCCATCGTTGGTGCTGGCGCCGTCAATAAATACTACTACGTACGTTTTTTCAACACTTCTAAACTTAAAGTTCACGTACCAACGCGTCGGTCTGTGAACCAGCGTGGTGACCACGACAACAACGACAACCACCTACGCCCCTATCCAATTGCCACCCCTCCCCCCGCCAACCGAGCCCGAGAACCCGAAGGATTACCCTCTGTTACACGCCCATTTACCCACATCCCTTCGGAGATTCTCGCTCGTTTTTCCAGGAGGCACTCATGCTACTTTCCGAGACGGTGAAGATGGCGAAGAGGAGATGCAGGAAGAAGAGCCAGTTGCGAGCGGGGTTGGTTGGAAGATGCTCAAACTCGAGGAAACAGCTGAACAAGGCAAGGTGGTTGGTCTTGTTGAAGCAGTCGAACGCTTCAGTAGGAAGCGGTCACACGGAGTCGACAACATGATGGAAGGGGTGGAACCAACGATGGAGCGAGGGGCGCATACGCCTCCAAGAAAGAAAGCGAGACCCACACATATTCCACCAATCACTACGATGAATGCCGCGGCACCACCTTCACCCCTCCCGTCACCCCATGGTTCACCATCACCACAGACAATCTGGCCTTCTGCACCTCCAAGCGGTGCCTCTTCACCACATCCGCAGCTCCCTCTCCAGCCCGATCTCGCTCTTACGACACTTCTGACGCTCCCATCACTGTTGACGCAATTCGCCAATCTGCCGCAGCAGTTGCAATCGCATTTTCTGCTTACTCTTTTACGGCATTCTCCATTACCGGTTCTACGCACCCTTCATTCTGTTTTAACTCCGACTTTGGCGCGGGATTTCTTGACACTCCTTCCCCCAGAGCTTGTATCACACATCCTCAGTTACCTCCCATACTCGACGCTTGCGCGGGCTTCCCGAGTCTCGAAATCCTGGCGTGCTATCATCGATTCAGACCCAGTGCTTTGGAGAGACCTTCTCAAGAGCACAAAAATCTGGTTCGGAGGTGATAGTGAACGATCATTCGCACGTTCTATCTACGCACGTCGTCTGGCGGAAGTTCGTAAAATACCATTCACTCTTCCTCTTCCTCACCCATACAAGTTGCTCTTCAAATCACGACACCTTACTCGTACACGCTGGGTAACAAACGAGATGCCAAAACACCATACATTTCCCGCCCACGGCACTTCTGTTGTGACGTGTTTATTGCTTTCGCAGGGACGTATCATATCGGCATCAGATGATCACTCAATACACGTTTATTCGCCAGTGACGGGCGAGCTTTTGCAATCCTTGGACGGTCATGATGGGGGCGTCTGGGCTTTAGCGGCCACCAAAGATACACTCGTCAGCGGTTCAACTGATCGCACAGTCCGGATTTGGAACCTGGCCAATGGACGATGTACACATGTATTTGCTGGGCACACAAGCACCGTTCGCTGCCTTGCTATCGTCAAGCCAGAATGGGTCGAAGTAGAAGGTGAAGGCGGTGTTATATCTAGGGAGAAATGGCCGAAGCGATCTATGATCGTGACTGGAAGTCGTGATCACTCTTTACGAGTTTGGACATTGCCTCGTTCTAGTGACCCTGAGTATCGATGGATGGGTGCAGATGTCGATTTGTCGGAGGTAGGCATGCTGTTGGTGTGTCCGTTCATATCTCATATTTCTATCTCAGGAGGACATCGACGAAAACCCATATCATAAATTGCATCTCCAGGGTCACGATCATGCAGTCCGTGCCTTAGCCGCTCGTGGTCGCACTCTTGTGTCTGGCAGCTACGATTGTACCGTACGTATATGGGACATTGTTACGGGGGAGTGTAAATTGATTTTGGTTGGCCACACTCAAAAGGGTAGGTTATTCCGTGTCTCATACTCTTAGGCCCTTTCGTGTTGATGGCATTTCCAGTGTACAGTGTTGTATTGGATCTCAATCGTAATATCGCATGTTCAGGGTCCATGGATGGGACTGTTCGCATCTGGAATCTGCGCAATGGGCAATGTCAACATACACTGACGGGACACACTTCTCTGGTCGGTTTACTCGGTCTTTCACCATCTTTCCTCGTCTCCGCTGCGGCCGACTCCACACTGCGCATCTGGGATCCAGACACTGGCGAACTGCGCCACACGCTTGCTGCCCATGCTGGTGCCATCACATGCTTCCAACATGATGAATTCAAAGTTCTTAGTGGGTCCGATGGAACATTGAAGATGTGGAATATTCGTGATGGGACAGTAGTGCGAGACCTGCTGACTGGAATCAATGGTGTATGGCAAGTTGTCTTCGAGGGTAGGTGCTGCGTGGCAGCGAGTAACCGCAATACAACGACTATGCTCGACGTCTGGGACTTTGGAACCGAAGGCGATGATGACTGGATTGGGGAACCACCCGGTGGGATATACGATGACGACACGGAGGAGGATAGTGAAGCAGAGGGGCAGGCAGATGTGGATGCAATGGATCAGGATATCGAGGTTGACCTATCGGAACAATCAACGGCGCAAGGAGGACCGCTCCGCAATATTGTCGATGATAACGACTCACGTATACCATCTGACACAGAGGACGAGCCGATGGAACGAAGTGATGGAGTCGGGAACTCAAAGTTGGCGACTAGACAGATGGTTCCTCACATTAACAGAGCGATGGGAGGAGAGAGTTCACTGAGGCGGAGTAATCTTCTCCCTTTGGATGGTATACCTGCACATTTACCGACAAACGAGACGCCGACACGACCAAGAATACGGCCAGGTCCAAGAAATGCCGGTAGACGATAACATCTCTTCATACACTGTGGCATACTCTGATACTTCGTAGAGCTGCGAGCTCGGTGGTTCGTTGCGGGTGGTTTGGACGTTTCTTGCGGCATTCTTTGAGAAATCGTTCATTGACTTTTCCATGGGGGTGCACTCCCGACGCATTCGTTAGGCATTACTTATGTAATACAAAGTAGTCGTGGGAAATAGATGACTGTTATGTTATGTATGCGTTGCCGACGTTGCGACGCTCAAACTCGAACGACATCGATGGACTCCTTCGACAATTTCCAGTACGATTCTGCCTCCTCTTACGGCGGTGCTCACAGCGTCGTTGACGATAACTCTTCCGTTTACACCGCGACTACCAACGCTCCAGTCGATCTCAGCGGCCTTTCCATCGCTGACGATCGTTCTCTCGTTTCCTCTACTGACCGCAATGGCCACCATCACCACACCTCACGTTCGACGATAGATGAGGATTTTGATGCTGTTCTTGATGACTTGAAGGACGAAGGCTCTGTCGATCTACCACCACACGCCTGCAGGTGTGATAGCTATCTTACATGGATATCTTGCAACTCATCACTTTTATCTAGCTACTGTGGAATTCATTCCCCAGCATCGGTCGTCAAGTGTCTCGTTTGCTCCAAATGGTTTTGCAACTCTCGCGGAAACACTTCTGCATCACACATTGTCAATCATTTAGTCAGGGCCAAGCACAAGGAAGTGATCCTGCATGCTGAGAGTCCGCTTGGTGAAACAACCCCGGAATGTTACAACTGCGGTAGCAAAAATGTGTTCATGCTGGGATTTATACCTGCGAAAAGTGATACCGTCGTCGTTTTGCTATGCCGGTACGACTCTGTATTTTAACTATTTGACCAACCCTAACCTACCCCTTTAGTCAACCTTGCGCGGCAACTACGAAAGACATGTCGTGGAACGCTGCCCTCTGGGCTCCATTGATCGACGACCGTTCTTTTCTCTCCTGGCTGGTGAAGCCTCCTAGCGAAACCGAACAACTTCGTTCCCGTCAGATCTCCTTTAACCAAATCAACCGGTTAGAAGACTTATGGCGCGAAAATGCTAGTGCCACACTTGAAGATCTAGAGAAGCCTGGTGTTGATGACGAACCACAATCGATTTTGATGCGATATGAAGATGCTTACCAATACCAGAACATCTTTGGTCCCTTGGTCAAGATAGAAGCAGATTACGATAAACGACTCAAGGAGAGTCAAACACAGACCGACATCACTGTGCGCTGGGACCTTGGTTTGAACCAGAAGAGGGTGGCATGGTTTTACTTGCCCAAACTTGAAAGTGGTGAAGTAAGGCTTGCGGTAGGTGACGAGTTGAGGTTGAGGTATCAAGGTGAATTGCACAAGGCTTGGGATGGAGTCGGCCATGTCATCAAAATACCGAACAGTAGGTCAACACCCCACACTTTATTCTTCAACTGATCACATACCCAGACGTATCTGACGAAATCGGGTTGGAGCTGCGAAGAACAGAGGGAGTTCCCACTGAAATTACCCACGGGTTTTCAGCCGATTTTGTCTGGAAATCAACCAGCTTCGATCGAATGCAATTAGCTATGAAAACATTTGCAGTTGACGAGAAAAGTGTAAATGGTTATATCGTAAGCAGGACTGGGAGTTCAACAAGAGTTAGCACTGATGTCCAGAAATAGTACCACAAACTTCTAGGTCACGAAGTGGAACCGCAGGTTCTTCGGACTCAGATGCCCAAACGCTTCTCTGCGCCTGGACTCCCAGAATTGAATCATTCGCAGATGTATGCGGTGAAAAGCGTCCTCCAAAAACCACTCAGTCTTATTCAAGGCCCTCCCGGAACTGGCAAGACAGTCACCTCTGCATCGATCGTTCATCATTTAGCGAAGATGAACCCTGGTCAGGTCCTCGTCTGTGCACCCTCCAACGTTGCCGTCGATCAATTGACGGAGAAGATACATGCCACGGGTCTCAAGGTTGTTCGCCTTACAGCTAAATCTCGTGAAGCTCTGGATTCCAGCGTGGCATTCTTGACTTTGCATCAGCAAGTCGCAAGCAGTACCACTCATGTTGAGCTTCAAAAGCTCATTCAGTTGAAGAACGAACAAGGAGAGCTGAGCTCGAACGATGAGCGCAAATACAAGACCCTCATCCGACAGTGTGAGAAGGAGATTCTAAGTGCGGCTGATGTGATCTGTTGCACGTGTGTCGGTGCTGGTGATCCAAGATTGAGCAAGTTCAAGTTCAGGACTGTCCTTATCGATGAGGCGACCCAAGCTGCTGAGCCGGGTATGTCTCGCAACACATTTATGTGATCCAATACTTATTTTTGATGTTAGAGTGCATGATTCCTCTCGTCCTTGGTTGCAAACAAGTTGTCCTTGTCGGGGACCATCAACAACTCGGGCCAGTCATTATGAACAAGAAAGCTGCTCGCGCCGGACTCACACAGTCGCTTTTTGAACGCCTCGTTGTCCTTGGCAATCGCCCAATTCGACTTCAAGTTCAGTATCGTATGCACCCGTGTTGCTCGGAGTTCCCTTCCAATATGTTCTATGAAGGTACTTTACAGAATGGAGTTACTGCCCCTGAGCGTCTTCGCAAGAATGTTGACTTCCCCTGGCCCGTACCGGATACTCCGATGTTCTTCTACCAGAACTTGGGACAGGAAGAGATATCGTCGAGTGGGACGTCTTTCCTTAACAGGTACGTAGCACTGGAATATCCCCAAGATGCGTTATGTATTGTTTACAGGACGGAAACCTCCAACGTGGAGAAGATCGTCACGAAATTTTTCAAGTCTGGAGTTGTTCCTGCGCAGATTGGTATCGTTACACCATACGAAGGGCAACGCTCCTACATCGTCAATTACATGCAATTCCATGGCTCACTCAAGAAGGACTTGTATAAGGAGATCGAGGTCGCCAGTGTAGACGCATTTCAAGGCAGAGAAAAGGACTATATTATCCTCAGTTGTGTTAGGAGCAACGAGCACCAAGGGATCGGTTTCCTGAACGATCCTCGCCGATTAAACGTCGCTCTCACTCGTGCCAAGTATGGCATTGTTATTCTTGGGAATCCAAAGGTTTTGAGCAAGGTATGCTACATGCGATACTTCAGGCACGCCTGGATTGCTGAATGCACCGTCTGCAGCACCCCCTTTGGCATTACTTGCTTACCCATTACAAGGAGAAGAGCTGTCTGGTCGAGGGACCACTTAACAACCTCCAACCAAGCATGATTCAGTTTAGCAAGCCCCGTCGTGCTCTCAAGATGGATTCATTCCGCCGACACGAGACCAACGCGCGCGAGTACTTGCCCAGCACTGGCACTGGACGATCCGGCACCCCGAGCCGCTTCGACGCCAATTTCTATCGTACCCATGACGCTCTTGCATACATTCCTTCGGACGTACAGTCCTTGCGCTCACAGGCGACCTACTCGTCGGGTCTCCCTATTTTTTCCACCACTGGAGGCTTTCCTCCTGGTATGCCACGTGGACCCGGCGGTGCGGGCAAACGCAGTACTTACGGGAGTTACGCCAGTTCCATTATTTCTCAGGATGCTGGCCCGCCTAGCAGCGCCAGTATTGGTGGTGGTGGATCGCTAGCATACTCCCAGTCAGATCGTCTTCGCAGACGTGGTTCGTTCTCTTCGGCAGCCGGAACCGACATGGGAAGCATGAGTGGATATGACTACAAGAGTCAGGACGGGACGACGGATGCAGACGACATGAAGAGCCAATACGCTGGGACCCAGTCCGGTGTCACCGTGTTCTAACGTCGTATTGTACTGACGACTTACCTTGATCCGGTGTAGCTCAGTGGGTTTGAGCGACTTTCGTGGTCCTGTCTTGATTTGGCCGAACGTCTGGACGGCACACTTGCTTGCGAGGGTGCATTTCGTGACCTATCGGCATCAGTCAACGTTTTTGCAAGCAACCGCATTCTCGGTACTCCCATCGTCCGTCCCTCCGCACCATCCGCTGTCGCAACGGCGAGATAGTTCGCCTGTCATCACCTTTCCAGCCGGGCACTGTCGTCATGCACATTATGCTCTAATTATGTGATTAAACATTATGATTTCAAATGCTGCGTAGTTGATTCCTGTATGGATGCTTATGAACATGTGGTCAAGACTTGTCAACTGAACCATTGCCATGAATGAATGAATGAATGACTGTAGTGGACACGAAAGTACATAAGGATGTGTCAAACCAGCTGAGGGATGCATCGTGGTGTTATAAATCACGCTTTACCTTTTCCCCTCTTGGGGCCGGTAGAAGTATCCTCGGAAATAGCTCTCCGGTGCGACGCGGGGGGTGCTGACTGAGCTGTATGTTGTAGTTGCATAGCATCGTCTGCGGGCAACATACGAGCTTGTGTGAAGAACAGTTTGGCGTCCCTCTCCGCAATGTTCTCGATGTAGTATGTGTTACCTTGCGTCAGCCTTTATTTTATGGAACCACTGCAAGGGTAGGTGCTACACGAACCTCGAGGAACGAGAAACATTCCGCCAGTGGTGATGATGAAGCTAGTCTCATGTATGAAAACCGACACAGCGCCTTGAATCACATAAAATACCTACAAGAAATTTGAGCTTCACAAACGTCGAAGGAGAAGAAAAAAAGGCTTTACGCACGTATGTGTTATCTTTGGTAGACTTGCTTGGTTTCTGGGATTTTGGAGGTATATGCATTTGGCCAGCCGCAATGAACTCGCCCTCTCCAAAGATTTTTTGGAAAAACCAATTGCTATTTGCGGCTGGTTTGGGTTCGATCATACGAGCCAAAAATGCAACACCTAGATGGTCATTCAGGTAAGCTTTTTGGTCGTGCCAGGGTCCGTTGCAGTCCTTACGTCGTGAGACTTCTTCTTGTGTGTCATAATCTATAACGGTTGCATTAGTAGGCGTGTTTTCGTCCCATCCCTCCTCTGCATTGAACGGGGTCTCTCCTTTGCTCATGCCTCGGACGCCTATTCCACGTTTACGCTTTCCTGCTTTGCCAAGAGGTTTAATTGGTTCATGGGGGATGCGGATGATTTCCTTGATGTGGGGAACGAGAATTAAATCCGAATCACGCCGCCCGTAGACAACTTTCTCTTGCCGCCACCACTCCAGGGGCTTGTAACGATGGCGTCGTCCGCGTCGTACTCCTTCTGGTGAGGGAGAACCTGAAACTGTATGAGTCAAGGATACATGCAGCCGGACGCAATACGCACGTTCGATAGGGGCTTTGACGACGCGTTTCTCTTGTCGTGGCTTTTTGGGCTTGGCTGCTTCTTTTCTCGGTTTCTTTGCTGGTGGTGCATTGTCTTCATCGTCCGGCGCGTTCTCGACCTCTTGAAGACCCTGTGCAATATCATCTTCTAACCCGTTTGCATCGTATGGTTCGAGATTCGGCTGTTCATCCTCCTCTACCGGATCTGCTCTCCTCTTGCCCTTGTCAACCTTGTTGGACTGGGTTGTGACTGCTTGTTCCACTTCCACAGCCTCTTCTTCGTCTCCTGCAACCTCGTCCTCCTCCCCCGCAACCTCTGGACTGGCTTCAGGTGTTCGTGATCTCGGCGGGCTCTCGTTGGGTTGTGGAGGTTCAAAGTCGTCATACGCCCCTGGGTTTACATCGTCGAATTCGGGATCCGGTGTTGGCTCTTGGGTAACGAATGACTTTGTGAGAGTTGATGGACCTCGCCCGTTCATCGACGATCGCACAGATGGATACGACTTTGGAGAGGGAATTTGATCATAATCAATCTCGGACGTGCGCAAAAGGGAGCGGGAAATAATAGGTCGTCTCGAGCTGTCGGTATATACGGTGTTTGCATTCGTAAAGTAAGCCAAGGGACTTCCCTGATTGCCTGTAAGATACCAAACATGAGCCTAGTACACCTAGGCTGGTTCTGCTGTTGCTCACTCTCTGCCAAATCCATAGACATCTCGCCGTCTTCGTCTACTAATGGGATCGGGGGGGCAACAGAGACACGTTTCTTCTTGGACTTGATACGTGGGGGTGAACGATTGTCGGCTTGCTTTATGACTTGCTCAAAGGGCTCGAACTCGTCCGAGTTTCTGTCGACATAGGCGACTGCCATCCCAGTTTTCTTGCCGCGAGCAAGATCATCGGCGCGGAAGGGGATGTGTTGTCTTGGAGGCCCTCTCCGCGACCCGAACGAAGACTTTCTGCGGTCTGTGGGTTCTCTGGGCATTGTTGGCTGTCGTCGTCGTTGTTGGTGGCAGCGAGCTCGAAGAGGGGGCTCGTTGTGGGAAACAAACAAGGACGCGTTAATCAGTCACGTTATGTCACGCGATAAATTGTCACGCGAATGTAATGGTATGTTATGGACTCGACTTTGCCATGGCTGACTTGAGAAGAGAAAGCGTCGTGCCATGGCGCATCTTCTTCTTTTTCCTCGCCCCCGCCTTGCTCACCGCAGCCTGCGTCGTCAGCTCCTCCACGGTGCGCGACGGCTCTGCTGCAATGTACTCGGGTGACCCAGGCGGATGCGGGTTACTCCGGTAGTGCGACCGCGGATCCCAAACCCTCAAGTCCATGACCACCCCTGCTGCCTTCAACCCCTGCCTCTCGCCTACGACGGTGGGCCAACACTTGACGTCCGCTTTCTGTGGCCTGATCATGACCTCGCCTGTGTGATTGGGGTCGTCCCAGACCACTGGGCGTGCCAAGCCAGCGTGTCTCTTCTGCACACGACCAGCCATTCCTGCAAAGGATGCCACGTAGTACATCATATTTTTGTCTTTACCCCTCCAATCATCTGCCAGACGACCTTTGCGCTCCTTGGTCATCAAAAAAGTCTGTAGTGGTGAATATTGGGCATAGCTCAACCCGCCAGAGGAGTGTGGGAGGTGCTCGATCTCTCTATTACGGGGATTGGATCTGCGCTGTTTGGAGAATTGAGCAGCGATGAGATCATGCCACGAGGTGGATGACTTGTTCGAGTTGCTGAGTTGGTAGGAGGTGACGTCGTCGACCTGCTCACGGGTGATGCGTTGCTTGAGGAAAGGGTTCCTGCAAGCGCGTATTTTGTGTAGATATTGAGCAAACTCGTTGCGGGTCATTGCTTCGAGGTTGGGTATGTATGGCTGACGCCAATGTTCTGGGCTCTGTGTTTGAGGGATGTAGTCGGAATCGATGATGTGCTCGTCGGCAGCATCCTCTCCTAACCAGGATTTCTGGGGTGACATTTTGAGTTCGTCCCAGTTCTTGACCCACAGTGCCTGTGGTTCTGCAGAGTTCCATTCTGTCTGGTACTCGGGGGTGTCGATATTCTTTACGGTGATGTAGGCCCCGCGACGACGGAGGGGAAGGGGTCGTTTGAAACCCCAGTGACCACGGTGGGCATCACCGCCGTGAGTGGTGTAGACCTGGCTGATACGAGGGTCAAAGGAGGAGAATTTTGAGTGTTTGAGGAGAGACCCAAACGTCGAGCGGGTCAGCGATGAGCAAGGCATCGTCCAAGCACGCTCTCGTGACTCGTGTGTGGTGTTTTTTCTCTTGCGTGAACCGGCAATTTCCGGTCAAGTATATAAACCGACGCGTCTTGAAGAAAGACACGCAACGACGTCCAAATTACTGTTTATCCGACTGCACGAGGATGAATGGTCCAGACAAGCGTCGGAGACGAATCCATTGCGGTCATCTCAAAAACAATCCTTGCTGATGTTCTTCCCACTGGTCGAGGAATCAGGACGCAGGATCACCTGGAGATGTCTACAGACGACCTGGAGCGTGTCGTGTCACAGGTGAGGGATAGTTTTTTATTCAAGTGATCAGCCAAACACCGAGGATGAATATCCTGGTAAAAGAACACATCCTGCCCGCGAGGGTCCCTCTCTCACTGGGGGGTGTCGTCCGAGGTTCTTATGGAGCCAACGACAGTCGGAGGTGGATGGAGAAGTAAAGGCGAGGCTGAGGTGTTTTTTTTTTGCTATCGTCCATGTTTTTCTTTGCGAGCATGGGCTGACGAATTTTTACTAGCAGCGATTGATTAAGTAGAATTACAGTTGTACGTAGACACTTTGGAATGAAATTGCATGAGACGAACTTGCCGAGTGGCGAATTATCTTCTCTCTCCTTTGCACTTCTTTGCGCTCTCCAAAAAAACCAACGACGCGACCTCGACCTAGTCGTGTTCTCTCTCTTTTTTCTTTCTCTCAAGCGAGTTGTTATTTCTGGTCTTGCCAGAATTCTCATCATCACATTTCACCGCTTTTCTCTGTCAACAGCCTCGTCGGATCGCGTCTTTTTGGGAGGTATGTCCTCCCCACTCCTCTCAACACAACCAAATTCAACTCGTTTGCTCTCCCAGTCATCTTTCCGAACTCAAAGTGAACCGTTCTTGCCCTCACGTTTTACCTCGTATTCATTTCACTCCCCATAGTGCTTTCCCCCTCACATGAAATGTACCACCGCACATACCCTTCAGTTCGTTCCATGCCGTCGTCCCCAAGTATTCCCCCCATGCCTTCCCCAAGTCCCCGTTTAGCACCACTTCTCCCTCCCGCCGCCCTTGATAACTTGTCGAGTAAATCATCAGGCCTCCTACTCAATCAGTCCCCTGTCGATGTATCCCCCGAGGTCCGTGCCGCATCCAAATCCCCCACATTTTGTGGAATGCCCTTGAAATATCTATCGTCAGTACTCTCCTTGCTCATGGTTACCAATCATCAACTGAAACTTGTTCCGCTCAAGGCTCGTTACCCTTGCGGTGCAGAATGCGTCACTGTCCATAGTAATGCATTATTCACGGGTATCTACCCCTGCCCACCAGTCTTACTCGCCAGCATCGGCAGTCCTTTTGGGCGAGATACTAAAGGGTTCAATATCCTTCTTCATCGCTCTTTGGAGGGCCAAGGATGCGGATCTACCTCTATCTTCTCGCAAGTCTTTTACCGGTATCATATATTCCCTTGTCCCCTGGTCAACTCCCTTCCGTCAGGTTTGCGGCGAGGTCTTCAGCATAGATTGTTGGAAGCTCTCAATTCCTGCTCTACTTTACGTCGTGCAGAACTCCCTCCAATTCGTTGCCATCGGCAACTTGCCCGTCGCCTCCTTTCAGGTCGCATACCAGATGAAAATTTTGACCACCGCCGCATTCTCCGTTTTACTTCTCCGCAGGAAGCTCTCGTCAACAAAGTGGCTCTCTCTATTCTTCTTGGCAATCGGTGTCGGCATCGTACAAGTCCAAACTTCCACCTCAAACACAACTCCAAGAGAAATTCGCGTAGGCAGCGCTCACGACGCAGCACCACTCCATATCCACATCATGAGCCCACTCAAAGGCTTTGGCGCCGTCACAGCCGCTTGTTTCACGTCTGGTCTAGCCGGAGTGTACTTTGAAATGGTTCTCAAGAATTCAAAGGCCGATCTATGGGTACGGAATGTCCAGCTATCTTTGTTTTCCCTCCTCCCCGCCGTCGTTCCCATCTTGTACGCCCCTCAATTCCCCACTTCCGACGGTCTCATCAACTACATCTTCCGCAACTTTGGTGGCTGGGCATGGGCCACCGTGGCGATCCAGGTCTTTGGTGGCCTCGTTACGGCAGTGGTCATCAAATATTCGGACAATATTCTCAAAGGCTTTGCCACGTCCATCTCCATCATACTTTCCTTTCTTGCGTCGGTGGTGCTTTTCGACTTTCATGTCACCCCCTCGTTCATCATTGGCGCTTCAACCGTACTTGCCGCCACCGCGATGTACAACCAGCCAGCACCCAAAGAGGCCCACAACGCCATTTCCTCGGGAGGTAAAACACCATTTTCAGACCTGTCCCTCAGCAAAAAGGATCCCATCCTTGGTGAATTTCCTGCCAAGAAACCATCGCCATTTGGGAGTCCTCGAGCCATTGCGTCTGCCCTTGGGCTAGGCGACAAGTCGGGGTCACTGGTAGAGAAAGATCAGTTTTTAGAGATGGAATCTACGTCTCGGTACCTCAACGCGCCTTACGGGTCGCCCTTTCCATCGCGCACTCCCACCCCCCGACTAGAAGAGCGACTGTGACCACGGACACCGGACAATTGAACTCTTTTACCATACGACTTCTAACGTGATGACCAGATATACCCCCGTTCTATTAGACGTTTGCAAGCCTATCTACCAACTATTGCTCGGCAACAACCTCATGTTGCGTAGTATCGACTCAAACCCAAGCAAGCGCAAGCGAAATTTATTTCACTTATATAACGTTGTTAACGCCCACCACGGTTCTATTATCGCTTTGCATCAGATCCCATTCTCGTTGTTGCCATACTTGCAGGGCATCCTCGTGCGTCCATTGGTTCGATTCGCGTGTGCATTCTCTACATTCTTTCTTGGTTTTATTCCCATTCCACTTTTACTATCGCCTTTAGTTGGTGCATGGGACAGAGAGCTACCCGTTATTCCGACGTACGAGGGCCCCGTGGGCATTGATGGCATCCTTCCTAGAGTAAGACGTTCGCTGGCATTTTATTCCGGTGTTAGCTGTAATATCCTTTTAACCTTGGACCAAAAACAAACGGAATCAGCTTGCTGTGTGTACTGTGTGATGACATTTTGAACAAGCACTGCCACCTGTAATATGGCAACTATGCAAACCAACGACCTGTACAACGGGCGCGAGGCTGAAGTGATAGCCCAAGTACGTACTGCGATCCCCAAGCACCTCCCCTTCGTCTTCATGGGATCAGCATAGTTCAACGACGGCTATTCGTATTCGAAAACAAAACTTGACGCGAGTCTTCGCGAATTGCTACAAGACCGCAAGCCGGTCAAACCAGTCAAAGGCCAAGTGAACGTGAAAAAAGACGACGTGGACCTCATCGTGCGTGCGTTTGATATCAACGCAAATGCCGTGTCCAACCGCGCCTTCAGATGAAGGAATTTGACATCTCACAAGCACAGGCAGAAAAGGCTTTGTCTGAAAATGGGGGTGATCTTGATAGGACTCTGCGCGCTCTGGTTGCCAGCTAGTTGCGTCGATGCGAGCCCTCGGTTGATGTAGCTAGTGTGATGTTGTAGAACGCCGTCATGTCGATCGACTTGGAATGGCACAAACTCGACTCGTCTCTCGCAAAGACCCTCGTCGACATCCTCAATAGACAGCTCACGCGCACCCAACGACCGTCTTTTATCGGTCCCGTCGAAATCACGGGGCTCGACTTTGGCACGAACGCGCCTGACGTCGAGCTCGTGGACCTGCGCGACATCCATCGCGATTTCCTCGAGGACGATTCGGACGCAGAGTCTGAGCCGGACAATGTCAAGGCGACAGAGAGTGCGGAGGGAGAGGGGGAAGACGAAGAGGGGTTCGAATGGGTATCCCGCAAGACGTCCCGACGCGGACTAGCAGACGACACACTAGCCTACCACCATCTCCCGCCACACGTCCGGTACGGACGAGGACCGGCGGTGGACGTCTTTGCATCGACGCCCGCGCTGTACCCTGGAAGCTCGTCGAGGGACATGTGGAACACGGGGGTGATGCCCATGCATATGATGAACATGAGCTTGCCGAGCTTGCGCGACTTTAGGCCCGCCGTCGCGCCTCGACCGTCATCGTCTGCTGTATTTCACCCTGGTCCGCTCACGTCGTCCCCCAAGGGAGGTTCCACCTACGAATCGGCGTCGTCCGTCGGCGTCGGCCATCCGACGACGCGGCAGGCGTCACCCTCACCAGATGCGTCCCCCAGGCCATCGCCAGACGGACAGCAGGCACGACCAGATCTCCAGTTACACCTCTATCTGAATTGGCATTCGAATCTTCGCTTGACGCTTACGACCTCGTTGCTCATCAATTACCCATCCCCATCTTTCATGTCACTCCCGATCAAACTCTCCGTGACCGGCCTCGTATTCAACGGAGAAGTCGCTGTGGCGTATGAGGGCAGTCGCAGTCGTGTCCATATCTGCATACTGGACGAGCTGGACCCGTATGGCCCTGCATGTCGACGAGAACGGAGCCAGTCGAGTACACCACCCGATACTGATGACGACACGGGCGGGAAACGAGAAGGAAAGCCTCTGCCAATCGGTCAGCGTTTGTTGCCATCTATATTGATCGAAAGCGAAATCGGTCAAGCAGATAAACATGTGTTGAAGAATGTGACGCGAGTCGAGCGATTCATTCAGGATGTCATACGGAAAACTGTCGAGGAGGAGCTCGTGTTTCCCAACTTTCATACGCTCGTCATGGGTGACCAAGATGCAGGTAGAAATAATAATATAGCGTAGGTGTACAGTGCGTACATGTCATACAAGCGATTTGCTCATGTACGGGCCATCGAGTTCGTAGCCAAGTTTGCGGTAGTAGTCTCGTGTGCCAACCCCTGCAAATACCGCGTCAATGAAATCGTTGGTCGAACGAACGATAACTTGCCCGAAATAACAGCCATTTTTACGCTTCCATGTTCCTCCCTTGCTATCCGTTCTGCTTCTTCCATCAACAAGGTACCAAAACCCTGATGCTGGAACTTGGTCGGATCACGACCATGCACCGGCACCGCCGTCCCATAAACATGTAGTTCTCTCACTATACTCGACCCGCCCTCTGCGCCTTCCTTGCGAACCAGCTCGGGTCTGAACGTACCTTCATCTGAACATTTACGGAGACGCAACAGCCCAACGAGAATGTCTCGTTCAGGGTCCTCATAAGACAGGAATGTTTCCCATCCACCGTTTGCTGTGTAGTCCCGACGAAGAAGTTCCACCGACTCTGGTCGAACCTTGTGGTGGATCTCGTGGATCTACCAACAAAGTAAATTCGCGGCGCACTAGCATTGACGATATGAAAAAGAACTTACACCGACTTCACGGAAACGTACGTCTCGACATTCAGCACCAAAGTCTTTCATACGATTTAGAGCAAGTTCCCGCAAGTTCCCCGAGTTTTCGCAACCGCTCGTCACGAGAGGGAGTGGAATATCCCTTTGCACCCGGTACACTCTCGTCCACGGAGGGACCAATGCAAGGATACGAGCGACGACGTCAACCAAAACGTTTGGTGTGTAATTCTTGTACCGCCCAGTGCGCCAAAGCTCGTACAGACCGGTTCCACGAATCACCAGCGTCGGATATATTTTGAGACCATCGCTTCTGAAAGCAG
Organism: Hemileccinum rubropunctum; assembly: GCA_038089535.1. NCBI lineage: Eukaryota > Fungi > Basidiomycota > Agaricomycetes > Boletales > Boletaceae > Hemileccinum > Hemileccinum rubropunctum. Next base: position 509,393 of record JBBPLC010000001.1, on the reverse strand, counting down.
GGTTCTCGAAATACTCTTTGAATTGCTCGAGATCCCTTTCGAGACCAACATTTGGGAGGTCGGGCATCATGTGTGCGACGACCTTGAAGCCAGCATCTTTTGCGAGATGAAAAGACTCGGATACGGCACGAACTGTGTGCCCGCGGTTGGTATCTCTCGCGACATCCTCGTAAACGGACTGCACTCCGATTTCTAGACGAGTGCATCCGTAGCGAAGCATCTGACTACAATTGGAGAACCTCAGATGCCGTCTTTGGTCGAGGCCACTAATTAGACTTGCCTGAGGTGAGGACGGAGGCAGTAGTCTGGTCGAGTTTCGATGGTGATACCAATCGCCTTTGACTTGCTCTGCTCCGAGTAACGAACCGCTTCGTCGACGTCCAGACCAGTAAATCCTGAGAGGGCATTGTGTAGCTGAGCGATAAACTTTGTGCGGTAATCCTCTGGCATGCTCATGAACGTGCCGCCCATTATAATAAATTCGACCTAGTTCGAATGGGCATCCTCAATCAAGAAGAGTAACCACACGAACCTTGTCAACGCTGTGACCAAGGGCTTTCAGTTGCTCGACGCGGCCACGAGTTTGTTCGTACGGGTCATAACGGGCTCGGATGGCACGCATACTCGTTGGCTCGTAGCCAGTGTAGCTCTGCGTACTGTAGTCGAAATCGGAATCAGGTCCACCTGGGCAATATCTGTGTAGGACGTCAAGGATCATGGACATCGTGGATGTCAAGCTTACTCACACACAGATATTTCCCGTCATGGCAATGTGCGGACATCGGTGGGGTTTGCACATGACCGCAACCACCGCAATCTAAGAACCAAAAGAATAAGCAACGCGCCAGATAGACGGTGTTGTGGAACTAGCGCACCCCACTTGCCGTTCGTATTGGTCTTGCACGGAGCTTTGGAAGGAGCGCCTTCTTGTAGTCGTCCGGAATCGCGCTGATGATGTCGACGAGTCTGGGGACGCCCCCAAAGCCAAACTTTTTGGACATCTTGGCGCGGAGCTCGTTGAGAGAGACTGTTTCGTTGGCGTCATGCGATTTGATCAGCTCTGCAGCGATCGCCGATGTGACTCGGAGTAGAATCTCGGCCTGTGAAGGGCCTTCGAGCAGGTGTCAATCGAGGTTATTGGAGGGCAAAGTTGGCAAAGATTTACCATCGGTTTTGGTTCCAACGACCATTATGAAGTTTGAGATGATCTTGCCGTGTCACGCGTTCTCTTCCGCTGTCACGCACATGCTCAATCTTGTCCGACGTTGTCCAACACATTGGAGACGCGTACACTTTCGAAACCGTCATGCAGGCTCAACGACCCCATCAAACGGAGACAAAGGTATGTCAAACAGCACACTGCCTTGCAAGGTTTTGTAACGTCCGTGCAAGTCGTAGTGGCAATGTCTGGAGGGGTCGATTCTTCCGTGACCGCAAGGCTGTTGGCCGATGCCTCAAACGTTGGTCTATTCATCTCTCGATACAATGTTATTTCATCATGTTGCTCAGGGATACGACCTCTCCGCAGTCTTCATGCGGAATTGGGACACGCGCGATGAAACCGGGTCAGACGACGGATGCGAGTGGAAAAAGGACTGGGAAGACGTGCAGCGTGTCTGTCGAATGCTCGACATACCCGTCAAGATGGTGCGCTCGTGCTCTTTGCAATGATGAAACTCGCCTCACCAGAGACCAGATCAATCTCAGTCGGGAATATTGGCTCCGAGTGTTTGAACCATCCCTGAGGGACTGGGCTTCAGGACTTTCACCGAATCCCGACGTTTGGTGCAACAAGTAAGAATAGTTTGTCGCATGTAACCTTTTTGCGTGTCTTGATTGACACAGGGAAGTTAAATTCGGTGCCCTCTTGGACAGTCTTACGAAAGAGCCCGTGTTCTCAAATGCATGGCTTGCAACCGGTATCAGTCTTCTCCAATTTATGTTACCAACATTCCTGACCGTGTCATGACAGGACACTATGCTCGAAAGACATGGGATACGAGTGGGCATTTCTCAAGGCCGCGTCCCATGCTCAAGAAACCCTTGGACTCGAACAAGGATCAAACATATTACTTGTCCTCTATCTCCGAAAATAGCCTCTCGCGTGCCCTGTTCCCACTTTCTCGGTTGACAAAGGCCCAAGTTCGAAATCTTGCCACCGAGTGGAGTCTACCGACAGCAACCAGAGATGAGAGCATGGGTCTCTGCTTTGTTGGAGAACGAAAACGGTTTAGCGACTTTATATGTAAGTTTGTTTTTGTCCTGTCATTTTGTTACGAGTCTAGACCCTTTCAGCGCAATACATCGTACCCAAGCCTGGGCCGATTGTGGATATGACCACCGGGAAGCAAGCAGGTACTCATCAGGGACTATGGAGTTACACGATCGGCCAAGGGGCCAAAATCAGCGGCATGCAGCAAAGAATGTTTGTAGCTAGAAAGGATCCAGAGACAAATAGCATCTTTATCGTGCCTGGGGCGTAAGTCATGCTATTTGTTTGCCTGCCGCTCTGCTGAGTGTTGGACAGGGAACATCCAGCGTTGTACGTTGAGAGCATCCGTGTTCGCGACTTTTGTTGGATATGGGCGGATGACGAGCCTAGCGAGGTATCACAGCCTTGCGGCCTGGAAGCGCGCGTAAAGTATCGACATTGTATGACCGACGTGTCATGTACTGTTCATCGGTGGGTGATGCACGCGTTCTCTTTCGAGCCATTCGTTGATCTCTTGCAGAGATACCCGAGGACTGCACGTCATCTTTCATACGCCACAAAAAGGGATCGCTCCGGGTCAGATTGCGACGATTTATTCTCGAGATTGGTGTTTGGGGTGTGGTGTCATTGACGAGGGTGTTCGTGTACCCCCATTTACTTAATTGAGATGAACACGACTTTTTGTACCGTCATGAGAGCGGTAGTACAACGCGTCACGTCCGCATCCGTCGCTGGTAAGCAGTCCAAGTCGATCAGATGCGGGACGATCCCTCACGTTCTGCAAGTCGATGGTAAAGCGATCTCCAGTATATCAAGAGGACTCATGGTCCTAGTCGGTATCGGAACTGGTATGCATACACCTCCACGAAACACGGCATGGTTCACTCAGCCGCTCTTGCAAGACAGACGACACCCCCGTGGACGTCGACATGCTCTCCAACAAGATGTACGACCCAAAATCGATCTCGCCCAAAGCTGACGATTTGCATTCACGACAGACTCTCTTTGCGTGCCTTTTCGGATGCGAGCGGTGCGATGTGGAAGACCAACGTCAAGGACATTGCGGGCGAAGTCCTCTGCGTGTCACAATTCACGCTCCTGGCGAATACCACCAAGGGGAGCAAACCGGATTTTCATAAGGCGATGGTTCGTTTCGTTGGTTATCTGTACATCGCCTTTCTTGCCAACCTGTTTGGATAGTCGGCCGAATCGTCGCGTGAGCTGTACGGCGTGTTTTTAGACAAGATGAAACAGTTGTATGTACCAGATCGCATCAAAGGTGAGGTTCTGAGCGATACCACACGACGTGTTAGACTCAAAGTGGTATAGACGGTCAATTTGGTGCCATGATGGACGTAAGTTTGACAAACGAGGTATGATTACAAGACCGATGAATCGCACTCGAACTGACTTTGCGTCATAGGGCCCAGTCACCTTCACCCTCGATACCAGAAAATTTGAGTACGTCACGCCTCCCAACGGTGGTAGCGAGAAAGGCGAAAAGAAGAAAGCAAAAGGTGAATTGCCTAGATTTGCGGAACCAACACAGTATACCGCCGCGACTTGATGTTTTTCCGCGGTGAATCCTGTTGTCTCAGATGAATGTGATTGCATTACCTCCATGCCGTACCGTGCGATACATACACACGTCAGGTCGCGTAGGATGCAAGCCAACTGATGCCTGAGACATTCGAGTTACAGCATACCACCAACTAGCCCGACGATCGCCTTCGTTCTCCACCGAACCCTTCTGTCTGCGCCTCTCCAAGGGCTTGCCCATCGTCGCAGGTTACGTACCTCTTCGTGCAGGGATTTCTGCAAGGCCTGTGAGGATGTGACCATTACAAAAGAAAGTTCTGTGTCGAGATTCGCGGACCGCGAGTTTAGATTCGTTGAGCCAAATAATGTTAACGTGGGGGGACGATCTTTGGAAGGGGAAAGCCAGATGCCTGGACAGTGTAAGCGTGACCGTAGCAGACGAGAGAGCGACGGCAGGTACCTTTGGCGTGGTAGGTCCAGTCTTGACGTTCCCACTCTGAAAGTGTGACGGGATGGTCGCATTGATCGGGCAGGCGACGAGCTGCACGCACTGCACGCATAAACCTTTGCTCCAACAAAGTATACCCTTCTGGGATGAGACCAGATAGTCCACGGGAGCCATAGAAGCCGTTTGCCTGCAACCGATGAGAAAACATGGGGACTATAGGATAGATGGTAGTACCTTTGGACTCGCGGCGATGATGTCGCATGCGGTGGGAGAGTTGAGAATCATGTTCTGGTATGGTCTGTATAGGCCGAAATAGCCGCTAGTCCAGGTGACGGCGGGCGGGTTAGAATGATGAGATGCCAAGTGATTGAAGAGAATTGAGAGGGTGCGCTCTTCTTCACGGATGTTGAACTGACCGCCCTGTATGAGTGGAAATAAGACTGTATCAGCGGTAACACGGGAGGGGGTGAGACGAGTAGCCTGGAATTGCGACAACGCGTCGTGGAGCTTGGAGTGTATCTTCCAAGGCTGGGTGGTAGGATCAGGCCATTGTATTATGGGGGCATCTATGCCGGGGGAGGCGAAGATATTGTACGAAAAGGAGGATATTAACTGTAGAAAGGAGAAGCAATAGTCTGCAAGCACGGGCTGTGCGTTGAAATGGATGTAGCGGTCTTGGCGGTTCGTAAAATAGGATTTGTTGAGGTTGGCACTGGGAAATGGTGAGCACGGACGGAGGTAGGGAATGGGGAGACTGACCCGGTGATGATGATGTCGTCGTCGGCGCCGTATATTTTAGGGTGCCAGGTCCCCCAGCCTTCGTTGAAGCGGGGAGGGACGACGGTGGAGATGGGTGCGCTGAGATTGGGGCTGCGAAAGAGGGAGACATGGACTCTTGAGCCATGTGCGCGTAGGAGGGGAAGGAGGGCAAGGACGGGTGAGTCTGGTCCGGGACGGGTGGAGCGGTTGTAGTCGAGGTTGAGGTGGAGATGGAGACGGTCGTTTCGACGAAGTGCGGTGTCGAGGGACGCGAGCTGAGGCGGGTGAGGGCAGGGTGATGGTGAAGAAGAGAGGACTTGCCAGATGGTGCTCGGACGCGCCGATGTAGAGAGAGGAGAGAAAGATGCGTCGTTTTGCGCGTTGTATGATGTCCTGTTGAATATGAGCTGGTACGATGAGGAGAAGGAGGAGAATACGCACGAGAAGGGTCGAGTAGAACGCGGGTGGAGCGTCGAGTACGCGTATAGTATTGGCGGGTACGGCGATGGCGGGCAGAGTAGCAGCGAGCGCGTGTAGGAGAGACATGTGTTATGTAATCAAGAGACACAGTACGAGCAAAGTTACCGTCATGACATCGCTCGCTCGTTTCCTCGCCCGTATCCGCGCACTCAACCAACCTCACTTGTCCCCGCCCCTTCCCGGTCCATGGGGTTTCCTCACGTCTGGCTACGTCGTCGGTCTCATCGTCATGGTATGACTCGCCTTGCAAGACCACCATATCCTCTCACCATTTCCAGGCCGTCCTCATGCACCGCATACAAAACATCGTCGTTCCACCCCGCCATAGACCATCTCGTGTCCCTGCCCCGCTGCCGAGATACGCACTCCTTCTCCACGCCATCTCACGCGCTATTTTCCCACTCAATCTCTCCTCTTCCCTCGTCCGTCTCTTCCTCCGTCTCCCCTCTCTCTTCTTCTTGTCCAAGTCCCTCTTGCTCTGGTTCACCATCCTCGCCCAGACCGCACACTGTCGTTCCACGTGGCTTATCTCCCTCGCTTCGTGGCTCCCTCAACATGACACCGCGACCCTCTGCTGGTTTACGTTTTGTTCCGTGTGCGGTGCCCTCTGCGTCGATGCCCTCACCCGCGGCTTAGAGGGTGCAAACAGCAACGCTTCCCCGTTCAACCTGGTATGTCAACCTGTCCCATCCTCTTCTCACCATTAACTTGATCCATTTCCACCTAGTTCGGCTATGCCTTTCTGTTGCACATATACTCGGCTCCAATGACACACGCCACAAAACTCCATGGCTTTCCCTCCCGCCCAGACGTACACGTGGTCTTCACCATTATTTTCCCCCTCTTACAAGTCTGTCTTTCCCCTTTCTCTCTCTCTTCCGATTTCTCATCCCCATCCTAGCTCACAATCGTACACTATCTGGGAATAAAACAATCATGGTCACATCATCGCCTCATTCCTTCCGCTCTTGTATCCATCATGGCCCTCATCCATTTCCATTGGGTTCTCTGGTTCTCCGACGCTACCTATCCCCTTCTCAACTATATGCCTTGTCTCTTCGAATCAATCCTCCTCTCCGTCACTTTACTCGCCATCTTTCTCAATGCATTTACGCAGATCGTCACAGAAGGTTCTCTTTCCCATCCCCTATTCGGTCACCGCGCCGCTCTTTTACCACGACTCGACGAAGACTTTTCCATCGCTCTCCTTCGCATGGGCACCGCCAGTCTCGAAACATCTAGCGTCGCCGGCCTTGGAAACGAGGTCGGCGGTATCGCTCTCATGTCTTCCCCTCTCGACCAAACAGAAGTCCCAACAGTCCAACTGAGTCGCTTTGGCGTCTCTTCCATCTCAAATGCCCTTCAGGGTCACGGTAAGAACCGCGGGACGAAAAAGGGGTTTTCAAACGAAATCAAGAATGTCAAAGCGACTGCCAACGACGACGATCTCTGGCTGGACCTCGCTTGGTATCGCGAATTTGTCAAATTTAGCATCGGCGTAGCCCGCTTTCTCAAACGACTCTACTCTCTCTTACGGGGTTTCCTGGGAAGTCCTCGCGTACATTCCCTATCCTCTCCGGATACAGACGACACCACCGTGCCGGAGGAGGACCAAGATGTTTATGATAGATTTATTCGCGGAGAACAGCTCAGCGACGATGAATATGATGAATATGAACCGACCTCGCGATCGCGCTCAGACTCTGTCGAATCTATTTCATCCATTTCTGACAATCCAGAAGATACGTTGTACGATAATCAAATCGAGACCGTTGATCTATATGCAGATCTTTCTTCCGTTGTCACCACATCAACCTCGGCGTCCCATTTATTGGCCCACCTGGCTGATCATTCGTCGTCTCCCCTGACGCGGCGACGTTTTAGCCAGTTGGTGTCTGGCTCTTCCCTAGGACAAGATACCAAGAACGGGTGGACTGACGTGATCCACGCGCGGAGACCAGCCGCTCTTGTCTCCCGACCCGAGGATACGATCGATGAAGCAAGAAGGAACTGTGTCATATGTACAATAGAGCCACGTCAGATTATCTGCTGGCCGTGTCGGTGAGTAGTCCTGGGGATTGCGTTGAAACTTGATTGACACTCGTAGATGTCTTGCACTTTGCGATGACTGCCGAACAAACTTGGCGTCTCGCTCGTCCGTCTCAAGGCATACATGCCCATGTTGTCGAACAAAGTAAGTGACAAGTTGGTTTGTTCCAGATCTTTTGTCTGATGCGGCTACGCCAGTGTGGAAGGATACTCCAAGATATATATTCCCTAGTCTGTATTATATGTTTCGTTTGGAAACAATGCACCACGTCATGTGTTTCGTACATTTTAGTCTTGTTGTAGCCGGTAGTGTAACCAAAAGTAGGACATGACTCCAAGAATAAACAGATTTATTTGACTCCGGTCAGCCGGTCGAGTCACCCGGAGAAAAAACGCATGCACGAATTCGGCCAAGGTACTCCATCACTAAACTGGGAACTTTTCGCCGGAAGAGCGGTCTCGGTCACCCTGAACGGCTTGGCACAGGAACGGTCAGCCTATACCCCCGAACTTGCCATGGGTAGGCACATGCACTAGTGCTGGGTGTATCACATCAACCAGAACTGGCAAGATCCTTGAAAGTCGGGTCGGGGATCCATATGCGCCGAAAAGGAGGAGAGGCCGTCTACTTGCATGGCGCTTTGCTGTGCCGGAAAACAGCACGCACCGCTATCCCCCCCTGTCGATCCGCCTACGCAAAATGGGGGTAACCTAGGTTGTTTAGAGACGGTGAGTACCCTGACCACGCCGTTGACTCGAACTGCGTCCCAGTGGTTTCACTTCCCACACGCGCGTGCGTTGCCGATGGGCTGCTTCGGGTGCCTGCGAGGATGCCACGCCGATAGGACCAAAGCGGGGGCTCGGTAAGATGTGTACGGATGGCATGATGTCCGATCTCGTGCGACTGTTACCCACCACCTTGGGTAGTCCTACCCTCTCGGAGTAATCTGATCACGTCGTCAAAGTGGGAAAAAGATATATATATATATATATACAACTTGAAGAATACCGCAGCCGATGGATGGGGATTGATGCACAGACAGGCCATCACAGATGGCATTGGTCTCCACGGCCCAGTGATCGCACAGGTCGCAGCAATGCCAGGCGCAGCAACTTGAAAAACAAGGAGATTACGGATTTGTGAGGTGGCGGTGGACTGCGTTTGCTGTACCGGCAATATCGGGGCCCATGAAACCGGTCGTCGTCAGATTGGCCGAGACGGACCCGATCCAGCCGCATCTCGAGGGAAGCCCGTCTTTGCCGGTATTATTGATACGGCTAGACAAAGCAAGATTACACAATCCGGTGCAGTTAATGGCCGGGTCAACCTGAAACACACAAGTGGGGTAATAGAATTTCATTTGACTTTTGTCGTATTAGTGTACTACATGCAGACGATATTGGGTGGTATATGTGTCGAAAAATATAGCGATACCACGAGTTCATAGGATTGAAAACAAGAAAAAGAGAAAAAATAATAATAAGCATGATTAGGCAACAACTTGGGTCACTGGGTAATAGGGGCGATGTGAAGAACGATGGTGTGGCTTGTGCGAGGGCGCAGAAGGTTGTCGATAAGAATGTGAATGTGACACGGGAAGAGGAAATGCCCTGATAATGTCCATAGTGGATCTACTGGGCTGGGACGGTTTTGACGGGATCTCTACCACCCGAGTGGTACTATCCTCCGCACTCTCATGGGACACCTTGCGATGGGTACCATACGTAGGATCGACCAGGGTTGCGGGCGTGAGTGGCTCAGGGGAACTCCCAGATGAAGACGATTTTGGACTGGATGGATCCAGGTCTGGGCAAGCGGCGTGGGTTGTGGGGTGATAGTGGGTGTGGGTGTGAGCATTCACGTGGGGACGATGGATGTGACTAGGTAGAGCAACTGCAGAGAGAGTCGCGTGGTGGCTGAGAATATCATCTTCTGTGACAGAGAGCTCAAAGTCAAGGACGTCCAGGAACTCGCGCTCGATGCGGCCAACATCGCGCTTGCCAAACACGCCGGTACAGAGCGCCCAGTGGACGTTTTTGAGAGTGGAGTCATTGAGATACTGTGAATGAGACATGGATGAGAAACATATGACATGGGAAGCGAAAAAGGAAATGTACCTTGCTCGCCACCATTACAGCGCCGAGAAAGACGCGCTCACACGCCCATTCTTCAAGGGCGATTTGAAGGTGAGGCTTGGCTCGGTCGATGTAGACGAGCGAAACAAGGATGGTTGGGATGGTGACCTCCGCACGGGCGAGGACGTTGTGGACAAAGGCGACGAATGATGCATGTTCGGAGCGGCGCGAATGGGTGCGACCGCGGCGAGATGAGGATGGTCGACCCATGGCATAATCAACGGTGTCTACGACACAGTCGACGACATATTCTGAAAAAGGAGGTGAGCAAGGATGAATGTGGAACGAGGAGGGAGGACATACCGAGGACAGGTCTGGAGAGTTTGATATCGAGAAGCTCGAGAAGAGCGGGAGAGTGAAGAGCAGGGTCTACGAGGCTGGCGTGGTGTGTGGGGGAGCGGGCCATTGTAGTGGAGGGGAAGTGAATTGGCCATGAGTGGCATGAAGAGAAGGTATTATAAAGGGGACACGGGAAAGCCAAAGGGCCGAATCGGAAGATGACGAAAGAGGAAAGGATGTGAAGGGGGGGGGAAACAATCGACTCATTTCGTTCGCTATACATATCCATTTATGGTAATCTCGGCACGGCAAATGCGGCAGATAATTCCATCGGCAACTATACCTCTGACGCAGTCCACAATTAGCCGAGTAAGAGGACTCAGTGACTCCTTCTGACTAAGCGACGGCATCGCGGCAATCCATCGATTACAAACCAGTTCAAGTCTGACTACTTCATTACCATCCCCCTTCATAAGTATCATGCGTGATGACCAATGAGTCATCTAAGCCGCCACCGCCCCCGCGTCTCCTCCTGATGCGTTTCCACCTGTCCTGCTTGCCCGATTCTTACTTCCCTTTGGCCGTCCCCTGGGCCGCTTTGTCGTGCCCGACGTTACTTCTTGACTCACGTCACTCGCACTCCGTTTCTCGCCGTTAACCCGGCGATCGCGCAAGTATCTATAAAGATATGTTGCCGAGTCAGTACCGTAGCACACGTTCCATCAAAGAAAGGAAATCCGGCTTAAGAATAACTCGGCTCGAATGGACTTCTCCTTCCGCCAGCAAATCATCCATTTGTAACACGTGCCCAGACCCAGTCATCCACATACCGACAAATTCCCAAAATGTCGTCCAACCAGCGTGGAAATCGCGTACTTACTGGGACGCCTTTTCATCCAACGTAGCTTGTAATGGCGGTAATGGGGATTGCCCAAGCTCTTGACGCAACCGGTCCACTTCCGTCTTGGCCGCCGCATATTCTCCGTCTTGCAGAGCAGCGATCTGCTGGCGAAGCTCTACGCATCTTCGATCCGGCTTTCAGTACCCGATATTAATAACCGAGTAGGGAACCCATGCATACTCTCTCGAAATCGATGCCTCAAGCAGGTCAGCCTAGATAGTCCTAAGACCTAGTTCGGCTCACAGGTTCACTTCCGAGCACCTACCTTGTCGCGATCCGAATTTATCTGTCAGCCGATGGGGATGCAATCACGTCAATAGCAACATTTATCGCAGCCGAAGGAACTCGAACCTCTGCGAGAGCATTGAGTAATCGTGTTCGTTCGCTGTCAAGTCTGGCATCACAAGAATGGATCAGAACAATATTGTGTGATTGGAACCCATGGGGATGACGAGACGGGGTCGAACGGTCATGATAAACCAGAGGAGTTGTCATGGATGTGATACCGTAACTAGATCACCCATACCGGACGTACTTGTTTTTCTGTTCTCTGATGTCCTGAATGGCTTTATCCTTTTGTTCCAGACTCGCATGAGCAGATACGATGTGTGCCGTGTGAAGCTGCAGGGTGAGGGAATGCTTCCTAAGGTGGCAACACAACCGAACAAAGTCAGACAATCACGATGGCACGGCTTGGAAGTCGAACAAAAGGAACCCCATGGGGCGAGTGCAAGAAATCTCTGGGAACGTACTTGAGCTCGGCAGTTCTCGCGAGTTGGACGAGTTCGTGCGCCCAGTCGCCTGTCGCGACGAGCGGTGGCGGCTTTTGATGCGAGGGAGGTGCCGTCGTTGTGACCTGCGGGGCAACTGTGCTTGGACCCGCAGAGAGGGACCCCATCAACGGGGTATGTCCATAGTCGGGGGGTGCAGTCGCAGAAAACTGCTGATACATGGATACAGCGAAGACGATTGGAAAATGCGAATAAAGTTCCAGGGGTCTCTATACATGATTGACTCGCAGGACTCCGTGCACTGCATAACCCATCTATATCGTTCTCCATTACGACAAAAAAAAAGATGAGCATCCTAAGACCGTTCATGGCGACGGACATGTTCAAGTTTAACAACATGTAAGCTTGGATCTCCTGTCTCCCAGAAACACGCTAAGCCCATCCCCAGTAACTTGGACGTCTGGACCGAGACCGTATGTGACGATGCCGTGCGTTCCTTCCACACTTGCTAACAGGCCGCCTCTAGTATGGTGTCAGCTTTTACATGTCCTATCTCTCGCGCTGGCCTGATTTATGCTGCGTTCAAGAGGCACCCGACGGGCGCATGATGGGGTACAGTACGCCCTTCACCCCGATCATCTCATCGATCACACAGATCCCGTTTTCGCACAGTACTCGGAAAGGCCGAAGGTTCCTCAGCTGAATGGCACGGTCACATCACCGCGCTCACAATCGCTCCCGAGTATCGTCGTCTCTCCCTTGCCCGCAGCCTCGTCAATCGTCTAGAACTTGTTTCTGACGAACATTACAAGGGTTTCTTTGTCGATCTTTACGTGCGCTGCAACAACGCGCTCGCAATAAACATGTACGAGGGATTTGGGTATAGTGTGTATCGCAGAGTAAGAGAGTACTATGGCACGCTAGGTATCGGTAAGGATGGAAAGGACGAGGAGGATGCATTCGGTGAGCCAGATCCGCACCTCCGGTCTGCGGCACTTATTGTCGACCTTTACAGACATGCGTAAACCCCTCTCACGGGATCCTCTCAGGCGGTCGGTGCGAAGCAATGGTCGCGAAGTGATTGTTAACGCAAGCTCCGTATCATGACATTTGGTCTGTCTGATGTGTCGATCAGCTGGCACTCTTATCACACGTTGCTTTATACGCCCAAATGCATTCAGACACCTATATACTCAACGGAGGTGGATCATCGGGGCCAAGGGCAGCAAGCTCCTCGTCGTAGAATTTCATCAGCGCAGCTTCGTTGGAACAAAATTCGTACAGTTTGGATCGAATTTCATCAGCAGCCGCCGCAGGTCTATCTCTGCTTTTCATCGTCGTTCCCATACGGCCAGCACCCATGAGGCGGTTTGTCAAGAAGAGGAACCCCTGTGAGCCCCCCAACACTTGCACGAACGCAGCTCCTGATCGGTGGACAAACTGAGAGTATTTGAACGGTGCTCGCCGATAGGAGTAAACCACGTCTACATCCTTGGAGTACATATTCATCGCTTCGACATCGACGATGAACCCAAATCGCCTCAAAAGTGCATATTCAAAATAGTGCGTTGATTGCGAGTATTCTGAGATCCTCTTCTCCAGGTCGGGGACAATTGGTGGGGGAATCGCCAGGCGCAACGGGAAGCATGATTGGAACGCGTTACGATCTCGAACGTCGCTGATTTCGGTCACATACGCCTCCACGAGCTTGAGTCCATATCTTTCAATAACCCTATTCCATTGTCGAAGCGTGTCTTCGATGCACCGGGCGGTGGATCCGATCCATTGAAGCTCGAAATGGAAGACTGTCCCCGGGTTCTGTATGATATCATGGTGCAAGATAACGGACTCCGCCTGGCCACTTTTCTGTACAACAGAGTCCGTGTCAGTACCAGGTGGGAAAGCTCAAAGGAGTCATGGCCCACTTTTCCCGGGTCGACATCAATAACCATGCTCTGCGTAAGGATCATAGGTTTCCTCGTCCGCTTCGGGCTGACCCCACTTGTCTTCCCTTGATTAGACGGGTAGTAACTTCGTCCAATCAGGCTGTCGTCGTACGGTGCGTGGCGACTGGCCTTGAACCACCCTCTGGAGGGTGTGCTCACTGTCACGTACTCCCCACTGAGCTGATAAAAGTAGTGGCTAAAATGCATTAGTTGCCCTGAACGAATCCTACAGTCTTGTCACTCACCCATCCAAAAAACCGTGGCGACCTGTGCAGTGTATAAAGAGACCTTGCTCAAGGAGTTTCGCCCCCCACTCCGTCCCTTGTTCTCTCGAGGAAACATCCCTGAATTCTCGGACAAGCCAGGAGACGAAATCGAACCCCGTGAACGAGTCTGGATATTTCTTTCGATGCCAGAAATGGAGTTTGATAGGTACACCATCGTCATCGCGCATCGCCTTGGCAATGGCAGGAAGAGACATGTCCGCAATTTCTCGCTCGCTCTTCATCTTCTTCTTGAGTGGACCAGCAGCATGGATCTCGTCGAGTTGCGACATGAGCGATTCGTCCAGGACAGAATAGGCGGGACCTAACGTCGTGGGCAGGAACCTGGCAGGGGGTAGCTGTTGCCGCCGTTCGTCTGGTGGCTGCCAGCGTGCCTTGGTGAATATCTCTGCGAGTTTGTCCATACCCATCAACCGAATCTCTTCCTCATCCAGTTTCTCCCCACTGGGCCCACTTGTTATTTCGGGTGGATCGGCTGATGGTATAATAACGAATCTAGTGCGCCAATAGCGCAGGGAGTCGTTGAACTGGTGTTCATAGCCCGCAACCAGCATGTCCAGCCTGTCAAAGCTTGAGTTCAACCATCTCGCTCGGTCCGGTGGCTTGCTTACCTGTTCCACCCATAGTTCTCTAGTCCATGTGACACGAACTTGGTCTTTAGTTCTGTGTACCCGACACCCAGCTTTGGCCAAATCAGGCATTCGTAGTCGAACGGTTGCGTTGGAGGCATCCTCCGGACATATCGACGGACCTGGATCGCTTCCCCAGTATAAGATATCAGGTGTATTTCGTTACTCATACTCAGGTATACGGGATCCTTTGTAGAGTTCAAGACCTCGGCTGCGCCGCCCGGTTTGGGCGCGGTGTCTTCTTCGCCCACAAATGACTTGGAGCGTTGCAAAATCGACTTTCCATCTGGTGAATTTTGGGAACGAAGAACGAATTGGAAGCCTTGGGCAAGTCGGACGGCGACCATGCCTCGCATCACGACCAGCGCCCAAGCACGACGGACCTCATCAACCGTGCCCTGCACATTCGGCGGTTTCACCAAGAACGAACGCATTTCTGTGGGATCCACGACAAAGTCGTATGAGAAAACATCATAAGATGACTCCAATTCCGCGTTACTCGGGAAGTGCTCCACGGTAAGCGGGAGGCAAGAAGGTGCGACCATCGATTTCCACTTGACCTCGTGTTTGTATATCGGGGTGGGGAAGATATGCTCCCAGCGGCGGGCGAGGGAAGATTGTGTGTACGACACCCCAAACTGGGGACGCGAGGGATTCGTACGGGAAGTTGACTGTGGTGAAGAGGACGACGACGGTATATTCAGCGATGTGAGAGCGGTACTACGACGCTTCCCGAATGTCGGTTCATCACGCGGCGGTGTACTCAAGGGTGAGTATCGCGACATAGAGCCGCGATGAGGGTTTGCTATCGGCGGTTCTTCTTCGTACGTGCGGCTGAGTGTCGTCCTGCCCGAGGCGCTTTGAATAATAGCCATGGGTTGGGGTGAACGGGAAATAGATGCGGATGGCGTCACTGGTCTATTGGGAGTGATGGGAACGCGAATAGATGGGGTAGGAGTTGTTGGCGTTACGTTATGTATTGGAGTATTCGGCGATGTCTGTGGCTCAGCTACCAGGTTACTTCGGAAGGGATTGTAGAGCCAGGAAGGGGTGAGTTTCGCGAGCCGTGAAGCCGTAGAAGGTGGGGTTACATCATCGGGTGCTGCAACGGTTGAAATGGTCGTAGAGACGGAGCGTCCGGACCTCATTGAAGATTGAGATGGAGAAGTACTCAGTCCAGTGACTGAAGGTACTGGACCGTTCTCGCTGCCTTCGGGTGGAAGTTCCATGAAGATCCGACGGGGGCTCTCTTCGATTGGCGCAATACGTGTAGAAGCAATGGAGGTACGGTGCGAATTCACGCCGCGCCTTTCCGTGATCGTAGATGAGCGATAAGATGAAGGTACCACTGTGCTGCTCGTACTCGAAGCAAATGAGGCCCGCGTGCTACCCATGGGCCCACTTTCCTTCTTGGACGCAAACAGGTCCAGGTCTGCCTGCTCCGCCTCAGTCGCGGATGGAGCCCTGTCCTCACTGTATGAATCTCGAGGGGTGACCGACATGTCTCGGAATTCGGGCAAGAAAGGAACTTCAATAGTCGAAAGGACATCGTGTTCCAACAACCCGAGCATCTGTATTTCGTGCATTTTACCCCTTGCGATGAACCTAGCACGTACGTTTCAGACATTAGTTTAGCTTTCAAAGACATGATTGTATCGAACTGACCTATCCCTTCGGAAGGGCAGGTCCATTTGCTTGTCCCAGAATGTCACGCCGATCCAGAATGGCTCCCACCAAAAGGTTACCCTTTGCCGTGTAGTCGCATCACTAGGTATCTCATCGCCACCCCATAGCGGATCCAAGTCACGGGCGCTGTTTGTTGCATCTCTGTCAAACTTGGGTTCGTAACCTTGAAAGCTGAAGATAGGACTCTGATGTAGGGGAGCTTTTGCGAGAGAGACAAGGTCAAGGCCGAAACCTTGGTCCAGCATTCTGGTCGTTGTCAAGCGTAAGAGCTGTTTGGACACACGAAAGTATCCAGTTCCTGGTGTTATGATCATTGTTGAGACACCGGTGGACGACAAAGAACGGTCGATGTAATGGGTCTCGTTGGGATTGAGACCCAGGTTAAGCGCCTCGAGAATGGGACCATCATGAGCATAAGATATTTGTCCAACTAAGCGCGCTTGGGTAGGTTTGGTAGACTCCATGGAAGCATGGTGGTAGTGATGCGCTAAAAGGATATCACGTTGAAAGGCCCAGAAGGAGTCCTTGAGGAGAAACAAGGTTGACTTCCAGTCATTGATGGTTTCCAAGTCTGTGATGATCTTGAAAAAATCCTTGTACCATCTTCCATCCTCGTCGCGACGCAAAGGTCCCGCAGCATATTCCAGTTCCGTCGCATCATAATGAACTCTGGAAATCAACACGATCGTGACGGTGTGATTTGTGCCCGCCTCCCGCCATTTCGAAAAAAGTGTCGGGAGGAAAGAATGAACGATTTTTTCATAAAAACGCTCGCCGTCCCCAGCAAATTGCCAGAGCTCACGACAAACTTGAATGAATATTGTGACCTTGGCTGACAAGGACCTAAAAATTGTTTTAGTCCTTGGTGTTACATAGCCTGAGGACACCTGGGGCGAGAAACGTTAGACGATCAAAGGTACGATGCAGGGGTGTTGTTAAATATACCTGTCGACCCTTGACATAAATGCTCTGAACTTTTGCGGCGATTACGCCAATGAAAGAAATGTCTTGATCAACGAAAACACATTGACCGACAAGGTGTTTACCAAGCCTCCACATCTCGTTGCGGCCCAGATACTGATCAGCAAAAGAGAATTCGACGTAGTCGGCCGAATAACTGTCATTGTCTACCTGGACATTTGTGAGTAAATGATAGAAACGCAACGCGATCTTGTGTACCTTGGTTACTGTGACTTCGGTGTTGTTCTTCATGGCAAATGCATCAGCAACATTTCTGGGCAAAGATATCTACGGGAGATGAGCCCGGTCAAACGCGACACATGAAGAGGATTTGCCTGGAGGGTTGGTTTGGGGCAACCTTCATCCTTGGGCACGATGAAAAGATAACCAGAGGTGTTTTCGGACTGGGTTACGCGCAGCAAGTCTCCCACTGCAACCCCGGGCCACCATGATTGATTGAAGATGACCTTTGAAGACTCCTTTGGGTCGTGGACCCAGGTATTGAGAACCTTGGAGTCACCTAGCTTTAATGGAGCACCGGGTGTAGCGGGAGGCATCCTGGCAAGAGACTGGGCAGTGTTGGATCTTTTTCGACCATACTGAAGAACAGGCGGAGGCTGGGAATCGGGACGGACCGCGTTCATCACAATTGGGTCGTTTACAATGTCGTACAGGTCACCGGGCCCCGCCACGGAAGCAATTAGAATATCACAATTGGTTTTCTTTCTTTCTTCCAATCCACCACCGGTGCTTGCTGCAGGCTGGACGGGAGTTCGTTCATTCACACTCATTCGATACCACCCTCTTTTTTTTTTTCATTCTTTCCGCATTCTGGCGCTCGCCGCTTCAACACCGTCGCGTGTCGATGTCACCGAACCGAACCTCGTCTAATGTCCACGAGGCTTCCACCCTCACAGTTACTACCACATCATCTGACTCCAACTCTTCCATCGGCACTGGCTCGCCCACGTTGCTGAATCCTGAATCACCGGATGTCCGCTCATCGACATCCCTAGGTTATTCTCATGGCACTCCTACGGTCAAGTTTGCACCGCTTCCGCAGATCGATCCTAATACTAGGAAACGATCTTTGGTACCTCTCGGTGTATCTGCACGTTCACGCCGCAAACGAGCTATTCAGCAAGAAGCTGGATCATTGTTGTGGTGCCCGGATTCTGATGTGCCAGAGGAGACCATGGAGGATCCTCTCATCACGTTTGCAAAGTTTGTAAAGAAGGCAGGCAAAACGCTGTGGCAAAGAATGAGGAAGGGTAGCAAAGTTGTCCAAGTTTCACAGGAGAGTGTGTCGTGTTCTGCCGAGGGCGTTTTGGACATCAAATCCACGGTGCACCCGGATGACATTATGGCAGAGGCTGTGGGTGGGCAGGAGGATAAGCGAGGTCGTCGGGCATCTTGGTCCCCGTCGGACAAGCGCAGGACGCTGAAGTCGGTGGGCGAGGCAAAGCGAAGGAGCACGAGTGACTTGGTCCGCCTTCGAGTGATTGTCTAGTTTTTTGTCTGGTTGTCAAATAATACAAACTTAAGTAATTCGGTTAAGCTTTCGGTCTACTTTCACCTTGTCCCCGTCTTTTTCTTTACCTTTCGTTCCTTTCTCTCTTTCCTCATCCTCTTCTCGCCTGTCTCTTCTAGGTCCATCTTGGCATGTCCTGTACCCCGACCCCTACAGCGACCTTGTATGCCGCCGTCACAACGTTTATCCCGTCGACCTCGTACTCTCAGAGCGCTGCAGACACTCAGCCTCAATTGACCACTCTCGTGCAGCAGTCGTGTGTTGCTTCAGGCACAATCAGTGGCTCGCTAGTCGGGTGTATATCAAGTGCACAAGTCTCCGAGGTGAATACAGTAGGAGGTGAGTGCCCCCTTGCCTTCAGCCATTTCCCCTCTACATTCGCGTCGGGCGTCGCGAGACCGTAACGCACTTCGGCTATTCTAGTGCATCTAGAATAGGTAACCTTTGATCGTGGGCGCTGATTGTATCTGCTATCTAGGTAGTGGCCAAGCTGCGCAAGTACCGATTGTCGTAACCGTCCCAGTAGCACAGTCACAGCCTACTCAGACCTTGTTTGCTCCTTGCACCAGTCAAGGAAGCTCATCTGAGCCACAAACGTCTTCGCAGCCCACCGTAAATACCCCACCGACCACGTCCGTCCTGATTCAAAGTACTCCACCACCCTCTACAATAGTTGAGGCATCCTCGACCACCCTTGCAGACGGCTCAGTCGTGCAAACTGTCGTTACAGTGGTTACGTCGTTCCCCCCCACTTCCGTCTACCTACCTACTTCATTGGCCAGCCCTACCCTACAAAGCAATGTTTCACCAGGGTCGGGGACGAACGTTGCGCCTATAGTCGGAGGTGTTCTCGGCGGGTTCCTTGGGCTGGTAGCAATCGTGGGATCCTTCTGGTGGTTATGGTAAATCATTAGTACTTTCTATTCGAGTATTGACTGACGGTGTCTCGTAGTCGCAGGCGTCGATCCTGGGATGACATCTTTGAAAAGGAGGACCTCCAGAATGACGACGTTTGGGAACCACGTGTACGCCCCGAGCGCGACAGTCGCAGACCCGGTTCGCGTGTCGAACCCAGGCCTTATCAATACGGACTTGTTGGGCACGTTATCCCTCCTGCTGCAGCCGGTGAATCACTGCGGTCGTCGCATTATGGCTCGGTCAGCGAACACTCGGGTACACACAGCCGCCACACTTCGTTTTCGGCAACACCCTTGCTACAAAGTACTCGCATGTCGAGGCCTTCCACAGCTGGATCTATCCTGACCATCCAGACCCATCCTGGACCGAGGGTGCTGAGTCCTGTTGGCACTGCCGAGACGGAGCCCCGTTCGTTGTCCATGACGTCACATTCGAACAGCACGAAGCCTTTGCTAGACAGCGAATCGACTCCTGCATTATTGAGTACTTGGACACCAAACACGGACGACCTAGCGGTTCTTGAACCACTGAGTCGCAGTGGGAGTCCCGTTCCATCTACCGAACGGCGTGTCTTGCAGATTGTCAACGATGGACCTCCTTCGCCAACCGATACTGTATTGCCAGGGCGGACATCTTCTGGACCTGCTTTGGGCGGTGCGTGATCATGGAAAGCGACCTACGTCATGACCAACTACCAGTACGAGCATACATACATATCATTACGAAGGACCCTTTATATGGACAAATTTTTCGCATCTCTGCTGTGCATAACCCTTCATTCCAAGCAATCTATACTCTATGGACAATGCATGTAATGTTTATTACCCGGTGCCATTTTGCGTTGGTGTCTGTGGTAGATAGGCTAATGGAATTATATTTGCTTTGCTTGAACGAGGACAATAGAATGTTACGTAATCTAATCCTCGAATACAAGCGGTTTCTGCAGAGAACAATAGAACGCGCTGGTCAATGGCGACACGCTATCCGGAACTATATAAGACTGGACCGTGCGTCTATGGCATGTATTCCATTCCCATTCCTTTGACCTCCTTTCATCTGGTGCTGGGTCACCTCCTCACTGTCCTTGTCTTCCAAGTTGTCTTTTAGCTCCGAGTCATGGCACCAACACGTACCTGTACGTCGCCCTCTCTGCCCATCCATCGTTTGCTCATCTCTCTCTTCTAGACATCTTCTTTGGTCTCAATGCTGTCCGCGTACTTAGTATCGTATCCCTTCTGCTCGTCTTTGCCAGCAGTATCCTTGTCATGGTCACGGACATCGAGGCTGTGAACGCCTATGACTCTGCCAAGCAGAGTAGCAATTCTACCACCCAAGATTTCGTCGACTGTGAATACATAGGGTATGTACCTCCCTATCAATTTCCGTCATGTCCTCACATCCTCCACAGAGACAGTACCGTCCCAAATCAAATCGGTGGTGTTTTCTGGGCGGTCGTAAATCGCCTCTTCATCATCTTCCAAGTCGTCACCCTCATTTTGTCCGAATTTGGCTGGCCTGCCGCATTCTTTGATCGTTTCTTCCCCGTGTTAGGCACCCAATTTGGTCTCGGCGCATTGGGGATATTCCAGGGACTGTGCGTCTACTATCATCGTTTCTGATGTGGCGACAGGCTCATTTCCGTATAGAATCGGTGCCTCGGTCCTTTCCCAACACGTTGACGATTTCACGCTCGTGGCAGCCTTCTTTCTCTTTGTCATCGGTTGTCTCAACATGCTTCTCGGTCTCATCTTCCGCGAGTCGGCCAAACAAAGACGTTCCATCAAGGCATGGCGCGCTGGTTCGCAGGACACCCTTCCCACTCACTTGCCTCCTGCCACAAACCTAAACCGCTCTGCTACCGGAACCTCTGGTCAGTCTTTTACTTCGACAGTGTACGAAGAAAAGACCACCGAGTACGGTACCACAAGGAGTGGGAGCCGTGCTGGATATGGTTTTGGACGTCAAGGCGAAAAGGCAGCAGGAATGAAAGGTTTGTAGTGTACACTAGTGCCGTCTCATGTCAATGACTGGTCTTGCAGGCTTCCTCATCTCTAAGCCGCTTGAAACGTTGCCACGTTATGCCGCACGCCCAACCAGCACACGCTCTGTCACCTCTCGCTCACAATCACCCACACTTGACACCAAGCCCCAATTTCAATCTAGCACGACTGCTCTATGATATCGCGTCCGAATCATTGACTGATTACGGATTGTCATGATCAGCGGATGATCCCTGCTCCGGTTATGTAGATTTGCACACGCACGAGTGCGCCGGAAGGACTTTGCTCTAAGACATTTTGACCTAACACATAGCTAATATTCTGCGTCACCGCGATGTTGTATTTCTCAGCTGGCATGATTAACGATGTGTATTGTAGCTTTAGCCCCAAAACCAGCATAATGTTATCGTTTATCTTGTTTTATGCGTGTAATTCACTATTGCCATCAGTACGAGTATGATGGTAAAACGAAAGCTATTCGGAATCATCGGATACATCCATGTCAACCAGTGATCCATCATCATCGGCAATATCAATCATTCCTCCAGATATAAAGGGTGACATTGACTCTCTGTTCGAGGATTTCTGTGCGTTAAATGTATGCAATGGAGACCTAGGAGTGAGAGGAAGCGGCGGGGGTGTAGTCGATGGTGGAAGGGGGGTCAAATCCTCGACAGCACCTCTCAGAGCCAGACAGCTTGAAGCACCAAACGCACCAGGCATTCTCCACGGCAGCACTGATAAATTGTTATTTGTATCCAATCCACCAGAGAGTATACGTTCCCAGAGTGCCATTCTTTCCGGAGTGAACGTAACACTCATGCGGGAGGGCGACAGAGGTACCCTGTCCAGCGGTGCGCCGTTATAGATAGAGAGTACCGTGGAAGAGAAATGTGTAACTGGGTAGGTTGCCCATCGAGTCTGTTCGGCGGACGTGGTCTCTGTCATAAGCGAGAGACCTTTCGGACTGAACAGTCTTAGGTCGATTTCTTCTTCTTCGTCGTCGTCTGTACCTTTGAAGATTGTGAATAGATCGTATTCTGCAGCGCCGACCTGCCTTTCCACCTCATCTTCTAGAATGCGATGACAAACCAACTCCATTGGGTTTCGCTGGCCAACCCATCCAGGAGGGTAGCCCCAATAGGCCATGTTACGGAGCCAGTCGACTGCAGTCCCTGGATCTCCGTCCTGTAATCCAAGCGCGTCTCGTAAAAGAGGACCACGAATCACACCCGGCTCATAGGATCTAAGCCATTCAAGCCGTTGTTGTTTCCATCCCTCAGCTACGTAGAAGCGGGTGAATTCCTGTCTACCGTGATCGGCATGGAGAAAGTCGAAGAGCTGGCGTGAAAGTGAGACCAACTGTCGATTGATAGGTTCTGGACACGACGCGACGGCGTGGTAGGGAGAACCACAGTTAAAACACAGCCTGAGATCTTGAGATGGAGATGTAAGCAATTCGTCCGTTTCTTCTCCGAGTGCCACACCGGGAATTCTGTTGTACAGGCAAGAATGCGAAAGAGACAGGCCAGAGGGATACATAGAGGGGGTAGTGTCGACAGTGAAAGAGTGGTTTGGACCATCGACTATTCCGTCGATTTCTCGGACTGGAGTATTGCCTCCCGCTGCTTCAACGCCTCGAGCACTGTGGAGGCATCCCAGCGACCCTTGGCTATCTCCATCCCGTCGAGATGCAGGGCGGGTATCCAGTAAACATATTTCTTCAACCACTTTTCCTGGCCCTTTTCCTGGATGTTGATGATTTCCAGGTCGAACGCTCGCTGGGCGCTCTGATAAGTGTTTGACTGGTCGCTGGTGAATATATCTTTGCGTACCTGTTTCCTGACTTTGGCTAGTTCGACCTTGGCAATCTGGACGTTTGCGCTCGTCACTAGACATTTCCAAGTATTACACGCAACCCACCTCACAGAGAGAGCACCGAGGACCTGAGAAGAGTGTGAGACGGGCTATTCTGTTAGAGGCTGTCATAGGTATGTAGTGGCTGTGAACCGCAAACAATTGCCGGTACTCGCCAAGTTGAATTGCCAGCCTGAGTCGATGCTCTGCAATTGCTCGTCCGCGCCAGTTCACGCTCAATGAACTGCTGGAATGACCATCCAAGAACCAGCTTGGCTAAGGAGAAGTAAGTCTACTCTCTCTGTCTACACTTCTCCTCCTCAACACTCTCCCAGCACGGCCCTGTCCGTTTTTCTCCCAAGGACGCTGTCTCTTTGCAGACTCTTGCAGTTTTCTCCACGATGTCAAAGTCAGGAATGCGCTGCTTCCCACTAGCAGTAGTCATCCCAAATTCCCATCTTCGTCCCCCAAGCCCGTCTTCGTTCCTCCTTCCGTCATCGTCAACTCTCCCGGCCCCCGCTCTGTCGATCTACCGAGTCCGGAGAGTCCGGCAACTCCCACTCAAGACTCGTCGCGCTACTCGGGACTCTTGTCCGTGCTTTCCGATGTCATTGGTCCTACCTCTAGTCCTCCCATCACTACCGAAGATAGTTCTAATTGCGCGGAGCCGTCCTCGATTCTTCAACCCGACCCCGAAGCTACCTTGGTCGATCCACCCGGATTCCAAATGGACTCTTTCTTTCCTGAAGAAGATGGTGAACCTGTCGCCGAATTCCTACCCGTCCCCGACGAGGCAGAATCCGCCAATGGGGATACTACATCCTTTTTCGTGGAGAATGCGGAAATATATGCAGTTGGGTCGGAAAGTGATAACGAGGAAGATACAAGCAGCTACGGGGAGGAGGATTTTACCGTGATGGTGTCCAGCAGGCAATCTACCCTCTCGTCTTTCACTGGCGCGTCACTATTGGCCTCTCCCCGGAATAGTGTCTTCGGGGAGTCTTCTGTACCTAGCCCCATTGAGGATGGTGCTGTAGACCTCTTGTCTCCTGTTGAGCTTTCGGTCAAGCTCCGACCGTTTCCTATCCCTTCGTTGGGTTCCAAGCTCAAAAGAGGGGACTCGATAGATTCAGGATATGCCGATGGAGATAGTTGGGTCAGCCCTCTTCCATTCCCGCGATCCCCCCCAAGCAGCTTTCGGTCTCCAGCAACATTTTTCTCTCATACACCGCGAGCATCTCATTCTTCTCCCACACTCAAGCAGAGGAAAATATCGTGCAGTGTTGGTGCCGCACGCTTGTTGCCTCATAATCCCATCACAGGCATCAAGGAAGTCGGGTCTGATGGGAGCTCGGAGCATGGCTCAGAGGACAATGAGGATACTGCATATATCATTTTGGATGCCTATGACACGTCGCCTTCCGAGGAGCAGGGAGCTCATGACACCTCGCAAGTGAACGTCAATGTTGTCACAGAAGAGAAGGTCGTCAAAGATGAGATTCCCGCAGTTATGCGTAGCTCGCGACGGTACTCTCCTGATCATCTCCATCCAACAAGGGAACACAATCTGGATTTATGCAATCAGTCTTCCTTCGTCTCCGATGATAATCTGTCCTTCAGGACCGCACTCTCTGCGCAACCTTCCTATGGAGACTTGAGCGATATCTCTCAAGTATCGCCCGTCAAGCAGGACTCCCTTCTTTCATATATCTCGGGATGTTCAACCCCCGACACGTCGGTACTCTCACATTACAGTGATGCAAACGAAGCCTTGGCACACTCCATTGTTGGCTCACACATGTACGAGTCTTCTTATCTCATCATGACCGGTCTGCCAAGTCAGATCGACGGCACTGGCGTCTCTAAGGCAAGAGCCTCGGAGCAGTCTTCGCTCCCGGAGGAAGTTGTCATCAACTCGAACGTACTGTTTCCTTCTGCTACCGTCGATGAGCTGCAGGAACTTGCTCCGGAAAAGGTTGTTGCCGCGCAGGAACCCCTGT
Organism: Hemileccinum rubropunctum; assembly: GCA_038089535.1. Lineage (NCBI taxonomy): Eukaryota > Fungi > Basidiomycota > Agaricomycetes > Boletales > Boletaceae > Hemileccinum > Hemileccinum rubropunctum. Next base: position 484,048 of record JBBPLC010000001.1, on the reverse strand, counting down.
CTGGCGTCTTATCAAGTCCACCAGTGGACACTTCCCACCGTCTGTCATCGACCAGGGACGATCTCGAATACCTCTCTCTAGGCACCGATAACCTTCGGCAATTTGCTCTACAGAAGGTTGTTACCCTGCAAGAACATTTGTCCGGTGCATTCCATATTGATAAACACCCTCCGAATTTGCGACCGTCGGCAGATGTCCCTCGTAGTCCTCTTTCGGTCAAGGACGCTTTCAGCCCCGTGTGTCCTGGTCCCGATGACCTTCAGGAATTTGCTCCAGAAAATGTTGCTGCGCCACGGGAACGTTTGCCTAGTATTTTGCCTTACGAGCCCCCGTCTCCGAGCCAGTCAACGGAAAGCTCTTGCAGTCCTCCTTTATGCGAGGATGTTCTTGGCTTTGCTCCGGTAACTGCCAACGATGTTCAAGAGCTTGTTCCAGAGAATGTTTCTACAGCGCGAGAACACTTGTCTGGTGTTTTGTGTTTTGATAGGCATTCCCCGAGACCGAGCTCGTCAGAGGAGAGCTCTAGCAGTCTGCCTCTGGTCGGCGATGTTCCTAGTCGGGACCCACACGATGTGGACAAAAGACATAACGGGCTGCCAGTGAATGTTGTTGTTCCCCGAGAAGGTTGGCCTGGTGTCGATAAGCACCTCCCGAAATCGATCTCGTCAGCGGAGAGCTCTCACAATGAGTCAATTTCGGTCCAGGATGTTCTCGGTTACGCTTATCCAGGTGCCGGTGGTGTTCAGGAGGTTTCTCCAGAGGGTGTTATTGCCTCCAGGGAATACCCTTCTGGCGTTTTGCATTTCGATAGACCCTCCTTGGAGTCGGGCTCATCAGCGGAGAGTCCTCACAATCTATCTTCCATCAAGGACGTTCTCTGGGACGCACATCCACACGTCGATGAGGGAAAGTCGAGCTCCCCACTGCCATCACCCATCGTTTTACACGGCTACCTCGCAGAATGCACTGCAAGTCAGGCAGGTGAAAGGCTGGCTCAGGAAGACAGTTTTGCATCTGATGAAGCCACGGAATGTTTCGAATCCGGGTGTGATAGTTTCACTCAACAGCTGTCGTTTCCTCTTCCTCCACCCTTTTTTCCTGCTGAGTTTGTCGGAGAATCCACTCTTGATGATGAAGATACCTCTGTCCCGCCCGAAATAGCCGTCGCGAATCTTGAAGAGGATGTGTCGCATACATGTATAATGCCACAGCAAGAAGATGTCCAACGGATGCGCTTAATTTCCGACCTGACGGAGAAAGTGCGGCCAAGCCAACTCCCTTTAATTGGGTCTCTTGATTCCGACGCTAATTTTACGTTCCGAAGGGGTCGAGCTGCATCCGACCTCACTGTGAAAGGAGAGTCACCTCCTGTGACTACTCCTGAAGGCACTCCTTATACATTGAGGTCGTCATTGCTGCAACCCGAGCAGAAGGGCCAGTCCCTTTCTGTGCAATCGCTTTATGACCAGTATTTTCATGATGGCATTACCGACGATGGGCCAATGTTCCCTTGCTCTGCGCACAAGGATACCCCGCCCCCCGACGTGTCTTATGCCTCGGAGGAACCTTCTCAAGAGGTTCGCCTTCAGCATCTGGATCTCATCCCTCATGTCTTCCAAAGAGAATCCCCTCCGTGTTCTGACAGCAAGCGTAGTAATTCCGGTGCAGACTCTCCGCAGTCTGAAACTGTCCTTCGTCCACTTTTGACTGGGCGAAAATCATTTCTGCGTTCTTCCCTTGCTGAATTTGTTCCGAAGGTAAATCATGAGAGTGTCAAGGATGCTTCTTCCACACGCCCGTCTACACGATTGCAGGCTAGGGAGATCGGGAGCACCATGGTCCCATTAGGATTTTGGCGCCACAGACCACAGGTATACAAGCGATATTGATTAATCAACCCTCGGACTTACTTGTCACTTAGCTCGCGACTCGGACAGAACCACCGCGAACTGCACCTCAACCGTTACACACTGTGCTCCCCGCGCCACAGCTCCGAGAGGTCTTGCGCATTCGAACCGATATAGTGCAAGGAGATTTACCCCCAGAATGTTCTTCTGCAAGCCAGGTTTCCTTCGCAACACGGTCACCCTTACCTGTGCAATCGATGTCTGCTCCTCCCACAGGTGGATTGAGACCGCTCCGCCTCGTCAGTGGTTTTCGGACAGTTTTGCTTCCCTCGCTGATCCATTCTTCCAGTCATCTATCATTAATAAGAGATCTTCTATATTGTCCACCCACTCGTCGAGCATTGCACCTAGCATTTTGTCTTGTAAGTTCGTTGGATTCATCCATCGTTCTCAACGCTGACTAGGATCACTCAATAGTAGACCGCTTATTTAACTCATCCACACCGCAATCGCCAAGTGTATCATCAACTACTTCGTTTTCACATAATTCACTGGTATGTTGGTAGTTTTTCTTGAAGGTCATGAGTTAATTATTACCAGCTTTCGTCTTCATGTGAACAAATACCCGAGCAAATTCACCATACCCTCAGTCGCTCCCGTTACAACTCTCCCATTCTGCAACCCACCAATGATGCTTACGTTTCACCCCAGTCATCTTCAACTCGTCACGATTCACGATCCGTTTCTGCACCCATTCAACAGTCAAAGTCCTGGCGTTTATCGCATTATCGAGCAGGTTCTCGAAATTATACTTCCGTTGATAGTACCCGCCGTTTTTATAGGAGGTCTTCGACATTAAGTCATTCTGACACCGTAGACGAGGAACAGGAGCTTTACGAGGATGATCCGACCCTTCACAACCAGTCCAACCGCACCGATGACTGCATACGTCATACTCCTGTCTTCGCACCTCCAGTTCACGCCATCGCTACACCAAAGCCCACTCTCCTTTTTGCTATTGCTAGTGACGATGTGGTCCAAGTTCGCCAAGTACTTGAGAGTGGCGAAGCAGGTCCAAATGATTCTGTTGGGCCCCAATCCGCTCTTGCGTTCACACTCACGAACGACAAGCTAGCGCACAAACAAGAAATTGTGAAAGCGCTGCTCGCGTATGGTGCAGCTCCCTCAGCATTGCGGAATCCATCCTTGAACCCTGTGCCACGAGTTAAGGAACTAAACGCTCCGCCCCCCGAGACTACATTGGAAGGAATGGATCCGGCTACCAGGTAATGTGGATGGTTTGTTCCATTCATTGGGTTATTCACCCATTATGCATAGATACTTCGTCGCTCGAGCCGATGCAGCTCATACTCGCCAGACATCACAGCTGATCTATCGCTCGTTCTTCCGCCCCCTGACGCGGGTTCGATACGATGTCATTGGCCAAGACTGGGCACTGGAGCAATTGTTCCGCGTTCTTAGCATGCATTCCCAGAAGTTGGCCGCAGCTCCCATTGTCGTTCTGCTGTGTGGTACGTGGCTTCATTTCTTAGCTTTTTTAGCTTTTCGAATTTCAGTACAGGTCCAAGTGGTCACGGGAAGAGCTTACTGGCACGGAAATGTACGCCTATTTCCTTCATCTGTGTCTTGGCCTCTAACACTGTTGAACAGTCGGGTTCCTACTTGATGTCCCCACTCACACTGTAAATATGACTACTCTGCGATCTGCTCATGACATCTGGCAGTCGTATTCTATGAGTCCGTATGAGGTAAGCCAGACTATCTGCCAACACCGACAAGTGCAAACGACTTTGCAGGCACCTTCTTCGTGTACTCTTGCAGAATTTTTGATTGAAAATGAAGGGAAGAGATGTGTCGTTGTGTTGGACGTGAGTATCTTACGTCGATAAATTGTGCCTACTCATGTGGTATTCCAGGAAATTGAGAAAGTTGAAGATCAGAAGGCGCTCTGGTCGCTCCTTATGCCATGGGAACTGGGTTCGTCCTCGACGTTGACACCTGTATGGTTCCGCTGATTGTCTGTGGCAGGTCGATGTTCTTTTGAGGCTGGGAAGCGTCACGTTGATGCGCGCAACGTCATTTGGCTAGCAACGTCAAACGTTGGTCACGAGTTGGTCTTTGAATTCCATGAGAACCGTGCGGAACCAGACAAGCGAATGTCCCGCGAGGATTACCTTGAGCTAACGGGTGTGCTGCGACCGCGTGTCTCGCACTGCTTAGGGGTATGATTATTTTTTCTCGTCCAAAGACTTGTCTTATACTTGCTCGAAGGCTTCGCTGGTTTCTCGTGTCACCACGGTCCTCCCTTTTGTTCACTTCACACTAGACGAAAAGAAAGCAATCGCCGCAGAGGCTGCCTATGCGTTCGCGGGTGACGCTTGCAAGACGTTGTCCCCTCAAGAAGTAGAGTCGTTGGTCATGAAGGCTTTACCTAGCTACCAACCCAACGAAGGAGCACGGTCATTGCACAGAGCTATATCGAACATCTTGATCGACACAATATAATCATGATCTTGCGTACGATAGGCCCATATGTACATATTGCTACATCTAGGTACACGCTCAATGGGCCAGCCTGGCAGCATATGCACAATTGAGTTCCTTTGGGTGATACCAGTGGTTGATATGGCGGCAAGCCTTCAAGTTGTATGTAATAGTTTTTCCCAGTGTTGCGACGCAAATTCCGAATAAACCCGTTCCATTTCCTTGTAGAGTCGGCGCTTTGCGTATCCCCACCCAACCTCCATCACATTTCCAGTGCACGATCATCGCCAGCGATCCGGTCCACTGAAGCAATACACGCGTTGCTAGGGGTAATGATTATGTTAATGATACCTTGAAACCTACATAGGTCTCTCGACGTGGCAGCTTACGAGGTATACTTTTTGTCCCCGGCGGACACGACGTTCGTTAACCCAGACGCCCCACTGTTGTTCGAGCCTGCACGTCCTACGTTTTACCCATGAATTCTCCTTACGTTCCAGTTGGCCCGGAGGTCGCACCAATTTCAGAGGCTTCGCAGCCTGTAGCACCTCCAACACTTGGCCCTCAATCAAGCTCGACCACCACGGGTCTTTCACCCGCCTCGATCGGTTTGATCGCTGTCTTTCTGTCCCTGTTCGGGTTGGTTGCCCTAGGTGCGTTTGGTTGGATTCACTCTTCAGAGAGGATCAGAATTACTCACGCTGATGACAATGAAGGGGTCATTGTCTGCTGGATGCGAAGGTGGCAGACAACAACAAAGTTTGCAGATGAACAACCACCGGAAAAGGCAGCAGTAGGCGATGTCGAAGCTCTGGGTGCGACCCGCCCGATCATCCCCGTTATCCCTCTACCGGATGTGCGTTGGGCACCCCAGATCCGATCAATCAGGGGCCCTGCATCACACGAGGGTTCGTACGCAAAACTTGCAGGCCTACCTCTCAAGCGTGCACGATCACCTCCCCCATCCCGTTTTATCAAACCCTTGGACATGTCTCCAGAGGCCTTTCCTAAATCTGCACCGGCGTATGCGCTGTCGTTTTCGCAAAACGAAGCCCCCTACCCGGAAAAAAGTTTGAGAGGGGACATGTTCCCTGCCGTGTCACCTCGGGCCCTTTCCGTGAGCGGCATGCAGACCCGGTCTTTGGGAAGATTTGGGCTCGTGTCAAAAGGCTAGTGGTGTAGACAATGGTTTAAGAAAATCTTGGGGGTCTGTTCGACTCGGACGGCAGTTCAGCACTTAGGTTCAAGATATGTTGGCCATGACTCTACAGTTGCTTTTGCGCTAGCGCACTCGGAGTCCAGCGCCTCTCTGACACTAGCTAGGACGCTGCTAGTGCTAATATTTATTCCAATCACCGTTGGTATTGTAAACATCGCAGCAACGTGTTACTGGCACTGAAACGTGAGGCATATTGGGGACGACGTTCGATGTGAATCGACTGTCTTGGTGACTGGTATTTTCCCGGACAGTCTAAGTCTCAATATTAATGTAGTGGGATAGTGAATGCATTCAGTATACTACTGTAGAATGATGTACTGAGATGGTCTTGGTTCTATTCCTCTGGAAACTGTGCTTTCCGCCTGAACCTTGCTTGGTCTCGCAGCCACTGGAAATTACATTAGAGGGGCAAGCTGAAGAATACCGCGACACGTACTTGGCGGTATTGATGCAGTGAGCCAATCTTCTCTCCTGATAGATTAGTAATGGATCAGAGTGAGTCTCGGTCGAGATATTGATAGTTCTGACCATAGTAGTCCGGTACAGGATTATTGGCACTTTGCGCCGTTGGGTCGACACGATTTTTGACTATATGTCTATAGAACTCGCGATCCTTTGCTTCTATAAGGGTGAGGGCACGACGATGGGTCATTCTCCAGCAAGCTGAACCGATTGAGGGGCCCAGAAGGTATCCAAGACCTCGAAAATGTTGAATGCGAGGTTGCGATAGTCGGCAAGATTGACTCACCTGCGCACGCCATTGTACAGGCTCCATAAAAGAACATGGGGTCAATTCCCTGCACACAAATGGTCACTATCTGATTTAACGTGTGCCGTGAAGTTGGGACTCACCATGATTGGTTTGGTCGCGTCCGTCTCCAGAGACCCAAAGTACGCGGCTCCGCCCACCAGACCGAGAAGGGAGGAAGGGATGGTCACAGCCTGAAAAAAAGGGCATAAATGGGTAGCCATTCTGGCGACGGCGCACAAAGCATACCGTTTCCCATCTGTGCTTGCCACGTCGAATTTCGAGGTACTCTGGCCATGTTATCGTGTCTTTGGAGGATTCAGAGACGGTGCTGAAATGTTTTCGAATAAATCCAGTCTTCTTTGGTGCAGGTCTCGTTATTGCTGAGATGCGACACGACCGTTTTAACAAGGATGCCATGAGGATTAATGAAGGTCAGGCTGTACGCCAAGTTGCAGTGCTTGAAGGATTAGAAGAGAAAACGATTCGCACGACTGTCAGGGTAGTTAACATATGTAAGTATTGAATGATGGACGAACCAAGTCTTTTCATGGATGCCACACAACGCTCGGTAACATCTACGTACTGTCCGTTTTGCACAGATAACTATCGGCTACCCGTCGTTGAAGTACAAGATACCGCCGATGCGTTCTCGTTGAGCAATCTTCTTCCTGCGGGAACTATAACTGTCACCGTCCATGACGGTGGATCGCCCTGCCCCAGTGCACACAACAACCGTGATTGGCGTTCCCTTCCCACACGGAAATTGTCTACTCACCCAGAGGACACTCTATTTCGACAACTGGCATTTCTGGGCCAACATCTATTTCTCCGCGCAACCTGCAAATTCGGTGCCACTGGACGCATAATTTTCATCAGACTTTATCTTATCCCTAATGACTTGCCGAATGTCTGTGGACGACTACACCGTCGCCCCGAAGCAGTGGTTAATGAAGCTCGACGTTATTTGCACAACATCATACCGCTCATCGAGCAAAACGGTGGTCTATGGGATGCAGACGAGGCTTGTCTCAATGCTCCGCAAAAGTATTTCTTGCCTAGTCATATTGTCTGTGGAGTTCGTGTCTTTTTTGGTGTTGGTTTTCATCATCGTCAACAGGATAACCGCACCATGGCCGAGATTTATACCGATCTGCCTTCTCCAATACTCAACTCGTCGACAAATGAAAATACAAGACTTTGCCACCACATTGCTTCCGGAGGCACAATACGGGGCCTACGAACCACTCTGTATGGCTATCAGCGACACTCGGTTGCTGTCATGCTTGACAGGGAATCGAATACTCACCCTGTCCCGGATCCGTTGTACATCACCGTCTCATGCATATCAGGCATCCATTGTTATATTCAACCATCGACGATGTCTGTGTTACAAGAATGTCCGAGGGTTTCCCCTCCTCAGGCTGGCATACTGTGCGAAGAATTGGGTACGTTTGAGCCAAATGTCAAAGTCTGCTACTTAGCTCTGTGCTAGGCACGGGAAAGACAATCATGATCATTTCTCTTGTACTTGCGACGGCCAACCAACTCCCGGACCCAGAAGAGTCAACGGTCGATGAGCGACCAGTCTTGACTCCATTAGCCTACAACCACTTTCCTTCTGCGGAGTATGCTCTGGCAAGGGACAGGGCTGGTTTGGGAAGGAGAGCTATTCAACAAGTACCATCCCTTGTCGAACTCCTTGTGCACTACTTTTCTTCGTTAAAATTCTTCGCCGGTCGGCCGGCATTTGCAGATGAATTGGAAGCCTGTCATCTCTGGCCATTCATACAGGCCAACACACCCTTTTACCACCATTACAATACTGAACTCGCTACGAGAGTATTGAAAAAGTCTCGCCGTCGGAATCTGCCCAACCTATTCCCTCGAACCATGTACCTCTCCTCAGCAACCCTAGCGGTCGTCCCCTTGGCCTTGTTGGGTCAGTGGAAAACTGAGGTTGACAAACATTGTCATGACTATGTTCGATATCTTATTGTCCGCCCTTCCATGGAACTTCCTCATGCCAGGGAACTTGCATCGAATTACGAGGTATGTGGCATGGTAGCTTCAGGTCTGAACACTTGGCCAACGAGTCCTTTTCAGCTAATTGTAATGAGTGATGCCTGTGGGTAGAACATATGGCTTCTGGTGCAGAGACTAATCATCAACAGATTTTCGCGCAGAGTCCAAGAAAAACATGACAGAAAGGCTTTATGCCCCCGCGCCTTGCAGCTGCCCATACTTATCGGGTTCTCGGGTTCCCGATTGTCACTGTCCTGGGGACCCTGCTGTCACACCCCTTTTGCAGATACGGTGGAAAAGGTTAGTTATTGATGAAGGCCATACTGCCAGCAATACGGCAGCTACCATCAACCATTTTGTTCGGCAATTAAGTATCCAACACAAGTGGATTGTCACAGGCACACCGACATCCAACATACTTGGTCTTCAATTAGGTCGTACGACTGACGAGTACGAACCCGACCATCATGATTCGGTTGAATTTATCCCTAGTGACTCTCGATCTGGCTCTCCCGCGCCCACGTCTCCTAGTCAGGACGACGATGAGCCTCATGTGCGAATTTGGGGCAGCTATGATAGTCTCAACCTGCGCAAACTAGGAACCATGATTGGAGATTTTCTTGCTGTTCCCCAGTTTCGCAATGAATCCAAGTACTTCACAGACCATGTTTCAACGCTACTCCGCGGTCAACACGGACCACGACCTGGTGCTATCGAAGTTCTCATGCAAGTGATGCAAATGGTGATGGTCCGTCATAGGCAAGTCAAAGAAAGTGTCGTGACCCACTCGTGCTTACATATAATTCGTAAGAGTCGAAGATGTGGAAAATGATGTTTTGCTTCCCCCGATGAAGCACGACATCGTATACATGGATTTGGACTATTACGCTCTGAAGTCGTACAATGCGATGCAGGCTTCTCTCGTAATCAACGCTATCGATTCAGAGCGCGAAGGCCCGGTAGGTCGACGTAGATCAGCATCGTGTGGTTCCGCAACTCATTTTGACCCAGGATTACCTTTTCCACCCAAGTGTATGTCACGTAGGCATTTTCACTGTGTGAATTAACACTTACACCTCCGTCCGAGCTAGAAAGCCAAAGCACTACAGACGGCCATAATCAACTCGTCACAGTAAGCTACTGAGCAAAATTACACTGTCTTGCAATATTCTGAGACTATCATTGCCAGGGGCCTCTTCTGGTCATCTTCAGATATCTTGTACAACGTCGACGAGATCTGCAAATATGCGGACAAATACCTAGATACCGCCATCCGCCGAGAGAAAGGACAAGAGGAGTTGGACCTCCTGCAACAAGCATTTAAACATGCGTATGGACCACCTTCGTTGCACTTACGTTCAACTTACTTAGGGATACAGAGCTGCCGCTGCCAACGACGAGATATGGAGAGCGATGCAGCTTTACGCGGATGTTCCATTCAAGGTATCCGGCCTTGACCCAGCCGTCTTTGAAGCGTGGACGCGAACTGGGCTGTGTAGCAGTAACCGAACGATTGACGTTATGCACCCAGATCGGCTGGTGAATTTGCGTTCGCTTGCACGCAGGAAACCTCTGATCTTGATGGACGACCTGATTAAAGAGGGCAACATCGTCGATAGCATAGAAAAAAGGACGATGGCTCCGAAGGCTATTATCTCGCGCGAGGCAAAACACACCGCGAATCAGGCGGGAGAAGCGTCAAGAGAGGTGCAGGAGACAATCAAAATTTTGAAGAAACACATCGCACGGATGGATGTGTCCGACGAGGAAGAGCTTGAAGGCCACCAGGATAATTACAGGGTTACTGAGGAGGCTGCAGCTTGCTTGACAAGATTTTCACCTTTGTCGGGGGTAAAGGTTGGACCTTCGATGTCAACCAAGGTAAACTACATCCTTTCCGAGGTATGTCTGTATACGCACATCTATGACCGTAGATTACATTCACCCGTTTGCAGGTCCAGCGATACTCTGTGAAAGAGAAGTTCCTGATATTCTCCAATTCTCCCCTGACTCTCCTCCAAACCGGCGAGGCTTTGTCACTATTCGAAATCAAGTATTTACGGTACACCAGACAGGAGAAATACTTGCTAAGAGAACAATACATCATGACGTTTGAAAGCTCGGACGTGTACAGAGTTCTCCTGATGGATCTGAAGTTGGGAGCGCGTGGCTTGTCAGTTCGTACGATGGATACGCGACATCAGGACTAATATCTTTTGTAGGAACTTGATATCGGCCTCCCGGATTATGTTCTGCGAGCCTGTCTGGCATCCTGATGTCGAGTCACAGGCCATCAAGGTTGAAATATTTTCAGCACATTTAAATGGTGGTCTAATTCGCCTTCCTAGCGTGTCCATCGTATCGGACAAACAAAACCAGTGACTGGTCAGCTCCTTCACTGTCGAAAGTATTCATTGCTTAGGTCTCGTTTAGTGAAAACTCTGGCTATCCGTTCCACAGCTGAGGAAGCCATGATTGCTCGGAGGCAATATCTAAGAAGCAGCGACAAGGTCCCAAGCATGACCACTGAAAGTGGCATGCGACACTACCTACAGGTGATTTGTAACCCTTTTTCGTTTACGTGGTCATATAACGTGAAAGTAGCATCCCTGCTTCTTGAGCGACTCTACCCCGACAGATTTAATCAGCGTGGTTCTATCACTCGATGACAATCCAAGGGGTGCAAGCGGAGTCGACGTTGACATGGACATTCTTATTAATGAATCCAATGGAGATGTGCCAGCACGCAAGAGAGTGAGATTCGAGGAGTGACCACGACATATCATACTGCTTAAGCTTTCCTAATGGATACTTTTATTTGTGTAATTTAGTTTGTAAAGATGCCCATGAGGTCATGTGACTGACGCGTCTGCGGTGTGTGACGCGGTTGTTCGTTGTCAATCCAAACCCTCAGACGCTGTAGGATCGATGCTCGCAATCATCACAGAAAACGGCGCCAGTCTCATCGACCCAGCCAGTTTCAAGAATTCGTCAGGCTCGTTCCCTATTTCTAGTTCCTTGAAATGCTCTACGAGTACCTGGTCTCCGGACAACTCCCAGCTCTACCTTGCCGATTCCTCGTCTATCAAAAGATATAATCCATCGGAATGCCTTCTAGAAGAGTTCTACTGCGGATCTGATATTATCACCTGCATGGAAATGAAGGACAAGAACAGCACACTCTTCTATGCAGCCGCTAACAAGGTGTGGTCACTAGACTGTACCTATTCACCTGGAAGGGTCATATCCTCTCTGGAACCCCACAAGAACACCGTAACAAGGATCTCGGTGTCAAATGATGGCACTTTGTTAGCCTCCGTTTCAGCCTCTGCGGTCTTCGTACACAACTTGTCGCTTTCAACTCACGCTCAATTGAAGGGACTGCCAGACAGAAAGCCTGTCACCTGTTGCTTATTCCACAAACATTCCAGAACGAGGCTTTTATTGGGTGTTGGGCGCGATCTTGTCGTCTATGATTCCGCTCGACCTTCTAGCCCACTCAAGAGTGTCCGCATCCCTGGGGGTGGAGATATCGTGGGCGTGGCGGCCAGCCCATTCAGCAAAACCCTTGTTGCTATTGTCACGTCCAGCGGCGACGTAGTACTTGTCGATCTAGAAAAGGATAACGGGTATGTGGCTTCTTGAGATTCACATACCTATCTTAGCGTCTCTGCCCAGGATACTAAAGACCGTCAATGTAAAAACCTCTCTTACCTGTTGCTCTTTCACTGCGGAAGGCGCTGCAATATATCTAGGTACTGAAAGGGGTGAACTGCTGATCCTTGATTTGAGGTCACTGGAGAAAGATCCAAAATCGTTCACCATCGGAGACGGTGGTGCTCCCATCAACGCAATTAACGTACAGGTAAACCATCTCATTTCGCGAGACCTACAACCAATCATTCACATTAACAGGGGAAGTCCAAGCCTCACCTTGCCGACACCGCCAACCTGAAGGTCAAGTCAAGTTCGACAGCAGTTGTAAAGTCGTCTCCACAACGTCCTGCATCCTCCACACGAATGACATCCACTGGTTCTGTTGTTGCCGCTCCAGGGGTTAAGTCTCCTGCACGTGTTACCGCTGCGTCGAGGATTCGTGGGGGAGGTGGGATTACACCTAAGAAGAAGCATTTTTCCCCTGTGCGAACCCCGTTATCCGAGACCAAGAATTTTGGACTTGATGCACGGCAAGCAGCTTCGCATTCTCGTATGCAGCTTACTCTCCTTGTCACTCTACACAACACCTAATTTCGGTTCTTAGCAACGTTATCTCGCCGCGCAAAACCTTTGAGACTTCAGAGACGCAAGGAACACGAAGAAAACCGCGAAGTCCCTACCCTATCGACTTCCCCAACATTCCGTGGGTCAAACGAGTTAGCAAATGCAAGACAACGTGATAAGCCTAGCGCTTCCCACAAGATGGGGCAAGACGTCGAGCATCTAGGACTTGGTTCTGCCCCGGAGTCCATTTCCGGGCACCTGGCGGCGATGCGAGTCCGATCAGGTCCAACGTTGAATGAGAGTCCCAGAGACGGTGGCGATCGTCCGAGAGCTACGACACGTCGAGTTATCTCCGAGTCAGTTGAGACTGCCTCCAAAGGACGAAAGCACAGAAGCACATCCTCTGTTTCTGCTCGAAGCAAAGTATCATCGGGAGCTGTTAAGGGAGTCGTGCGCATGCAGCAAGCACAAGCGCGACGCTCAACCACGCCGGAGAATAGTGACGATCATCCCGATCTGTCCTCCCCTGAGTTGCCGCGCGAACCTGTGACACCTATTTCATTAGGAAATAATGCGACGAAAGCTCCGTTTGCGAGTATGGTTGGTACCGGTATTGGTATACTTGGGCTTACGAGTCCCGAAGTTGCAAGATGGGCCAAAGGTGAGAGTCAGAAAGGGAAGGGGAAAGGGAAGGAGATTGAAGTGAAGAGAACACGATTTTCACAGCATCCGGATGCTAAAGATTCGTCTGGAGGGAATGACGAGTCAGAAGATGAAGGTGGTCCGGAGATCCTTGTAGACGAACGGAATGGGGAACGGGAACAAGAGCTTTCGTTGCAAGTGTCACCATGTCGTCCAACTGCTCCGCCGACCTGGCTCCAATCGCCGCACCGCCCATCCACTGCGAATCTGAACATGAATGCGGCCGCCCAAGATTTCCTGCGGAGTATCGTCCACGATGTCATGTACGATTTCCAGCGCGATACCAAGGCGGAGATGATGGGTTTACATTTGGACCTCGTCCGGATGGGTAGAGGGTGGAAGCAGGAGCTGAGGGAAATAATGGAAGAACGGAACGGGGAAATTCAGGAGCTGAAGGCAGAGAACAAGCGATTGAAAGAGGAGAACGAGAGACTGAGAAGAGGATATTGATTGAATACGGTCACGTGATCGCGTTGTACATCTACGCGTTACAGCTACAGACAGACAAGACTGGTTAGTAGGAGCGAGTGATTACGAAAAAGAGTCTGCCGCTTCTCACACATAGATTAAAACCTACACCCGCCTCGCGCCGTGTCAACTAGTACTTAGTCACATGAACCGCGCTTTGGACTCTTCATCTGCACTCTCGGTCAATGCGCTCGTGTTCTCAGGTGGTGAAATCTGCAGCCAGGACGAGCCAGACGCGCCGCGGGCAAACACAAATCTGCACACCGTGCCAGGACCGTCGAGCAATAAAACAAGCGAGTCAAGTCGACCAGACGAAGACCACAATGTTAGCACATATGTACGCGTTTTTGAAGGTGTTCTTAATTCTCCCTTGGTTCTGTGAGCTGAACTCACATCCCTTCAGACATGGTCTGTACCGTGATCAAGGAGGAGACACATCTGCTTAACGATGAAGAATTCGCGCTCTTGACAGTTTTTGCTCATCTCTCCTGTGCGCTCATTCATCTCTTTTTCTGATCAACACTTCTTACCCGACAAAGATAACGCGCGGTTCCTCATGGTGAAGCTGCTGTTGAGGAAGCAAGACACCTGGCATCGTCTCGATACTTTGAAGTACGAAGGCGAACTTGGCTCCGTCTCAGCCTTAGTGAACGCGATCGACGAACTGTGTCAAGTGTCCCCCGAAACACCGGATGTTGTCAAGAAACAAGCGCAAGGGGTCCTCGACCTCGCGACAGATAAGAGTGTCGCGAATCTCCACCAAGAGCAAGACGAGCCAGTGTCGGTTGGTGCAGGAGCCCCAGAGCCCCCATCAGAGGATAGGCCTCTCACATTAGCCAGAAGCGACCGGGAAATGGATTTAAAGAGTCTACTAGAGTGCTTGAGAGTAGATGAACTCAAAGCTGTCGCTAAACAACTGAAACTCAAGACAAGTCAGAAGGTTAGTCCCCCTCCTCAAACGATGTTCAACCGAATATATCCTTCACAGAAAGACGACCTTATCAGAGAGCTCCTTGGTGCATCATCCTCGCAATCAACATTAACAGATTTTGCTTCCAAGGATGGTGTCACACCATCCAAAGGTCGTAGCTACCAAACTAAATTGTCATTTGGCAAGTTGAGATCTCAGCAAGATAGGCTCAGGCAGATTGTTCTCCGTTACATAGGTATGTGTCCCGGAGTTAGAGTGGCCGTAACTCATCCAGTCCCCAAGTCAAATGTGTGCGAGTTGACGAGGAATTTTTCGGCGTGGTACATCGGGTAAATCTCGTATACTTTCGTATGTAGGTTGCCATCATCCAATTCGCGTGACATACTCTCATTCGTTCCTTCCAGAACTCAGTATACTCCTGGCATACTCGTCGCGGCACTTTTGACTCGCTTTGGGAAACGAGCCTACCCGGGGTACGATTATGAACGCACCAAAAATGTTTGGCCTACTCGCCAGGCGCTTCTTGACTATGAAGAAGTACTGATTCTCGAAGGACAAGTGGACACGCTCCTTTCTGGGAATGTACCTCCACTGGTTGGCAGAGCGATTATGACCGAAACTCCTGTTGCCAGATTCTTACCAACTCCTTTTACTCCGGGAAATGAAAGTGGCAGCAGAGAAGGGGAGGATCTCGGAGATGAGGGCAGGCTACCCGACATCAAGCCTGATAACGTCCGCGTGCGGGGTGCACGCATGGTAAAGGACATTCTTGAGCGAGTGTATTCCCGCTGGGAAGATCTGGTGAAGACCAAAGGTGAAGAGGAGGGTCGAGGGGTTGGATTTGAGCGATTCCATCACGGTTTGCTTAATTGTTATTTTTTTTTTCTTCATAGCTGAAGATTTTCTTATAGGACATGTTCTCACACGGATCATTTGCAAAGGTAGTGCTGCACTTGGTGTTCTTGGGGAGCACGAACGAGAAGTAGAAGTCCTGGAAGCCCTTCTAACTCAAAAGAGGTGGCGAAGAAGGCAACGTGGGAGGTGGCATGAACGGCGAGCACTGATTCTCTCGACTCATTTTCCAAAGAACGAAGAAACCATGGAACGGGCGTTGGATGCGGTCATGGAGGCTCTTAGAGACCCTGACACACATATCAGTAAGATTTGAAACTTGTATCGATTTACGAGCGCTGAAAATGCCCAGTCTTCCGGCCGAAGCTTCAGAGGCGCCTCGGGACACTTGAAAACAAACTCAAGATACCTGTTCAAGAGCGACATACATGTGATGGCGTCCTCATGGATGCCGATGAAGTCGTATTCGAAGCTATCCGCCTCAGACATCGAGCAGCTAGCCTGAAGCTCGATCGGATGGGAAGGTGTATCGACGCCAATGCATCGCAGCAGGGAAATCAAGACATCAAACACTATTATTCACCTGTGACCACCTCAGTGAAGCGCGAGCCCGACTCGAGTGTAATGCCCACCGTTCGTAACAAAACATCGGTAATACAACCAAATTGAAATATTCGAAAAGGTCCTCACCTTGTTGTAGTCAGACGTGCCAAAAGGAAAGAGTCTCTGGTTGGACCGGAATGGCGAGGAAATAACTGTTGAAGGTCTTGCCCTCCAACGGTACGAGGATCAGGGATTCAAGGGGTACGCATCTCCCTCATGATCTCCGCGCGCTGCCTAATCTTCATCCTTCTAGCGTCCACTGTGAAACTCGCGTCATCACCATGCTGTTCAGCCTCCTTTTCTGGGACATTATCTTTCTATCAATCCCTGGTGCGTTTGAGACGCCTTACCAGACTGCCCCTCTCGACATTGCGGAAGACTCTTTTTACCATGCACGGAAAGACCTCATGGAAGAGCGACTCGCTGCCATCGAGGCTGGGAAGGGTGTCGATCTCGTTCGGGACGCGGATACCAAGAACAGAGCTAGTGAGACGTGGTGCGTTGGTGTTCAGTGGGACTTGTTTAGTAGTGAGGACCTTGTCGACATTGTAACGGTAAATTCATTCCAAATGCCGGACAATCATATCAGCTCATTAATTGTCGCTTAATAGTGCATCGGCGGGAAAGCACTCTCCGTCATCTGTCGTGTACTATGTGAAGACTACTCATTTGGATATTCCGGTGGACCAGACTTATTTTTGTGGAACACTGAAAAGGGTACTTGCAAGTTCGTGGAGGTCAAGGGCCCTGGAGATAGTCTTCAAGAAAACCAACGGGTATGCATGGAATACATACTGTTTTCACGCACTAATACCTTGTCAAGGTCTGGATTGACATCTTACTGAAAGCTCCCGTGACCGTAGAAATATGTCGCATCGTGGAAAGCGGGGATGAAACTGACAAGAAGCCCCACACGCGAACGCCCAAGACTACCCGCAAGAAAACCAAGAAGGTGCTTAAAAAAAGGGAGATATCCGCTGACACAGAAGATGCAGATGCCCTCCCAACCGTGTTCGACGTTTCAGATATGCCACAGCAGGAAGTTTCAGCTAGCGCGTCCTCATCAACAGGGCCCGTCCACCTGCGTATTGCCACTTGCTCTGCGATAACGATTACTCCATCCACACGCACCGAAGGGTCATCCAGTCCACTGAAACGCAAGGCCAGCCCACATGGAGTTATGTCGCCCACACCTTCCAAGCAGGCAAGATCATCATAGAGCTCTCTTTACTCATTTGGATGTCTTCAATACCCTTTTCCACGTTCGTCCATGCATGCACGGTACCATGATGCAAGGGTGAAATTCTATGGCTCCAACTATCCGAATTTATTACATCCTAGAATGCTCTCAACTCACTTGAGCTTACTCTCTAGGAACCAATCCAGTGTATGGTACGACCGGTCCTTTTTTAAGCTTATTTACACCATATCTATTCGACAATGTTAGTTCACTAAATTTCAATGTGGCAGTTCTTTCGCTATGGATCTTCTTGTATGTAGCACTTGTAAAGTGAGATAGCTGAAATCGTGTACCATTATCGGAAGGCTTCTTCGACTTCGCGACTAGACTGATCTAAACTCATTGCATCGCTGGGCACTGCGCTGAAAGAGTATATTGTATTCCAGCAGTGGAATTTGACTACAGTGAGGCAGGAAAAGTCTATTCCATTTTATGCCCTACTTCCATCGAGCGAACCAAGCAGCTCAGTAGGTACGCTTGAAAGGAGGAACAGCTTTGCACTCGTTCTCATCAAGGGTCTGGTTGATGACGTTGCGGTATTTGATGGTAACGTCTGGCGAACTGGGATCGTTCCAGGTGAGAGTGTGCTTCATCCAGTTCTCGTCGTCACGCTATGAGGTCCAAGAGTCAGACATGTCATGGTCATCAGAGTCATAACTGACCTCTGGGAAGTCTTCGCGAGCGTGAGCACCACGGGACTCCGTGCGTGTCGCGGCAGCCGTAATGGTCTGGACAGCGCACTGGAGAAGATTGAGAAGCTCAAAGGTCTCCACGAGGTCACTGTAGGGGCGTCAGCTCTGCATTATTCATCATGATTGACCAGCTACGTACGAGTTCCAAATCATGCTTCTATCTTTGATACCAACATCCTTGAAGGAATTGAAAATGTTGCGCAGCTTCTCAACGCCCTCGTCCAAACTCTCTTGGGTGCTGTTACGTGGGCGTATGATGTAAGTCAGCTACATAAAGCAAGGTGGACGTAAGGTGGCTACTAACCGGAAGACGGCGGCATCAGATTGCATGGCCTTTTGCATATCCAGTCTGATAGAAGCAGTTGACTTGGGGCCATCTGCGTTGCGAATCTTGTCCAAAAACTCAATACTGCTGAGACCAGCCTCGTTGGGGATCTTCTTGTGTGGCTTCCCGGGAGTAAGGTTTTCCTTGATGTGGTTGGCGCAAGCGCGACCAAACACGACGATATCAAGGAGGGAGTTTGCACCAAGACGGTTGGCACCGTGGACAGACACGCAGGCAGCCTCACCAGCAGCGTAGAGACCAGGAACGACCTTGTCTTTACCGTTCTACAGGAACGAAGCCCATCAGTCAACAGGATTGCCATGTACTCAATCGGCGTACCTCGTCAGTGGTGAGGACCTCACCAGTGTATCTCGTAGGGATTCCACCCACTGAGCCTTTGTTAGCCAATGCAAATCGTCACAATTCAGTAACTCACTGTTGTAGTGTACAGTTGGCAACACTGGAATAGGTTCCTTGGTGACATCGACACCAGAGAAAATAGCGGCAGTCTCTGAAATACCAGGCAGACGCTCGTGAAGGACCTCAGGAGGCAGATGGCTAAGTTGCAAATAAATATGGTCCTTGTCAGGTCCAACGCCACGTCCCTCGCGAATCTCAATAGTCATTGACCGCGAAACGACATCCCGAGAGGCAAGATCCTTTGCAGTGGGGGCGTAACGTTCCATGAAACGTTCACCCTCGGAGTTCAACAGGTATCCACCCTCACCACGAGAACCTATTATCGAAATGAGCAGGATCACGTAAAGAGTAAATACATACACAACTCACCCTCGGTGATGAGGCATCCAGCGCCGTATATACCCGTAGGGTGGAACTGAACGAATTCCAAATCTTGCAAAGGAAGACCTGCACGGGAAACCATGGCATTGCCGTCTCCAGAGCACGTGTGTGCACTCGTGCAGCTAAAGTAAGCTCGTCCATAACCACCGGTAGCCAAGACGGTCTTGTGAGCTCTGAAGCGGTGGAGGGTACCATCTTCCATGTTGAGTGCAATGACACCGACACACTCGCCGTCCTGCATGATCAAGTCAAGGGCAAAGTATTCGATGAAGAAGTTGGTGTTATGGCGGAGAGACTGTCCGTAGAGGGTATGAAGTAAGGCGTGACCGGTACGGTCGGCGGCAGCTGCACAGCGGTATGCCTGACCACCCTTTCCGTATTTTAAAGACTGGCCACCAAAAGCACGCTGGTAGATTTTCCCATCCTTTGTTCGGGAGAAAGGTACACCATAGTGCTCAAGCTAGGGCGAGGCATCGGTCTATGTCACGCTCTTGATCCATCTTGACGTACCTCAATGACGGATCTTGGTGCTTCGCGACACATGTAGTGGATGGCGTCTTGGTCACCAAGCCAATCCGAACCTTTCACCTGAATCGCGCGCATCAGTAGAGGAAACACACGGATCAAAAGTTAGCCTACCGTGTCATACATGTGCCATCTCCAGTCGTCTTCGGTCATGTTCTAGAGACAAAATCAGACATGAAACGAGAGAAAGAGATCATGATTACACACGCCGAGTGCGGCATTGATACCACCCTGCGAGAACGGTCAAGAGACAATACATGCAATGCGACGCGCCGACTTACCTGTGCGGCCACGGTATGACTCCGGGTTGGGAATAATTTGGTGATACATGCAGTGTTTAGACCCGCTTCTGCGAGACCAAAGGCGGCTCGGAGACCAGCACCACCAGCACCACTTTCAAATTCAGGTTAGCTTTGCTAGAAGCCACCGAAACAACACTTACACCACTATTGCATCGTACTCGTGCTCGATGAGTGGATACTTTCCCGAAGACCAGGACTGGCGTAGAAGCGGTGAGGGGAGGTCAGGAACGTGGTGAGGAGTCATACCTTGACCTCTTGCGCTTTTACGGGATTGGTCGCTACAACCCTACGTGCAGGAAGTGTTGTAGAAAAAGAGCGCCTGAATGTCTTCGCCAGCGACTTTCTGAACATTGTGAGGAGAGAGAGAGGTGATGCGCTTCCCGATGCGTCACGACGTCGCGAGAAAAGCAAGAGCACATGATTTCCCATGCATGGCCTCCGCTACACCAAATATTCCCTCCATTCATAAGAACTACCTTGTCTATCTGAGCACACCGAGCGGGTCGTGCTGTACGCCAACCCGCACATCTGGAGATGTATCACTACCGACTACAGTCCGATTTGTCGCTACCGACCACTGTGCATGCGTGCCAGTCCCGCTATCGGACACCCTCTGGAAAGGGTTACTAGCGGATACCCGCACCGGGGCCCGCGTCGGCAATGTTACACGCGTACCTGACGACGCTGAGCGGTTGTGCTCTGGTGTAGTAGATACCGTCCGAGTCGCATTTGACGAAATAAACCCGCGCAATGCATCGTTGACGCTCGACGGAACAGTGGTATTGACCGTAAATCGCCGACTATCCCGAGGTGACCCATTGACGGACCTCGCGGTTTCGATTGATGGTGATGCTTCGCGTGCCTCCCAGCGTCTTTTAAATTCCTCTTCTCCCCAGAGCCGCCGTTCATCTACCTCGTTAATTTGTCCACTCAGGACATCCCGCACATAGGACAAGGATTCCAACGATTGCTGCCTTCGTACTTGCCAAGCTTCTTGCTCATCTTGTTTCTCCGCCTCCTGATTTAGCGTCTCCAAAATCTTCGCGACAGCCTCGCCAAGATGTTTATTCTGTTGCCGAAGTTCTGCTAGTTCACGTGCAGATTCAAATTCGCTGCGATGATCCCAGGTGTATCTCTCTGCGGACGTTCGTTCACCGAGAAGCGGGTAGGAGGAAATCGAGGACGACCCAAAGGACGGAGGACGAACAAGAGTAGAAGCCAAATCAGGAAGATTCCGCTTTATGGTATTTTAGCACAATACCTCAGTTCTCGGAAGCATAATGTAACCTCACCTTTAGCTCAGACATGGCACTCATGACGGTCTTGTTGATGCCTAAGCTTTCACCGCGATCAAGAAGTCCACGGGCGATAAGTTCGGGAAAGCCAAGCTGAAACGAAGATTGTGGACGAAGACTGTCTGTTGGAGAACTACCGGATATGTGCTCCGAGGCAGCTATTTGATGCGTCCTATCAATAGGACGAGCTTTTCGTCTCACAACTGGTGGAGGTTCTGGGACTTCAATCGCGATATTCAAAATGTTGCGGTTTTCGATCGCCAAGGATGCACCCGCAGACGGCGTGTGGAGTATCTCCAGTGCTGTCGCCTGACGGGTAAGAAGTAGTATGTGATGAGGAACTCCTTCATGGATCGGACACGGTGGATATCGCAGGAGTTGCATCAGTTGAGTGCTGTAATCTGATGATATAACTAGGCAGAATTACTATCAGTAATCAATCTAATCCATAGTCTTCGTCTCACGTTTCGTTCGTATGCGTATGAGCATCGCTACGCATGTCCACTGCACGACATCGGAAATAGGAGACGAGCTAGCAAACAGCCCATCCCACAGCATCATTGCTTCGTGCATCGGGAATTCTCGCGTGAACAGCAAGCGGAGCCATCGCCTTCACAATGCCATACGTCAATAGAAAGCATGCAGAATGAATCACTGACATACAAACCATACATCTGGGGCTCAACACCCGCAGACTGCATCGCATCATGTAGCACTGGATCAACGGACTTGAGAAGTACGCCCTGTATTTTGTTGCACGTTTGGATGATCGGGGGGACATATGGCTTAAAGTTTATCGGTCCGCGAGAGGATGCTGGCAGAGAGGTCGGCTCCCGCCATTCATACCAGTGCGAGATGTTGCTCATCAACGAAGAAAACAGCGCCCACGAATCGGCGGCAACCCACGATCGAGCGCATAGCTCCGAGAATAGAGGGTCTGGTCCCGATGACTCCAATTCCGCTATAGAATCAAAATCTATGGCCAAAGACATATTTATGCTTTAGCTTTTGAACAGGAACGAATGAGCGGGCTGGAAAAGTGAAGGAATGGAGGGGGTAACGAAGACACTGTAACAGCTGGTAACTCACCGATGGCGTAGAACAAGGGGGCGAGTACCTCATGCATGCCCTGTCGATACCCAATGTCCGGACGCATCACACAGTAAAGGAACAAAACATTCGTCAGTTGATGCTGAATGTCTTCGTTTCGAAAATATCCCATGTCTGGGAATCTACCCGCACGTGGAGTGATCGTCGTCGACTCAAAGTCCAGACCCACTCACGTTCTCTCAACATCTTGCTGAATCGTCTTTCGAAGGTCTACGGCAGCGAACCACGCTTTCCATGGATTCTGTTGGCCATGAACAACGCTAGACGAGTAGAAAGGAAATATCCCGTGTACCTCGTCGTGCAAACTCAACGGGTTGTTTGTCTCCAAGTTTATCGTAGCTTGCGTCCTCCGCCTTGGTATTGTAAGACCGGGAACAACGAAGCTTTCATCGAAGCTGCCGTCGGGAGCCTTCATCTTTTCCAGCAGTAGCTCCGAGAATTGCTTGCGGGAACTGCGGAGCGGTTCGATGGGTATGTTTGGCACCTCGTTGGGTGGCAGCTGGAGTGGCCCGTCTTTTAGGAGAAACAGCTATCAGGCACGATATGAGCATATACAACCAAGTGGGATCCATCGATAACGATGTCTCGCCTTCCATGCAAGACTCCGCCCTGGGATTCCGACAGCTCCATCTGAGGGATGTAATAGTTGTCCTTGGCTAACGATATCCCTGAGTTTGGAGAGAGAAGAACCACTATGAAAGAGTTGCTGGAAGACATGACTGCGTTTACATGAACACGGGATGTCGTTTGCCAGATGATTAGAACAGTGAACGTACAACGTCAACTGTGTTGCAGGTCGGGCCACTTGCTCGACCATTGCATGCCAGTGGGTCTCCACTGCCAGATGAGTACTGTGGTTGGTTTAGTTCAAGTGCGATCTGATGCTACAACTTTCCACGTGTCCAGGATAGGAGATCGAAGAAAAATCATTCTATAACATACACGCTACGTATGGCGATTATGGTTTGGAATACAACGTATTGACATGATGCGATGAAAATGAGACAACGTATGCAAGCAGAAGCCGGTGGCCAGCGAGACCTTTAATCAACCTCCTCCACGCTCGGCCCATCCTCAGAAGCGCCAGGGAAGCCACCTGGCGCACCACCGCCGGGGAAGCCGCCGGGTGCACCACCAGGGAAACCACCAGCACCACCAGCAGCGCTGTACAGTTTTTGCATAATTGGATTGGCGATGCCCTCAAGTTCCTTTTGCTTCTCCTCGTACTCTTCCTTCGAAGCTTCTTGCGAGGCCTCGAGCCATGAGACAGCCTCATCGACAGCAGACTTGAGTTTCGCCTTGTCGGCAGCATCGAACTTGTCAGCAAGTTTCTCATCCGTAAGCGAGTTACGGAGGTTGTAGGCATAAGACTCAAGACCGTTCTTGGCTTGGATACGAGCAGCCGCAGCCTCATCCTCGGCTACAAGTAGGACCATCGCGTCAACATCATCAAATCCAAGGCAGCGCAATTAAAACTTACACTTGTACTTCTCAGCCTCGCTGACCATGCGCTCGATTTCCTCCTTCGACAAACGGCCCTTGTCATTGGTGATCGTGATACGGTTCGACTTGCCCGTGGTTTTGTCAACCGCAGACACATTCAAGATACCGTTAGCGTCGATGTCAAAGGTGACCTCAATCTGAGGAACACCACGAGGAGCAGGTGGAATGCCAGAAAGCTCGAACTTTCCGAGCAGGTTGTTGTCCTTCGTGCGTGCGCGCTCACCCTCGTATACCTGGATCAATACACCAGGTTGGTTATCTGAGTACGTCGAGAAAGTCTCAGACTTTTTGGTAGGAACGGTGGTATTGCGTTTGATGAGAGCAGTCATAACACCTCCAGCGGTCTCGATACCAAGGGACAATGGAGCAACATCGAGAAGAAGGAGGTCTTGTGTCTTTTCAGAAGTGTCACCAGAAAGAATGGCGGCCTGCACGGCAGCACCGTAGGCGACGGCTTCGTCGGGGTTGATGCTCTTATTTGGTTCCTTTCCATTGAAGAAATCGGAGACGAGCTTCACAATACGGGGAATACGAGTGGAACCACCGACCAAGACGATTTCGTGAACGCTTCCCTTGTCGATCTTGGAGTCACGGAGGACTTTTTCAACGGGCTCCAGTGTGCTACGGAACAAGTCCTGACACAACTCCTCGAAACGAGCACGCGTAAGTGAGGTGTAGAAATCGATACCCTCGAAAAGAGAGTCAATTTCAATGGAAGTCTGAGTGGCAGATGATAGGGTGCGCTTGGCACGTTCGCATGCCGTACGAAGACGGCGAAGGGCACGGGGGTTAGAAGAGAGATCTACATAACAGTCAGTACCACTGAAACCAGAGGCAAATAATTCCTTACCCTTCTTGTTCTTGCGCTTGAATTCCTGAACGAAGTGGTTGACAAGACGGTTGTCAAAGTCCTCACCTCCCAAGTGGGTATCACCAGCAGTGGCCTTGACCTCGAAGATACCCTCCTCGATAGTGAGGAGAGAGACATCAAACGTTCCCCCGCCCAAGTCAAAGATCAGAACGTTACGCTCCCCAGAAACTTTCTTGTCGAGACCATAGGCAATGGCAGCGGCAGTGGGTTCATTGATGATACGAAGGACGTTAAGACCGGAGATGGTGCCGGCATCCTTAGTTGCCTGACGTTGAGAGTCATTGAAATAAGCAGGGACAGTAACGACGGCGTTGGTAACGGTGTAACCCAGATATGATTCAGCAGTTTCCTTCATCTTAAGGAGGACCATGGAGGAAATTTCTTCGGGAGACTGTTACGACAGTTAGAAAATAGATGTTGATGCTGTAGATCGAGCACTTACAAATTCCTTGGTCTCGCCACGGTATTCAACGGACATGTATGGCTTTCCAGTCTTATTGAACACCTTGAAGGGGAAGTGCTTGATATCGGACTGGACTTCAGCATCCTCGAACTTGCGACCGATGAGACGCTTGGCATCAAAGACGCTAGGAGAAGTGCATGTCAGTCACGGAAAAGTTAAGATCAAACGATGGATTTACGTGTTGTGAGGGTTCATGGCGACTTGGTTCTTTGCAGCATCGCCGATGAGACGCTCGCTGTCAGAGAAAGAGACATAGGAAGGGGTCGTCCGGTTACCCTGGTCATTGGCGATGATCTCAACACGATCGTTTTGCCAGACACCGACACAACTTGAATCCGATTCAGAACATGCGAGACTCGAGCAGAGACAAACTCACGAGTAAGTCGTGCCAAGATCGATACCGATAGCTTTTGACATGATAGACGTGTTTTAGAAGATGTTGGCTGGTGATGGAGATGAGTTGTTGGTAGTCGTCGCCCGACGTGGTCAACACTCACAAGGGAAAACGACGAGAGAAAAGGCAAAAGAGTGTAAGGATGAGGGGAATGGGGGGCGGGGTTATATAGAGAAGTGAAATTCCCTGTCGTTCCAGGACCTTCTCTCGCTGTTCTAGACGGTTCCCGTATGACGTAGTGTGATTAGATAATGAAAAACATACTGTACTAGTACTTCGACTTGGCTCTTCTAGCACGTGTATGTTGTATTAAACATGGCGCAGCTGACCCGTGCGCGTACGGTACACAGACAGCAAGGTAGAGAATCATACGCATGTACATTCTTGATGCCACATGCTCCGATGGAAGAATGAATGAAAGAACAAGGAACAGAAAAGAGAAAAGAAAACAGCACAATCCTTCTTGGTCATGCGAGGGCAGCACAGATGTAACGAGGAGGCAATAGGCTGGGGGTGTCGTCAAAGGTCATCAATGTCAAGAGAAGTGAAGTCGGCTATTCACAGCTAGCGACAACATGCAGAAAGTGGATGTCCGTCAGTAACGCGGGTCCAGGTTACCCTCCATTGGCATGCGGTCCAATACCAACCGTGTCATCTAGACTACGATGGGCTTGGAGATCGCGAATAACAGACGGATCAACTAACAATATCGATTAAGAACATGTTCCACATCACCAAAGAAAAAGCGGATCACCTGGCAAG
Source organism: Hemileccinum rubropunctum (assembly GCA_038089535.1). Taxonomy (NCBI): domain Eukaryota; kingdom Fungi; phylum Basidiomycota; class Agaricomycetes; order Boletales; family Boletaceae; genus Hemileccinum; species Hemileccinum rubropunctum. The sequence continues at coordinate 457,644 of JBBPLC010000001.1, read as the reverse complement.
ACACTCTTCCTCCGGACATGAGGACTTTGTGAAACAGGCGAATGCTCGCCCCCGACTCGAGGGTACTCGCGCTGAGGTGTCTGTAAGTGACCGTTTACAAAACATCGTATGCACGAACATCCAAACCAGGGTCCGCCATCGGTACCCTTTCAATCCCGCTCTCATCCAATTCTGTCGGCACTTCACCGTCAATTGACACCGCGTTCAACTCCATTGACAATTCCAAAATATCCGAGTCATCACCGATGGAAGGTGGTGGCGGTGGAAATCGTTCAACCTCTCTGAATCCTTTTGGCAACTTCCCACCAGCATTTTGTATCGCCGTTTCGCGCAGCTTCTGCCATTGTTCATATCGGTCAACTGCATGCTGTTGTTCACTGAAAGCAGTCTGATCAGCACGCTAGTCACAGGTGCTGAAAGGATACCAACTCGATCTTGCGTTGTTTGTACTGTTGCAATGTTGCATCAAACAGTTCTGGGTTGATTTCCATAAATAATTTGAGAGCATTGTATACCATTCCGTGTATTGTTCTGTTTATCGGTTGGATCCAACCGTCCTCGCGAAGAAAGGGAAACTTACCGATTCCAGTGGGATTTTGAGTTTGTATACAACGCGGGGAAGACGATAGGTAAGAGAATAGCCAGGTTGTCGCTCATGAGGTTGACAACATATTCGTTGTTCCAATATAGTAAAGCTCGCTCAGCCACCTGGAAATGTTGACTGTTGATACACCTCGCAAGCTGCTGGAACAGTGGCATTTGTATTTTTTGGAATTCGGCGGGGTCGGTGACGTCCAAGACTTCTTCGACTTCGTTCAAGAACATGACTTCCTTTGGTGAATTGACTTTGGGCCAGTACTTGAGCAATCCTAGCATAACTTCTTCCGCAAGGGATGGGTCCTTCTCTAGAAATTGGACGACACAGTAGGCCAACTGAGGATGGTAAAGCGCTAGGGTCTTGACTTTGTGAAGAGGGACAAGGACGCGAGTCAAGAACGTCTTGTGTTCCTCTTTGAGAGGTAGCGCAAAACCATTGATGATCGAGCCTAGAATCTCCAAAAGTTCTGCGATTCCATTGTGTCGCTCCGTCTCATAGATGAAATGGTAAAAGACATTGCTTATCGATCGGCGGATGAATGCGCGGAGATTGAGAAATTTGCCATATATGCGATGAAGCGTTGTCTTGAGGAAATCGCGCTCTCTTGGATCCTCGGAGTCGAAGAGTTCGAGAAGATTGAGCACGAATGGCTGGTCGATGTACCGTTTTGCGAGATTTGTGTTAAAATCAGGGCTTTCAACAAAACGAAGGAAAAATTCGTAGACAATTTGGAGATGAGGCCAAGCGAGTTCGAGGACAGGCTCATCTTCCTCGGGATCAAATGCGTCTCCGGTGGGGTTGACGGGAGGGGGTATAGAGCGAAAGAGGTTGACAGCAAACTAGGGAGTCTAAGCTATGGAAGTGTTGAGAGGTGCTCAAAGAGACTTACCATGTTGACAACCTCGGGGTATATATTTTCGGTGATCACCCCTCGTTGGGTGGTGATGTATTCGAGCATTTCATGCAGAGTCTGCGCTTTAATTTGTTTACCTTTGAGCTCCGCACTGGCATCGTTAAAGTCGAATAATACACGACACTGGTTGAGCTTCCTGATGAAGAGCTGAGACCTTTCTGAAGGAGGTACCTCTGACGGGGTATGGTTAAACGAGCACGAGATAGAAGGGGAAGAAGAAGAAAAGACAAACCGGTAAAAGGGGCGAGTCGCTCGATCTCTACTTTTTCTGTGCCGACGAAACGACTGCTGCGTTGCTTTCGGGGAGGCCTTCCAACGATAGGGATGGTGTCACGAGGGCCAGAACGGAGACGATTGAGAGTGTTGGCACGTGGGGGTGCGGCATTGGAAGGAGGCAGATCGAGTCCCAAAGAGGTGCGCTCTGGAGAGCCGAATTGACCAGATCTCGCGGCGGGGTCTGGGGCGGGATCAGAGCTGACGACGACGATGGGGGGGATCGGCGATGACTGGTTTGAATTATATCTACGGTCGGGGGTGGATGACTGGGTAGGAGCGGTGGGCGGGCCGCGGTTGTATGCGGCCTGTGGCTGGGACGAGAGAGAGTGGTTGGCGCTGTTGTTGACGGACGGGAGACCTTGGAGGGCAGATACGGGCTGAGGGAGGGGTTTGGCGGTATTTGGGGGAGGAGGTGGGGGAGCAGATACGGGTGCAGGCTGTGACTTTACATCCTTTGACTTTGCAGACGCAGAGTCCTGAGAAGCCTTCCTGAGCTGTGCACGAAAAGTCAAGATAGCGTACAGGGTGAATATGAACTGTCGGACGCACGAATGATTTCTTGAGACCCTTCATAGTGAACGCAAAAACAGAGCGAAGCGCTTGTGATGATCTGTGCCAGGCTTGTTGGAGGACGTCGACGGGATCGATGAACAGACCCGCCGTGATCAAGAGTCACAACCGGTCACGTCACACTCTGGCGGTGTGGACGTTGTTCTGCACGGTGCTGGCGGGGTTCGGCGGGGAACGATCAGACGAGCTCAACGCTGTGAGCGTCGACTGCGGTTGAGTGCTGCAGCGACGCGGGGTGTTCCCGGGCTACAGTGACCAGTCGTATCGTTTCCTTTTTTGACCACCCCAGTCCAGCTCGCAACCGCAGCGGCAGCTTGGCTCTTTCATCATCCATATACCATGGCAGGTGAGTCCGCTTGTCCCCTCCCGTCCCTGTCAGTGCCCTCACCTTTACAGCCATCTACGCCGTTTATACCTCCCCAACTCACCCCCCAGTTCCAAACCATCTCCCTACCCTTATCGTCACCCCACATGGTACGCTGTCAGCCCCACTTGTCAGCCATCCTCTTCCTGACCCCTCTCTGCAGGTCAGCCAACCAATATCCTCTACTCATACCTCCATACAAACCACGTCCGTCCTCTTGTCACCTCTTTCGCTCTTCCTACTCACTCCCTCTCAGAATACCGAAAACTACCTCTTGACCCCCTCCCCTCAGGGTGACCTCTGCGTCGCAAAGTTGTTCCCCCCTCGTGCGAATCCTAGCAAGTCCTCTGCTTCTGATCCAGGCCACTCCACTTCCTCTGCCGCACGTGTCGTTCGCTGCGAGGCCTCCCGCAATCTCAAGTGGTCCATCACTAACACTGGTGTCATTTCACCTATATACAAACTTTCTCTCCCCTCTCCAGATTCCCCGGACCTCCCTCTCTTTCAGATATCAAAACCAAACCCCAATGCCGCCTTTTGGAGCATGTTCTACTTTGCCTATGCGGGTCATAATATACCCCCCAAGCGCATCGAGTTTGGGAAGATACAGAAAAATCCACCCGGTCCAGGCGGCGGTGGAACTAGAATAAGCATCACAGGGAAAACTCCCGAGGAAAGAGCCGTATGGCAGACCTTGGGTGAGGGTAACGAGGACTGCGTCGAATGGGTTGTCCTCTGCGCAGCACTTAATCTACTCGAGTAAGTTCCGTAACCGCTTCTCTTGTCCACACTCCCATTTTTGACCTCGCTTCGTGACATTTGTCGCATGCTTCGCTTCCTTATCCATAGTGATGAAATTATAAAGGCCGCCGAGAAAAATCCCTCGCCACCTGGTCCGATCCCGAATGGTGGCCCGGGGGGGCGTCCGTCACCTGTCGCGCTCCACGATCCTGGCTCCGCACCTCCTGCCGGCCAACCGCGTCAAGGTCCACCACCGCAACAACCCTCCTCCCGTGGCCCACCAGCTCCGCATGGACAACCTGGTATAGGCCCTGCGCCTGGTCCCGGTGCACGTACCCCTCAGGGATTCCCACCCCCGCGGGGCTTTGTCCCCGGTCAGGGTCCCCCACTAAACCCAGCTATACCCGGTGGCTACCCTACTCCGCCACAAGGGTATGGTCCGGGACCTGGAGCACGTCCACCCCAACAAGGACAACGTCCCGGTATGCCAGGTCCTCCCGGCTTCCTTGCGGGTCGTGTGCCTCCGCAGCAGTTCCCTCAACAGATGCCTCCTGGTCAGCCCTCATCTCAAGGCTCCGCACCAAGGAGGATCTGAACGTCACGTATTAATCGTCTTGTTATCGATTGGTTAGTATACCACTTGTTCTCTCTTTCACGTCTCGATCGATTTTCCTCGTTTTATTCTGCATCAAGGTCGAATCTATTCGCTCACTTGATTAGGTTCCAATGCTATTATCTTCTTTTCTGTTATCATTGAATGTCTGATCATATATCTACCACTCTCCCTTGCAAACTATAGCAGTGCTGAACAATTTGTTCATTGATTATCTAGAATGAGCGCCGGGTTCACTTGATGTCGCCCCGCCCTTGATGCTGTAGGATGGTCGAATTGATCCATCGTGTTCTTTTATTACGTCTGGTTTAAGTATGTTATACAGAAGATGTGACCTCTCTCTATGCATTTCCCAATCGTAAGCACGATCGCGCATGCTGAAACACGGCACTTGAGCGCTGAGCGCTCGAACTGCCACACCTCTCGTCGATTAAATGGGTAGTGTCACATGGATGATCAGCTCTTGATCAGTTTTTCCAGGGCATCCATAGAGTAAGCTAGCATAACGTGTTCAGTATCGCGGCAGAAAAGCACCTCAACTGCAACTTACATTTCGGTCTCTCCAGCGGCAGTCCCAAAGCTACCGAACGACACCACATCAGATGTGTATCGTACTAATTAAAAGAAAGCGGATAAGGAAACGCACCTCGTGCCCACACCAACTGAGTTAACGCTCCCAATGCTACGGAAGCACATGAGCCTCAATGACTCGAAGCAAAGATTGGTCTCACCTCTTGATACACCGAAGATAACGGTGTAATACTTGATTTACGGACAAGGATAAGTCGGATGCACTGTCGCCTCAACTACATAACATTACCTTGAACTCGGTCAGGCCATAATGGTATAAAACACATCCTATCCAACGGGCTCAATGAATTGTCGTGAATTGTCGGCATACGGAAACATACCTGACGTAGCATCAACGTTAGGGTGGGGGTTCTTTGTCTATGAAAAGGTCAGGGGATGTACTTGGGCAATTGCATTAGGTGCCTACCTTGCCATGCTCCCTCAAGACGTCAGGGGCAACTTCGGCAGTCTGCAGCCAATCAATGACACTCTCGTTATACACAATACCGTGACATCATACCTTCTGAACCAGCCGGATGATGGGACTTGCTTGGAGTTCTGGGCGGGTCTTGCAGAATTCTTGGAGAGCAATAAACCGGGGATCAGGGTTACGAAGAACACCGTGACCGTATCTGAAGAAAGTCCGAGAGAGCCCGGCTAAGAAGATGCAGGTACATACCCTGGGACAACTTGACCGCTTCGAAGCGTTTTCCAGAGGTATTGTCTAATGTTTTCGTGACTAAGGTTGTTACCAATCTCCTTGTGCATAGCCATCTGCCACCTCAATACCTCTTGATTAGCAAGACTAGAATGATCGCCTCAGTCTAGACACGGTTCCAGAGAACACATCTACACACCCATGGAGAGGTCCCGCGAGGGCAAAGAGTGCAGCCGAGTACGAAATGTAAGGATCCGCCAACGTTGAGCCAACGAGATCTGAATTGAGATGAGACGCGCACTCATATTATCCACAAACGCGGGACATACGGGACGTGTGCGCAGATGCATTTCCACCCTCGTGATCACCGTGAAGGGCGATGTACAAACGGAGGTACTCGGTCAAGCTCTCGTTTTGGCCAAACCCAAGCATGTTCGAATAGTTTCCTGTAGCACATTGCATCACTTGGATATGTGACCAGTTAGCTGGTCCAGACTTACCCACAAGGTCCAAATTCTTGTCGATAGGGGCGATTGCCTGATCTGGGTGGTAAACGTTTCGGTATATGCGCGCGGCCACGGCGGGCAACTTGGCGATGAGGTTCAGGCAGTCCTCAAGTGTGTATGACCAACATTCGCTCTTCGTGACGCCGCGTTCATATGCAGCCTGGAACTGGCTGTCGTGATTCAAAGCGGCGACACCGATGCCAAGTTGGGTCATAGGATGAAGAGTGTTTGGAAGGCTGTGCGTAAAAGGTGTCAAGATTTGCCGAAGCTCAATCAAGGATACGGATGCGCACGAATCGATAAGTTTCTCCACGAATGGTGGCAACTCGCCTTTCTCTGCAAGTTCCGCTGAGAGCTGAGAGCTCTCATTCGGGGATGGCACCCGGCCAGTGAGCAAGAGCCAGAGCATACTCTCCGGAATCATTTCCTTGCCTCCAGGGGCGGGTGGGAGAACCTTTTGGCAGTCGGGAATGGTGAGGCCGTGAAAGCGAATGCCCTTGATCACGAGCATGTGAATACGGACGCCGGGATAGATCCGAAAGTGGGTCAAACCTCGTTGGGATCAAGGACCGATGCCTCCCAGAGCATCGCCTTCATGCCTCTCATACCGCCAATGATGTTCTCGACCTACCAGATGCGTAAACGACGATGAAGAGCGATTGCCATGTCTGACCCTACCTTGACTTGGCCTACAACTGCCTGACTATGCTCGGCTTTCTGGAGTACCGTAAGCGATATGGGTATTACTGACAAAGAGATGGTCTTACGAGTTTCTTGAACTGAGCCTGTTTCACAGGGATAACCTCCTGAAGAGTTTCCCTGAGAGACTGTGTGGGTTAGACGGGTGATGTAGGGTATAGTCGGGACAGGATATACTTTAGTGGACGCCCAGCGACGTGAGGGGATGTTCCGGAGGAGTGACTGTGGTAAAGAGGTGCTGCGACAGAGCATGATGGGAATGAGTGAGAACTTGAAATGCCCACCCGTGCCCGCCTTTTATCTTGTTCCGTGGCGTTTGTTCCGGCCATGAGAGCGCCTCGGGTTCCACTTTTGGGATCCGTGACAGTACACACAGATCAGTCGTTTTCCGACCGTTCCATCCATACAGAAGGAAAGAAAGGGGTGTAGCTACGCTTACATACATAATCCCACTAATTAAACGGCGCTGAATTCAAAAGCGAAGCTGGTTAGCGTAACTTTGTGCGGTCATCAATACAAACATGGACAAAGTACGGCTCGTCGTCAGCACCGCATTCGAGTTGCTTTCAGTCGTTTGGCACGATGGCCTCGCTGCTCGTTCCAGTCTTGTACATTGGCATAGTCATATCGAGTCTACTCATTTTCTCTCACTTTTACAGAAAACGCAACGCAGGTAACTCACTCGTCACCTCGCAGCTCGGCTTCGTCTAACACTCGCCAGGCAAACTATACGCACCACTTTTCCCTTCGCATCCCGAGCGTGATGCCTATGTCACGTTGCTCCAGCAAAACGACCCTCCTGTGCACGAAGCCCTTCTCAAGGCTGCCCTCGTCAGACGCGCAATGGCAGACGTTGCTCGTGTCGTAAAACTCCGTGAGGACAAACCAGCACTCCAGAACCTCCTCCAGAAAGGCTCCATCGGCGATGACCTGTGGAACAGTCTTCTTCAGGCGGAGAAAGAGCTCGAGGCAGAAATCATGGAAGTCGTTGCCGAGGCAAATACATTCGTCGAGGGCTGGGGCTCCATCATCTTCCAGACCGCCGGTGAACTCATCGCAAACGAAAAGATACGTACCGTTTACGATGGCACGGCAGCGTCCAGAGTAACCAAAGGTTAGCATTTGAGCTCATATCGTCTGTTCTCCCTTACCCTGAACATGCACTAGAACAAAAGTATGGCAAGATTGGCCAAAAGGTCGACCTACCATCAGTGCCACCGGTTATGATGGGTGGTCCACCCCCGCCCGGCACGCCAGCAGCTGCTCTATATGCAGCTGCACAAGCACAAGCACAACTCAGGGCCCAAGCCCAAGCACAAGCTCAACAGTCTCCTGTCCCAGCAGTCTCACCCATACCAACAACGCCTGGAAAGCCTACCAACGGCCTCGCTCCGCCCGCTTCTAGCCGCGTCGAGAGTACAACGAGCGACGGCGAAGCAAGCACACCACAAGCCTCCTCAAAATCTGTGAGTCAACTATACCAGTGACCGCCTCCTGTCTCACGCGAGCAATCTGCAGCCGAAAAAGAACAAGAAACGGAAGTAGTTGATGCACACGATCCCGATACCATTTGCATTTGGCACTCTAATATACATATCATGTTGCATTGGACGTCCGGATTTTGCACGTATATTTCTGTCAAGTTTATGATACGTGTTCAAGGAGCACCAATCGACGGGAGTTTATAAATTGAGCCGGAAAAAAAAAGTACAAGTGCGTAAGATTAGAAAGACTATACGTGGCAGAACACGATCCAATCAAGTCGGGGTTTACAGTTACATGGCATCAACCTCTGATAACAATCGCCTTCTCCGCTGCACCGGTTCGTGTCTTCCCGGACTTGTCTACGTGGTCAAGACCGAGAACGTCTTCGGGTGCGAACTTGTGGTCATAGATAATATCCTCTGGAAGCAACGTCATACACAGCAGACAATCCGACAGTGACACTAACCATCCTCAATATATGTTGGTTGTTTAAACGTCGAAATTTGGATGAGTGCGAATCTGTATTTTGCAATTTCCTTGTCTGAAACACCTATCCGCCCTTGTAGGCGTTTCTTCGTCTCTGCAAACTTCTCGTGCTGAAAAAAAAAGTCCAGTTCACATGCGGAATGACGCCGCAAGAAAGACGTACAGGTTTCACAACGAAGCGGAACGGTACGCCGTGTGTCCGCGAGACCTCTTTCTGGAAGTGGAAGACACTGATGATCTTTTCGTGTTCATCGGCTTCTAGCTCTTCTCGCGGTATTTCCTACACGTTTGCGGGTTCGTAAGTTCGTGAGAGTGAATGTATCCATACACACCTCTGCATAGAGCTCAACTGGATCAGGAATGTTCCCAATCATCTCTGAGCCGGTGAATTCTTTTTGAGTCTTCCCATCCTTGGACACCTCGAACACGCGTATCTTCCCTGTACCCCCGGTTGTCAGTGCCACTTGCTTGGCAAGATGATCAGCAAGGTCGTGAACCATGCTCGTCTTGGGTAAGAGGAATGGATATGACGCTTCTTCTCGGTTGTGAATCCCCGTCCATATGATCTTCAAGCTTCGTTTCGTCTCGAGTTCGACGATGCTCACGTCCAATTTTTCGTACAGTATCACGGATGTCGTTGGGTTTATATAGTTGGTGCCCATAATCTCTGCTATACTTTGGTTCAGCGAGCGCTTGAGGATAGACTTGGGAGAACCATTTGTAACGTGCGTCGTCGTGAAGCGAAGTTTGATAGGATCGTGGCGTAAGAACTCGCCAGCTTTTTGCGACATCTTTTGAAAACATCAAAAATATGGCTCAAGAGGTAAAAAGAGACACGTACGGTGTCATAGTTATGCTTCTTGCTCAGTATGAGGCTGAATTCGGGGTGATCGTGATCGGGGTCCTCGAATTTTGGACGGAAAATAATCATTACACGATTCTGCAAGAAGTCATAGAACTGTATGGGATTCGAATAGAGACCCTGACTCTCCAAATCGTGGATCCTAGACAAAGGTAGGGGTTATGGACGACGACGACCAGCGCAGCAGGGCACCAAGGACTTACTCTTTCTCAGAGTGATCAACCTGGAAACAGATGACATCTCCATCCTGGATCTCGCTCTGGGCAAATGTTGATTTCTGTTTCATAAGCTCGATCATTCCGGGTTTGATTTCCTACAGAATACGTTAGGACGGCTACTTGCAAAGCTCGAGGGGACTTGGCACCTCATACAGCTTCAGAGGAGTGCCTGGGGTCCATCTCATGCGCTCGTTAATCACAGGGTGGAGGTCTTGCACTTTATTATTGCGAGAAACATAGACCTTTCCAACACCGTATAGCGTCTGTTTTGATGTGTCAAAGTGCTTCATGAAAACCATGATAGAGCCTGCAGGGATGTCAGGCTGGCAATGTGATGTTAGTACAGCCAAGCGAAAAAACAACTAGCATACCTTGCTTGGGTCGGGTATCACATCGAGGTAGAGGCGTAGATCATTTTGCCTGGCGGCCATATTGTTACGAATGACTTCGACAGCTGTGAGTCAAAGTCAACATGTAGGAAAAGAAAAGATATGCGCGAGCTTTATGCGCACTGAGTGTAGGCTCATTCTCAGGAATATGCGTATCGGGTCGAACTGTTTTATTCTGTCGATTCACTAGAACCCATAATCGAACCTTGTTCTCTGGAAGATTGAAGTGGTTGGCAACACGTGACTTGAAAATATTGTAAGTCTCCTGCTTGAGCACCCGGAAGCTGGGTAGGTCTGAGGCGGGCCAATGTTTCTCGTCGAACGTCGCAAGATCAAAACCTTCGTGATGAGCAAAGGTGTCGTCAGTGATGACCTTGGCAGTGAGGAATAAATGTTGTTCCTCTCGCTCCCTCTTCTTGGCCTCGATCTGGAGACGTTCCTCATCGAGTCTGCGTTCTGAACCCAAGTCAATACATACGCGGAAAGACAAGCAAGTAGCGTACTCAGATGAGGTGGTGTATCTTCTTCCTTGAAAGGTGCTAGTATGTCGTCGATCGCTGTCTCGCGGACGTATACCAACATGTAAGCGTTTGTGAAACGCTTCATGGCGCGGACCTGATTGCGTTGCAAATGTTGTGGAATGCCGTTCAAAGGTTCGCCACCATAGTTCTCCTCCAACACCTCGCGATCAGTCACAGGGGTCACACGGTCATCGTCAAATTTGAGCCATCTCGTGTCGCGGTCGGGCTTAATCAGAGCAAAATAGTGACCGCCATTCACATCACCGGAATGCACCAAGACGCCATGCAACTTGTATACCCAATTCTCAGATTTAGTTGGACCTTCGTCGATAAATTCCCCAAGGTCGATCTCGAATGGAAACTCGTGGCGATCGTTTATCTGCAAGTCAAATTGTTGAGTGGAGAATATGAGTGATGTTCAATGGAAACCTAACCTTGACCATGGCATCGCGTTGAATGTCATACTCAAAGCGCTTGAGCTGAAGATGAAGCACGGGAGGGAAGGACTCGAACACGAAACCCTTTTTGGCGTCCTGAAGACCATAACCTTCGGCGTGGTACTTGTTCTCGCCTTCCATCATTTCGACGGCAACAAAGTACTTGAAAGACTCGTAGAGATTCTTCATGCCCTTGACGTTCAGTTGGATATCTACGGGACAGGGTGAGTCGACACACGAACTATAAACGAGCGAAAGGGTAAACACACCCTTGAACTCTTCGGTTTTCGAGGACTCGTAGTCAACGTTGACACATTTGATATAGCTCTTCATTTTGCCTACGAAGAGTTTGGCGATAGCACCTTCCGCTTTGGTACCCTTTGTCACTGTTAGGTGTGAAACGACAAGGATGAATGGATCGGACCTTCATCTTGGACTCCAAGTTATCTTGCAGCACTCGATTGAATTCTTGGACGTCATGTTGATAAAATGAATCGTTGGATTTCCATCCGAACGACTTTGTCAACTCGGTCGTGCCTGCTGCGGGCTGAGCGAGGATCGACGATGGATTGCCAATAACAGACTTACCGACGGGTTGATCTGATGTCTGTAGGTGATAAAAGACTCGTTGCAACGCAAGAGAGACGCTTTCGGTAGGGTGTTCTTCCTCTGTAGGGATTTGGTACACTGCCTAAATGCTGATGTGAGCAGGGGGTATTTTTGCGCCACCGGCACCTGCCTTTCTAAAATAGCGGGTACAAAAGAGAGATTGAAGAAGAGAATTCATGTAACAAGTGGCTCCTTGGTTTTTCAAGCCGACGTAACCAGTTTCCTTCTTTGAATCGTAGCTGGTGGGTCGTGTGAGGGGTATGAAGATGGGGAGATGGGAGGGATATTACTTGACAAAGTTGTGCCACAAGACGCCAGTGGGATCTTCGAGTACACGAACATAGACGGTGACATCGGCAGACTCCTCTTCGATAGTTGGGCGGAGGTGACCCTCTTGGAGGTTGAATAATTTACGCAGTTCGCTAAAGCGAGTGAACCCCCAGTCGCACTCCTCGGCAATGAATCGATGATGGGCATCTTATAGAGAAAAGCCATCTGCAGTTGAATGAAAGGAAGACAAGCGAGACTCACGGCTGACGGTGTATATGGTTGGGTCATGGATGTTGGATATGACGAGGGCGAATTGAGCGCAAGCATGCCACGTTTCCGGGGACTTTTTCGGATCTGCGTAATCGAGGTACACTGAAACGGTATCGTTGGGAGGAGCGTTCGAGTTTCCGAAGGGGAATAAGAGTATGCGCCTGGTAAATGAGTGAGATGGATTGGTAGCGAGGGAGTGAAGAGGAGGGACCATCGGTGACCGCCACAATCAAACTCTGGACTCGTGATCTTTTTCTCGAGTTTCTTCCAGTTTGTGAGCCTCCAGGTGAACACTTTGAAATCCTTGACATCATGACCCAGGTCGGGCATATGTTTAGCGGCAAATGGTTCATCTGGGGGGAGAGTGAGGGGGTAAAGAAAGAGGTAAATGGAGGTGACTGACGATCACGGACAGAAACGACGTCGTCGACGATTTCCATTGGGGGACCGCCGTTGACCTTTTCGTCGAGAATGTCCATTGGTCTGGGGGAGGAATGAGCGGCGGGGCGTGGGGATATCGGGCGATGAAACTGACCGTGAAATCCGACAAACGAGTTGAGAGGAAAAGGATTATCGCAAAAACAAAGTGTGGGAAAATCTTGCGCGACCTCATAAGATTGCATAAGCAACACACTTATTTCCTCATACCACGACCCTTGGATTGTTCGACAGCACGACCACTGTCGGTGATGAGTCAACGTCGTGTAAAAGCAGGCCGTGCACGGTTCGCCTCGTCTTGGGGTCGCGCCGTCCAATCTCGGTACCGCCTTGTTACGCCGCTAGATGGCCCTCTCAATAGCGCTATCATCCAGTCGTGTTTGGCAGACATTCTGATAGAAATGACAAGTTGCTCCTCGTGTGTCTGTGTGTCTGTGTGTCTGCGCGCGCGCCGAGTCTATGAGCGTTGATGCGTCGTCCGAGAACGTAAGCGTCCTGATAGTGCTGTATTCGGCCTCATGTCTACAGTCCGGCGTCTCTCCCTCGCTCATTTCCCTCTTTCCTTTGCTCCATCTTCAGTTAGCCCGCTTCGTTGTCTACTTTTTATCTTTGTATGACCACTCATTCTCGCCGCCGTGACGATCGTCCAGCGGCCGATCCTTTCAAGCATTCAGACCCCAAGTATCCTCTTGACCATGATCCTGGCACTGACCGTCGCCGAAATCGTTCTGCCACCCTCCCAGCCCACTCGTACGACCAACGGTCATATCCATCACATCCTCAGGACACCCGCTACAATGACCCGCGACTGCCTTCTCGTTCCCATCGTCAGGATCCTCACCATCCCTCCGCTCCTTACTCTGCCTATCATCATTCTTCTGCTCAGCCTACCCCAACAAGCAAAGCCTATCAGCATGCGGTCCGGCCGTCTGCGCAGTCCCCATCCGGTTATCATTACCCACAACCCTCGTCATACCAACCCGCACCTGCCCACCCAGTAGCTAGCTCATCCCGCAGACCGCATACAGACGCACCCGATCCAAGGACCTCACGACGTCCCGCTGCTCCGACAAATCAGCCCCCATACGACCAGGTTTCCAGTGGCGAAGAGATGGCAAGGACTTCCAGACACCCTTCCCGTGCCGTTCACTCTTCGACACAGCCTCCCCTCTCAGCCCCACCAACCCATGCAATTTGGAATCCCCCCCGGGATGTCTCCTCACGGCGACACAAAGATCCCTACAGAGATCGCGAGAGGGATCAAGACCGGGAAAAGGACCGGGAGAGAGACCGGGAGAGAGACAGACCCACCGCTGCGCTCGAAAACAGATACAGGGATTCCACACGAGCGGACCGCCATCGTGATCGAGAACGTGAGCGTGCCACAGAGGTCCGCTATCAAGAACCAAGCAGGACCAGGCATTACGAAAGGCGCAAGGATTCCGATACCGAGGGCGTGTTGTATTCTGAGCAAAGAAATGCGTCCAAAACCTCTCTTTCAGGCAGAGAAGCCTACCCTTCTTCCGCTCGTGAGGCGAGCAACGGTCATAGGAGACACCGGACAGAGGATGGGACGACTTCCACCGTGAGTTGCTTGTCCGCAGTTTATATCCCTCCATAGCGCATCCTACACGTCAACAGGGTCGTCGACACCAGCCTGAAAACACGCAGAATCCGATCACTGTCATGCCTTCGCAGTCCACCACTGTACCACAGCCGGACGTGCAGCAGACAGGTGAACCCCCGCCTCCTGCCCCTCGCGTAATGCCTGTTTACCTTCCACCAAAAGCCAAGTCACAGCGCTCCTATCGAGAGGGACGTCCATCAACTGCCCAAGGTGCCCAATCTGGTAGTGATACCGAACGGACCACTGGCAAGGTAGTTCATAATAGATCGTCATACCACGCCGCTCGTACTAATATCCGAACTCAGTATCGTATGGAACGTACATCATCGGGTCCTGCTGTGCAAAGAAGCGACGCGCATGCGTCCAGTTCCACGAGGGATAGAGGCAATCACGATATGACGGTAGGCCCACGAGATGATATGAAGAAACTAGAGGTATCGTCATTGTGTCGCTGTGTCCGGGATCAGCTATCGAGCAGCTCACATTAAACATAGGCCAGGTACGGTGTGCAGCAAGACGCTCGCCAGCCTTTGGCACCGATCAACGTCGACATTCCTCTTGTCACACCAGGATTCAACGCATCCGCTTTGCCCACTGAGACTAGGGCTTCAACCGTACCACAAATTGTCAGTATTCGCGCGGGCCAGGGTCCTTCTGATCCGCACGACGTGCATTTTAAGTCGTCGGCAATTTCACATTCAGATGCCCCACAGGAAATCGTCATTCACCCTCACCCAACTTCTGCATCAATCATCAAACCCTCTAGTCATAGTCGCTCGCAGTCTTTTGAGACCCGCGTTCAGTCCGATCGGCCGGTCGTCGTGGAACATTCACGTGCTGAGCCTCATCGGGAACATATACCTCCTGGTCAACGCATGTCAATCCACGAGTCAAGTCGAGCAGTGCCCACCCCAGTCTCTAAATCCCACTCATACGCTCGTGGGAACCCAGAAACGGGGGCGGATCATTCGACTTCACCATATCCGCATAGCCGACCACCGTCTCGTTCAGCGCATAGGACCTCCTCCAATAATGCTGTTCCCCCTACTGTTGTCGGCCCACGTCCTTTACGTTCTGCCTCACAAGGACCGCAACCGAACGAGCGCCCCACACACCCTCCATCCATTACACAGCATGCCCCATCCATCCCCCCTTTTCTAACTCAGGACACTGCTCCCACATCGCCTTGTCATCCCACGAATGGTAGCCTGCCAAAGACTGGACACGCTTATGGCACGCTGTCGTCTGCTCAGCCGAATCTCAAAAACGCACAGCTTCACGGCACGTCTAGGTCCACACAGCAACCGTCATCTGCTCTTCCCGGTGTTCATCCCACCCCGACTACTATTCCCCAGACGCTTTTTGCGTCTTCTAGACCGTCTACCCGAGACGGTACACACCCAGATGGGGCATATACTCTTCAACAATCAGCAGAACGACAACCCACGACGGACGTCCGATCAGGGCTCTCCAATAGCACCACAGTCAAAGCATCATGGGTCGTTCAAACTCCAGCCACTGTGAAAAGGGCCAAGATATCTCGAGAGGACAAGTATTTACGAGACCATCGCTATGACTCGGAGACGCCCCGCGCTCAACTTCGTCAAGTGCTCTCACAAGATGACGACTCGTTTCCTCGTGCATCGTCATCGATGATGAAGACGAGCCTGGCGACAACTCCATCAGCCACGTCTCAACGAAGCTCTCCTGGTACGGGGGCGAGAGATGTCCTTTTCGGTACGCCACGGGGTACGTTGGGGAGTAGTACGCCCAGGTCTGGGGCTTTAAAAGAGGTGATATTCATCAACTCCATATTTTCGTCTCTTGTCTTATCTTCCGTTTGTGCTGTACAGGCACCTACTCCGGAGCACGTGCCAAGGCAGAGTCTATCGTCGCACCTTGCGGAACCTCCGCAGATCGCTGTCGTCGGGGCAACCCCTGTCTCCATGGTTCGCGACTTACCTCAAGGTCGTATTGATCATGCTTTCCTTGCACCTCCTTTTCCTGCACCGACTCTGGTCTCGAGGACGACATCCAGTTCACATGACCAACAATCTCAACCCTCGCAACCTGCAGTTCAGGATACATCATCGCTATCTCATCAGCCACAACTAGCGCCGGTGCATGCACCTTCGTTGTTTCAGCCGTATCGACCACCATCCCTTCCTTCTGAAGACGATGGCCAGTTTTCTCCTCCACCACTTCCGATTCCACCGCCCAAGGGTCTAGAGGATCCCCCGCCTCCACCTATTGAGACACGAACGACTGAGATCATCCCGATGCGTTCGCAGATCAATGGGGATCATCAAAGCCATGTGCATTCCATTCCCGAGGTACAGAGCGAAATGTTCCATATTCCCTCACAACCTTCAGCCCCGTCTGTGACACCTCCACGCGCCTCGCGGACCGGGAGACTGGACAGTGATGCGACCCCGACGCCAGCACTAGATGGGTTTATAGCCGCAGCTGATGCTGGTGGGAGACCTTCAGAGCCAGCCTTTGCTCGGCCCGATGATGTGCAGATAGCCCATCAAGAAATGATGCCTATTCCGGACCTTCCGTTGCAGCCTTCGGCTCACCCTGCAAAGCTGCGACCGAAAGTCACAATTGAGGACGTCCCAGAGGATTCGCCCATGTTGAGCAAAGCAATACCCACGAGCGTGCCCACCATAACTCCTTCAGTCCCTTCGTCGAGACCTCATACGTTACAGCACACCCCCGTTGCGAACGCGGATCCTTCTTCTAAGCATGCGGTAGTGGACCAAGCTGGTCACAGGTCTTCACCTCAATCAAGAAACAAAGATCCACTTTTGCATCGTAGTGCCGATCCTGGCGCTATGCCCGCTGCTCCGCCCATGCCTCCGCCATCCGCTGTCGTTACGCCGACGTCCACTCGCATGCCATCTTCCGCACCGCCTACTCATCCCACAATTGCCGCGTCTACTCAAGCAGTACCTACGCAACGTGCTATGGCCCATACTGTGTCTTCTCGTACCCATCAGCGTGCTGCGGAAATGCTGCAAGCAAGTAAGCTCTCGTCGTCTGCGGGGACCAATTCTGGTGTTACTGGAAGTGTTAACAAGGCCACCGCTGCGCCAGTGCCGACCAGTTACAACCCTGTTAGTGCCGCTACTGGACACTATCAACCAGCAAGTGGTGCTAGCGTACAGGGACCTTCAGTTTCCAAGCTTGCAAGCGCGCCAACTTCTGCACCCCATCCCAGCGCCTCTGCTACATCTTCTATGGCCAAGGCACAGACGACAAGCGCCTCCGGCCCGCCAATCGGCGCATTGGGACTACATATATCTGCTCCACCAACCAGTACTAATAGCCAACCACCATCTGCTCCCGACCTGCTTAGACAACAGCCGACTCGTCCAGGAGCTCTGTCGATACCTCCTGTAGATGCCACATCCACGACCATAATGTCAACATCTGCTGTCAAGAATCCTTATCAAGAACAACCTGCCGTAGATTTCACCCGGCCCCGCGATGCTGTGCCATCTGCCACCCGCAACCTTGCTCCTCCATCGTATATACACCCTACCTCCGCTCGCCCGGGCACATCTTCTGCTACGACTCAACAAACACACGTTACTGCAGCTCAACCGCCGACCCATCATCGGGTCGCATCCTTGCCCGTTACATCGTCTTCGGCAGCGCAAAGACCGCTCTCACCACACAAGTATTCACAACCTATCCCTTCTAACACAGTTTCAACTCAGCCCTTCCCGTCTCGCCCACCAGCACCCGAATCTCAGTCAACACGGGTTCCAACATCCGGGCATGTGTCGGCCCCTGCTCCGGTTCGATCGACACGATTGCCACCTCCCGATCGCGCACATGACTATGATATGCTTAAAACACCATCATCTATTGCACCGTCTCCTATGCTCAATCCAGATACTTCAAATGCTGGGCCATCCATCGCTGTTCCGATTCGATCACGGCAATCATCCACAGATTCGAAAGACGACAAAAAGAAACCTTCAGGGTTGTTTGGTCTTTTCAGGACGAGAACACTTTCTTCAAAAGCGGCTAACCGCCCAGTTACTTCTACGGTTTCCAGAGCATCTCTTGATCAAGGGAGGGTTCATCCAGATCCTGCCATTGTTGCTTCTACCATTGCGTCTGTGCCTCGTGGAGCATCGACTTCGGCCACAAAGGAGGGGAATTCTACCATTCCACCGGCTAACTCCATCCCCACACGTGCGGAACCACAGTCCAAGTCAAAGAGTAAGGGACCCAATCCAATTGCCAATCCTCCTCCAGCGCAAGCAGCACGAGAGCAAAAGGATGCTACTCCGCACATGTTCACCCCGTTCAAACTCCTGAGCATGCACTCCAAAAGGAACCGGACGGTGTCAGCTGCGTCCCTCGATGTCTGTGACGGCAACACTGCTGTGAGCATTTTGTTCTCTTTTTCCGATGTGCGATTAATCAAGTCCATGGACAGACCAATACTGTAATCGGATCCCCTGATCACTCTGCTATCAGTCAAGCACAACCTCTACCCCGTTTCATACCTCCGGATGTTCGCGACCCATTAGTTGCAGCGTCGGAATGGAGGGACAGAGAGGAAGCCCAACGAAGGCAGCGCAGAACTCATCGTGTTCGCCGACCCGGTGTCACATTTGATGTTGAAGAAGAGCCCCCTTCCCCTGCACCTGGCGCGCCAAACAAGCGGAAGAAGTTGGTTCGTCGCCCGTCAGGGCGTGCTGCCACTCCTGGACCACCACGCGCTGGTTAATATCTGGATGATTTGGATCAGTGACTGGGCTGGTTGGTTCTCTTGCAAGTATCTTAAGTCGAATGCACATGTTATGTATGTTATGCCACGTCTAGTACTATGTATTTTTGCTTCATCTTAATCCCATCATATTGGTGCTGTAATCTTAACTGATGAGACGTGACAAGACGCGTGACGCCTCGCGTCCGTGACAGCCGTCACACAAATGATCTCGCTTATTCCACTTCGGCGGTCACTTGGGCAATCAGAATGTACAACAACAGAAATAAAAACAAGACGAAGCAAACCAAAGTTCTCGGGGTTACAACTAGCCCAGCGACGAGCGAATCAGTATACCCTTTCCGACTGAACTTGTATGTCCTACCGCTTTACGACGTTGGCGATGAGCTTAGAGATGCATCAGCTACGACAAGCCACCACTCTACGAAGTAACGCTCGAGGAATTTGAAACATATGCGCTTGCTCGCCTTCGTGTTCTCGCAGAGATCGAGTCTTCGTTTGCACGAAACCGGTCGTGGGATGAGCTGAAGAGCGTGACGGATGGCCTGTGCAAAAAGTATCTCCCGCTCAACAGCCACACGGCCATCACTATGCCCTTGGAGGATCAGCGACGGTGCGATCATCTTGGTCATTATGTGCTTCGACTTGCATTTTGTCGCTCGTGCGTTCACATGTTTCTTTTCTGCTGGCGCAGAGCTTGATCTGATCGTTTTGCTGTTTTTTAGAGAGGAGCTAAGAAGACGGTTCGTTAAAGCGGAGACAACGCTATTCAAGGTGCGGTATGAGACGGACGATCGCGCGGAACGTCAAGCATTTCTCGACACGCATGAATTTGAATTGGAAAAGGTCACTCGTCGAGCCATCGTACCGTTGCTTACGCTGAAGCGTCATGATAGGTCGAGAAAAATGAAGCGGAACAGTTCACGAAAGAGCTAAGGACGCTCGAAGGAAAACCTGCGCAGTCCGATCCCGAAGAGCGGGGATCATTGGCAGAGTATTACAAAGTATGCCGAATGATGCAAACGGATATTGTCGGCTAAACGTTGCATCCCAGGTTCCGTGGACAAGAGTACCTGACTTGGTCGCCAAAAGACGCGTATTCCTACGCGGAGGGTATGCTTACGTTCCCAGCAAAGAATTGTCCAGTTTCGTGTTCAACGAGTTTGAGAGAAAACTGGAGATGGCGCTCGAGGTTTGCTGCTTCTGATGCGATCATATTGCACCTCGCTAAAAATGAGCAGTACACTGCCAAAATGCTCCCCCGCATGGATGAGGACACGAGATTAGTACCTATATTGAACAATCTCTCCCACGGATTCCTCGCAGGTGTTCCATCAGAATGGGTGAATCCTTCTGCCACCGGGGATGAGATTCGAGCCGACATGATCGATGATCTCGCAAGGAAACACTTCCCAATGTGTATGCGAAATTTACACGAGTGCTTGGTTCGGGATCGCCATTTGAAGCACTTTGGGAGGTTGCAATATGGCTTATTCCTCAAGGTATGACGATGGTTCGGGCGTTTGGATGAGCAACTCATGTATTCACAGGTCTTGGGTCTTTCAATTGACGAAGCCATTGCGTTCTGGAGAAAGTCTTTCAGCAACATAACGGACGACAAGTTCAACAAGGAGTACAAGTATAACATCAGACATTCTTATGGTTTGGAAGGGAAACGCGCCAACTATCCTGCTAAAAGGTAAACTTTTACGCTGTCTCGAGCCCCCTCTACCATGGCTGACATTGCTTGCAGTTGCCAACAAATCCTTACAGCGGATAAACCGGGGGTTGGAGATTGTCATGGATGCCCATACCGTCACTTTGGCCCCGAAAACCTGCAAGCTGCTCTACTCGCAGCGTATTCGTCCAGGGGTCTCACCACGACTGACCTGCATGAGATTATGAGGACAGTCAAGGAGGGTCACTATCATGTTGCCTGCACGCGGGTGTTTGAAATAACACATGCCAGTCGAGGAGTGAAGAAGGGAGAAGGAATAGGCGGTGGTGAAAGTGTTACACATCCCAACCAGTACGCCGCAAAAAGTATCGAGTTCGAGAAGTCGGGACGAGACGATGCCACGATGACAGCGGTAGAAGAATCATAGCTTGGGATGTAATACTAGTTGCACTAGGCGGTGTCAGGAGTCCTCCGATCTGACGTGGACCCCGTTAACTTTGCCGCACATATTCGTCACGTTCGGCTGCTTGTCCTCACCGCATTTCGTGTCGTCTGCTTGTTTCTGTGTCACCATCGCACAAAGTTTCTGTAACCATAATGGCTCGCAGTAATACACACAAGCAAAATGGTGGCTCCACAGACAACGACGACCACGTTCTTCAACAATACGTTCATACCGATGGTCACTTTTCCATGGTCAGGTATGACACAACTTCGATGCATCGAAGTCGATCTATGCTGAACCGGCGAGTGCAGGAACTTTAGGCTGGCTGACCTGGTTACAATAATGAATGGCGTCTGCGGCTCCTTTTCAATATTTTCCTCGGCTCAATACTTGGTGACGAACGATGATGAGACCTTGTGGTGGGCTTTTGCCCTGCCTCTAGCGGGGCTCATGTTCGACTTCTTTGATGGAAAAGTTGCGAGGTGGAGAAAATCCTCTAGTTTGCTTGGACAAGAGCTGGATAGCCTGGCTGACTTGGTAGGGAACACTTGTTCTACGACTGTGCCTTTGTTCACCACCTCACAGATTTCATTTGGCGTTGCGCCTGCCGTCCTCGCCTTCGCTGTCGGCCTTCGAACTTATCTCGATACTGTTTGCCTAACAGGCTTTATATGTTGTGGGCTTGCTCGACTTGCCCGCTTCAACGCGACAGTCGCACTGATCCCGAAAGACGGAGCTGGCAAAGCGCGGTACTTTGAAGGACTTCCCATCCCATCTTCGCTTGCTCTCGTCACCGTTCTGTTTTACTGGACTCGTCAAGGTTGGATAGAGGGTAAGGCTGGC
Source organism: Hemileccinum rubropunctum (assembly GCA_038089535.1). Taxonomy (NCBI): domain Eukaryota; kingdom Fungi; phylum Basidiomycota; class Agaricomycetes; order Boletales; family Boletaceae; genus Hemileccinum; species Hemileccinum rubropunctum. The sequence goes on along the minus strand of JBBPLC010000001.1, from coordinate 435,808 downwards.
ATACCAGGTGGCATCGTGACGTTATGGGGCGCATCCGGTGGTCGGGGTGATATTCACCCAGCTAGCGTTCTTTTTGGCTTATGGGCTGCTGCGATGGTCAGCAAAACCCTTCGTGTTCCGAAGCCGTGACGTGGTTTGGCCGTCGTGGAATAGGTATCGATGGTGTTGGTTTGGTCTGGTGACCGGTGACAGGCGAGGTGCGCTACGGATTTCTAGCAAGGCGGTATCCGCTGGACACGTAGCTTATCGCTCTTGATGACACTTTTATGAATGTATATGATGCTGCAGCGTACGTGGATTTGCTAAAGCATTCGCGTGCCTACTTGACTCAGAAGCCTTCTGATCTCGATATTTGTCCCTCGTGTTATTTGAAAGCTGGTGTTAGTCCGCGTTATCGACGGGATGTCCGTTCCCAAAGAGCGCGACACACCGTGGGCCTGATGTGTGCGACAGCTGGAATTTCCACTAGTCAGGATCCTCTTGTGCAGAATAACGATATTCTTGACAGATTTTCTTTTTCTTAGTCCCCCTATATCTGGCAGCCTAGACCGCCGAAGGGTCACCATCTGCTCGCGGTGCGTTCCTCCTAACTTGTTGTGCAGGAAATGTTCTACGTTGCGCCAAAAGCTCTCCTTGCCTGGACCATCGTACGTCTACACTGGCATACACTACACCCTGCTTTCATTCCAGTTTGGCAGGTAAGCCGACGTATCATTGTCATGCGCGTATTCCGAGCCATTCGTATAGGGATGCTTTCGTCTCTGCAAATCCACGGAATGGGATCTGCAGATACGATGCTGTCCAAACTGTGGCCCAGCGTTTCCTAAAATGTCTGCTCGCAATTCACTTCCAAGTTCACAAGTTAGGTTACAGGACAAACATCCGTCCTCGATTTCTCCGAGCGGATTCAACACGGATGACTCCCCTCAAATGTGGTCAATCGCTACGAAGTGCATGGAGGTGTTTTGGATACCACAGTCACCCTCAAGAACGTTCACTCCATCTATACCTACTTTGGCGAACTCCGAAGACAGCCCAGCCGCCAAAGGTCGCCCCGCAGAAGAATTTCCTGCTCGGCAGAAAGATCTCTACGAAGCTATTCGAAAGGTGGGTTGACTCTTGAAGCTCGACGCCTGTTTATTAGACAAACGTTGATTGATTCGCGTTGTCAGCTCGCTCGCTCGTGTCAAGCTATTGAAAGAAAAGGTAACCTAGCTCTTGTGAGGGTCCGAGAGTATGTACCAACCAATTCTGAATGTCTGATATTCAAATCAGTATCGTGGCCAAATGGGTTAATTGAGTTTTTGACCATTGGGTGATAACATCTGACGTTGCAGGGATTGAAAGGCGATACTCGTCTGAAAATACACGCCCTGAGCATCGATATTTACCATGCTCCCAGCGGTGTGCTTGCTGATGGGAAGTAACACTCAGTCTGACATGAACTACGGCGATCTGAGGAGATACTATCTATCTGGACCATGTGTTGCCAGTGCTTATTGCAATCAGGATCGGACACTGTTGAACAAGATGAACAGTGACAATCCCTGGACCTGTCGAGACCTAGGCCTCTTACTACTTCCCCTTGGTCATCTTTCGGTGCAAAGTACGCCACCGGAGGCTCGGATTTGGCCAGGCGTCACATGACACATCTTTATGGAGAAAATTGCCCCCCCCCTTCCCCCCCAAAAAAGACCCACGAAATATCCCGCTGACGCGTACAGTGACCTCATGTGATTGGAGAGTACACATCCTTAGAATATCCGCTTCGAATCAAGAGCCAAATCTCAGGGAGTCGAGAGTCTAATCGCACGGATCGGATAGTACGAGCTGCCGCGTCACTCAACTGTCAATGTTGCTTGTGGTTAGTGTCATTAAGAAGTGGCGACTAGTATGGACCTTGAGCATGCGGTCCCCCAGTGTGATCTCTCCCTTTTTCCAGGAAAAGAAAGAGACACGGACGTGCGGAGAAAGGGAGTAAAATACTACAACATAGGAGACGAGGTTATTGCTTGGAAGACTCGGAAAAGCTTCAAATATGCAGCATGTATCTATAGATAACGTGAATCTAGTATTTGAGACGCTGTGTATACAGCATCTTGCACCGACTCATAAGACACGCGGAAAAACAAACGTAGGTACTGTAGGTTTCATGTGTAGCGCAACTACGATTTCCGACTGTTCGAAATCGAAGAACTTGGTGATAGTTATGAAGTGCGTAAGCAAACTTGCCGTAGCGTCCGTCCAGTGGCAAATAATCCTCGTCTAGATGTGATTAGGTTTTCTGCGCTCTGTCACACCCTTAGTGACTCTGTTTCTCCCGTGCGGCAGCCCTCTCGGCTAAATCTACCCCTACGAGGATTTTACTTGCTTTCCAAAGCTGAACGAGGTTTATAATGTTCTTCGCCAAGCATACGGGAAAAGACGCCAGCGCTAGAACTTGGGGCCACGTGAATGATGACAGGTACGGGAAGAGCGGGAAGATGTCGAAAGGGAGAGACTCGGAGATAGGGGTGCTTATCCATCTGATAAGATAAAGGGAGACGAAGAACAATTCGTTGCCAGCACACATTAAAAATAGGGTGCGCTGTACACCGTCTTTTAGGAGTTGAACGCAACACAAGGATCGAGATACGAACCGAATCATTGTAGTAATACCATAGAATACGGCTCACATCGCTCTTTACGAGCTTGTGGCTTCGAGACCCTGTCACAAGAGAGCTGTTGAGGGGGAATGCATTAGCCAAAATACATAATATGAATTGAAGATAACTACCTGTACATGTGCATGTAATGGCTCGAGAAATCGAGTGCGATGAGGAACTGGAAAACGAGTGCGAAACTTGGGTATGCAGAGGACAGGTAGCAGAGAAGACATGATGTGGTGCATCTTTCAAACAGTGGTCAGCGCTGCCGGGTGGGATAGAAAAGAGAGACATACCTATCGGTCACCATGTCTAAAACAGCTCCGAACTTGGATGCCTGGCCGAGTGCCCTGGCAGCTTGACCATCCACGGCATCGAGAAGGCATGATATGCAATATGCTAGGGTGCAGTATTTTGGATGATAGCTCATGAAATGAAGTGAGAGTCCGGCGAGGATGACGCGTGTGTAGCCTGAAGGGCCACGGCTCAGCAGGGTGACCTAACTGCATGGGTGCTGGAGAAAGAGCTCCTCACCGATGATGTTAGGGACAAAGAGAAAGACATTTTCAGAATACGTTTGGGCGGTTGCCAAATCCACAGCAACTTTGGCATCGACGTGTTGGATAGTGTCCTGTCTGCAATGCTCGCGGGTGTCGCTGGAGTTCTTGGCGGAGCCGTTGGAGTGTCTGCTCATCGTTGTTGGCGGTAAGGAGGTAAGGAGGAAATGTGGTCCAAGTTGCGGACGTCGCCGGTGTAAGCAGAGAAATGACGCGCCTCCGTTTGTCACACAGATCACGTCAGCCATCGGTCTGGTACGGGGTATTTAAAAAAAAAACTAAGACTCTTTCATCCTCCGCTATGATGCTCCGAAAAGTACACCCCAACGCCAATACCGACGGCAGCCAAAATAACTATTATAGTGATAAAGAAACATATCCATCGCTTCCGTCGAGCGGCCCGTGCGTGTTTTATTGCAACGTCCACCTCGGCGACCCTATTTGCCGTCGTTAGCACTAGTTTAACGATGAAGCCCATCCACGTACCCCTTTCTCGTGTCTTCTTCGACACCAACAGCCTTGGTCTCAATAGAAGTGATCTGTTCATCTTGCTGGGAAATTAATACAGCCATCTGCATCCAAACGTCAGCACAGCGTACGTTCCGAGTACAGCGGAACGAACATCGCCGAATAACTGCGCAAGCTCTGCCAAAGTGACCTCAATTCGCTGAATGTCTTGGTGGCGTTCCTGTACCTCGCGATACGCTTGCCTTGATTCACCATAACGGTTGGAAGACGAGATCTATGTGGTGGTGATTGAGCATGTCATTGAAAATATTCGAACGGATCGCCTACAGCTTGGAGGAAAATTGCATTGGTGCTACCCTGGGTGTCATTTACGATCGTAGATACCTCGTCTGCAGTTGCATCAGGCTTGACTGCAAGTGAGAATCGGTTTTAAACGACTGGTCGCCAGGCCAAAAAAGTGGGAGTCACCGATCCTGAACTGCCGCTCCACACGATCCCTGTACCTTTGTCGATACTGCTGCTCGACGTTCTGGTATCTCTGGAGTATCTCGACAAATTTTCCGTGCACCAATGTGATCTACAATCATTTATATTTCAGTGACGTCATTATGAACGGACGGCGTAGACGCACTCTGTTCTTCCTAATCTCTGCGTCCTGCATACTGGCGCCTCCTGGCTGTACTTTCAGGTCCTTGATACGTCTTGAAAGTGCGTTGCTGAGCGCGCGAGTAGACTCTGTGAGCTCCGCAAGTCGAGACTGGTTAGCTGCAGAGTCCCGCTCCGAGAGTGCATTCAAGGAGCGTGCATGCAAATCGGCAATAGCGGTGACGTTTGCATTGAAATCAACAATCGCCTCTTGAATAGAGGTAGTCTGGAGGTCAAGGTTCACACGACGGTGGATAGCAGTAGTGAAAGAGAGCGCACCTCGGCATAAAATGCAGACATGGAAGACGTATCCTGAGACGTGGTTGGATACGAGCCACTCCAGGTGCCATTTGTAGGCTGTGGTGCAGGCGGAGAGACAGGCTGGAGTTCGATTGGGGGCTGCGGTGCATCGGTCTGTCTCTGGGCCTACGTGGGGTGTCAGCTGGTGCTAGTGCCTAGATACGGGACTGACCCTGAGCGCTGCGAGTCTGTCGCGACCCATGATGAGGACGAGGAGGGTCGGCGACTGCGTTAAACAGGAGGTGAGCCGTGAGAAATTTAATGGTCCGTGGTCCTGAAAAAACTAGGTTGAGTGTCGACGCTGGTGCGAACAGCGAGCTCGCCGTACAAGATTCCTCGTCTTCATGCGTAGAACGTCGCAGCTCGCCAGGACAGTCATCAGGGCTTCCAGGAGACCCGCCGCACGACTAAGCCCACCGACGCTCGCCCGCACAAAGTCGCCGAAGGAGCCCAACGTGAGCGGCACCCAGCTCGACCAGCCGTCATCGAGGGTGCACAAGCGACTCGCGTCGTCGCAGCCAGTCGTCGACGAGCAGCACAGCGACGAGATTGTCCTCGCTGCCTCAGATTCCCCCCCAGAGGCAGATCCTCCCACAGATTCAGCACCAGAGAAACCATCTCGCAGGCAGAGACCTGCGCTTTCATCCTCTTCCTCCAGAGACACTGGTGACAGACCACAACTTCCTCCTGGGCTCGACATCCTATGGCTCCCCGACTCGCCTCCAAATCCGAACGTGTTACCTCCACCGGAGCTCTTTGACGAAGCTCTCACCAACTTGCACATCGCCCTCCATCCCCAAACACAACATCGTGCCGCATACTCTTCTCCTGCAGGTCCCCCAGTAGAACCAACCCTTGCATTATATTGCCCCGTAGAGGGTGGAGAATACGTTCTCGATGAGACTGTCCGCGAATTGGCTCGCAGAACCGGCGCCGAGGTTCTCGTGATCGACTCTGTTCACCTTGCCGCGGGTGAATGGGGCCATTTTGGAAAAGGTGCAGTCATTCTTTACCATTCGTTTCATCCGTGCCTGACGTGCCTGTCCTGTAGCAGCGAATGCCATCCAACTACCAAGGAATCCTCTTCACTATCATCCTGCCCCTTCTCTTTCTCCCTCTCGCCGCTTTTCTTCCACCACTGAAGAAGAGGAAGAGTCCGAACCCAGCTTCTTCCCACCGGCAGGAATTTCTCAGATGACCCTCCATGTCCTTGCCCCAGTCGCCGCCTCTCGTGGACGTCCTTCCTCAGTCTTTGCCCCTGCTCGCTCATCCCCTACCCCAAGTCGAATCAAGGCTTTCTTTGATGAACTCATCAACATGCCTTCCTCTTCACCCTCTTCATCACAGCCTCAACGCGTCCGCCCCCGTATAGTCTACATACGCGATTTCCCCACGCTCGCGCCGACAGCACCCACTTGGTATCCACACCTCCTCAGTGCAGTACGCGCTCGTAGGACGGGTCCTATCGCGCGTCCTTCGTCCCCTGTCGCATGTCCAATGACGATTGTGTGTGGTGTGACACCACCGCTTGTCGGACCACCTTCACTCCCTCTCTCAGCTTTCATAGGGCCATTTTCAGTACCCGCTGGGACACAAGCACCGTCCGGCTCGGGTTCAGTCAATGGCCGTCGGAGACATACTGCTCGTTCTACTCCTGGCATCTCAACTTCTAGCTCAAGCCCCTACGTCAGTGCAATGCATGTACAATCTTCTGAGTGGGGAGAAGATGACTATGCCACACGAGCACGTGAAAAGCGTCTTCGAGAGCGTCTTCGGAGATGGGACAAGCACGGGGACGCTGCACTCCTCGAGGATGTCCCGCGACTCTTTGCTTCCCCTCCTCCAGGTTATTTCCCACTTGGCAATAGTGGGGCCAACAGCCCTTCTCAAGCTATTCCACAACCCGCTCCCGCCGATTTTGATGCTCCACGCCCACCAATACTCTTATTGGGAGGGACGCCGCCTCCTTTCCTTGATATGCTCGGGAATGGTCAGGGCGACTCAGATGATGGTAATGCAGGAGGTAGTATTTCAGGCAAGTTTTTCCGGGCTTCCGTCATCCTTCCCAGTTCGCGAGATCAAGGTGCGGAAAGGAAGTATAGGATGAGTCGACGGAGGGAAGTAAATGAGTTGGCTATGCGATTAGGTGTTGGAGGGATCGGAGGCGTGTTGGAGGCTGATGCAAGGGATGTAACCGACGGCGCGTTGACCGAAGGACAAGAAGTCGGTGCAGACATCAATCAAGTGGAAACGGAATCAAAACTACATTACGTGGAGCTCGAGGCAGACGCGGAGATCGTTCGATCTTCCGTCGATGGTGAACGTCAACCCAACGTAGATGCTCCTTTGTCGAGTGGCCCACAATACCCTGAGGAACACGAGATGTGGGAGGACTGGAGCACGCGCGTTGAAGCTTGGCCTTCGATACGTCAAATTGCAGATCGAGCGGTTGGAAGTGTCGTCTCCTCTTCCATTATCTCTCCTCCCGTGACCTCTTCCACGACATCCACGACATTCAAGATGTTTGGTGCAACCCTTGAACCAACTTGCGTACCTTGGTCTGCAATACACCACGCATGGGCAGCACAACGCTCTTCGCGCGATCTTCGTCGAGCTTGGTCGAAAGACGCACGCGTTCGTGTTCCTCGCGAGAACCAACCTGACGATGTCACCGAGGATGAATTAGATGCGCTTGAACTCGAAGATGGTGAAGAAGGTCGACTGATAGATGAGGTAGTAGAAAAGGTCAAGCAAGACGAGGACCTTGATCCTCATGAAAGGCGGCTATTGGGTTGCATCGTCGATCCCGGTAAGCTGGTTCCGTTGGATCTATGTCATGCATGACTCCTAACACAAATTGATTAGCTACTCTGTCGACGACTTTTTCACAGGTCCATCTTCCTCCACATACGATCGACTCCGTGAGGACTCTGGTTTCGCTCCCACTTCTTTATCCGGCAGCGTTTCAAACGGGTATTCTGAAAGAACATGCCATGACCGGGTGCCTTCTTTTTGGACCTCCGGGAACTGGTAAGACCCTTGTAGTGCGGGCTCTCGCGAAGGAGGCTGGCTGCAGGATGTTGATGGTCTCACCATCGGACGTCATGGACATGGTATGTCTCCGTGGCTCTGCTTGCCCTATTCCTGATTATCACTGGTTTGCCTTAGTACGTTGGCGAAGGCGAGAAACTTGTTAAAGCCGTCTTCAGCCTAGCTCGCCGTTTGTCGCCTTGTGTCGTGTTCCTAGATGAAATCGATGCACTTTTCGGGGCTCGGTCATCTGCTCGCGACTCGGGCGGTGCTATGGCGCATCGTGGGGTAATTACCGAGTTTATGCAGGAAATGGACGGTTTGAAGAGCCAAACTGGCGTGGAGGAGAGAGTCGTGGTAATTGGCGCTACCAACAGACCTTTCGATCTCGACGATGCAGTACTACGGAGATTGCCACGTAGGTTACTGGTGGACCTCCCTGGGGAGAAAGAAAGAGAGGGTGAGAGGTGTTTCAGTCTTGTCTTATAGCTGAGAGACCCTGATATTGTCGCATTCCAGGCATTCTGCGCATTCTATTGCGGGACGAAACGTTGGCGAAGGATGTCGATGTGATGGCACTGTCTAGACAAACGGAGAGCTTCTCTGGATCGGATTTGAAGCGTACGTTTAGCATTTTATCCTGCAGGGTGTTTTTCTGACAATTGAGTCCTGAAGACTTGTGTGTGTCCGCTGCTCTCGATGCAGTCAAAGAGGGGCTTAGTGTGCCGTGGAAATCGTCCCCGGAAGCTGCTGTGCAGGACTCAGATGCACCTTCTTCAGACTCGTCCACGACCTATTTGCGGACCATCCACTTAAAACATTTTACCAAAGCACTTAAAGAGATCACGCCCTCGAGCTCCGAATCCTTGGGTTCCTTGGCAGACTTGCGCAAATGGAATGAACAGTTTGGTGAGGGCCAGAGAGAAAAACGGCGTATACAAGTCTGGGGGAAGGGCAAGTTTGGATTTGTGGATACCTCGCCTGGTGCAGGACAAGATGAAGGTCGTGTTGCGGAACCCCACGCGATGGCACGGAGGATCATGTCAATAGACGAATAATGCTATAGTACCCGTTAATGGCGTAAAAAGTATGCGTCGCCAATGAGCAACATTTAGTGTCCGAGAACCAGCGTCAACGCGTCCTAGTAGAACGACGACGCGTGGTAGCCTGAGACCTCTGAGGGGCTTCGTCACCGTCTTCCTCGTCTTCTTCCTCGTCCTCGTCAGCAACCATTCTGACAACCTTCTTTTTCGCGCGTCGCTGAGATTGCTTGGGTTGCGAAGGCGTAGGCTCATCTTCGTCCATCCTCATCTCCTCTTCATCCTCGTCACTTGCTGTTGTGCTCTTTCTGCGCGTACGTCGGCCTTCGTCTTGACCATCTTTGACAGCAGCCTCGCCTATAGGTATAAGATCCATTGCATCTTCTGGCCAGTCCGTCATGCAGGTAGGACATTGCCCACGATGGGCGCGAAGCTTTCTGAAACAATGGTAATGGACTCTTGCTTTGCAATTGGGAGTGTCACAATTGGCACCACGTGTGATGATCTGAAGACGATCGAGATTGAGTAAATACAAACCCCTGATTAAAAAACCCACCTCCATGCAGATCGTGCATTCAAGATACTCGTCGGGATAATTTGACTTGAGGTAAGGTAAGAGCTCGAGGAGCGCGCGTGTCGAGAGCGAGTAACGTGCACGTCTGAAAAAGACTCAGTGCCGAGGAAGGGAGGATATGAAAGACCTGCTCAACTTGCTCTTCAGTAGCCAACCCTTGGCTACGAGACTGCTCAGGACGGTCTCGGCTTGAGACTTGGTCATGTTTGATTTGAGCGAGCCTACTTCGCGGAGAGCGGCGAATGAGGACACAGAATACGCCTCACGCGGTGCGAGCATGATTTGTTCGACCTGGCGTGGTCTGATCAGACAAGTGGCCACTCAGTCCTAGTGGAACACGTACGACTGCCTTGAAGTACGCGATTTCGAGGGGCGTGTAATCCGTAGCCATCTGGGCAATCTCATCGTCCTTTATGTTGACCTAGAGTCGAAGAAAAAATGGTGGTTGGGTCAGCCGGGCGACGCGCTGGATGCAGTTGGGTGACGCACGACGGCGTACATCTCTACGCCGGTTTGCTCGTCCGACAAATGACGAAGTTCGAGGTCAAGGGGGTTGAGAGCACTGTTGATATCAGAGACAAACTTGTCCCATGCCTGTCTACTATCGTCGAACCGTATGGCGAGCAAGGGATCAGCGACTTGGGTAGATGTCAGTGATAGCTCGTCGAGAGGTTCTGATTCCACCTTTGACGGCGTCTATGCACTTTGACCAGAGAATCTGTGCATGTCTGAAAGAAAGAATTCCGCGAGAGAATATTGCTTGAAGGAAAAGACGCTGAACATCGTTTGAGTGGACGGTCATGTCGGTGGTTTACGCGTCGCGTCGCGTCAAGCAAAGTCGGATAAGATAATCAACACGAGTCGAGTCACATCAAAAGTGAGATCGCACTTTTTCTTCTGAAACATTATGTGTGGAATTCTTGCAGTACACGGCCTCGAGAGGCCCATCGGAGACCGCGCACGTCTCATTGGATTATCGAAACGTCTCCGCCATCGCGGTCCAGACTGGTCAGGTTGCTATGTGGGCAAGGATGCCATACTCTGCCACGAACGTCTTGCCGTTGTTGGAATCGGTCTGTATCCGGTCTCAATGCAAAAGGAGCCAATCTCACACATGTACAGATACTGGTGCCCAGCCGCTCGTCAGCGAGGACGGCAAACTCACGCTCACCGTGAACGGTGAAATTTACAACCACCTCTCACTTCGCGCAAGCCTTGCGCCGGACACCAAGTTCAAGACGCACTCCGATTGCGAGATCATTTTACCCCTAGTACGTGGGATCCCCTATTATTCATCCCCCTGCTTATTAGACCGCAAACCAGTACAAGAAATATGATAAAAACGTTCCCGCGTTCCTCGATGGCATGTTTGCATTCGTCTTGTTGGATGAGTCCGTGACACCGTCTAGGATCATTGCTGCCCGTGACTCCGTCGGTATCACCACCCTTTACCAGGGTTGGAGTTCTAAACGACCAGGAGTAACCTATTTCGCTTCCGAACTCAAAGCGCTCACCGACGAATGCGACGAAATCACGTCCTTCCCTCCCGGTCATGTATATGACAGCCGGGACAACTCTACCACCCGTTACTACCAGCCCTCGTGGTTCGGTGGTGATCACGAGGACGCGCTTGCCCCCACCACGTCCGTGGACTACACTTTGATTCGCGAAACCCTTGAGGCAGCCGTCCGGAAACGGTTGATGTCCGAGGTGCCTTACGGGGTCCTGCTGAGTGGCGGCTTGGACAGCAGTCTGATTGCTGCCATTGCCGCCCGGGAGACAGAAAAGGTCGCCCAGGCACAGTTCGAGGCTCGTAAACGCAAGCTAGCAGAAGCGATCAGCGGTCCGCCCACGCCAAAATGGGACGATCTGAGCGAACGAGGTGAGGAGTCGAATCGGCCAGGTGTGCACCACAGCGCTGACCGATCGACCGAGCAGCGATGCTTGCTGCTTGGCCCCAGCTACACTCATTCTCGATCGGATTGGAAAACTCTCCCGACCTGTTAGCGGCAAAGAAAGCGGCACACTTTCTCGGTACCGTTCATCACGAATTCGTCTTTACTGTGCAGGAAGGACTGGATGCAATTCCCGACGTCATTTACCATCTGGAGACGTACGACGTGACGACCGTTCGGGCAAGCACGCCCATGTACCTTCTCAGCCGTAAGATCAAGGCTATGGGTGTCAAAATGGTGTTAAGCGGAGAGGGTAGCGATGAAATCTTTGGAGGTGCGGAGCGATCGCATAACGCCGAGATGGCACACTTGCGCGCGCAGAACTCATGTGTTTTCCCTTGGAAGGATACTTGTATTTCCACGCCGCGCCCGACGGCCAGTCATTCCACCAAGAATGTGTACGCCGGGTGAAAGACCTCCACACCGCGGACTGCCTTCGGGCAAACAAGTGAGCAAGTTTCCGTTCCTCGCCGTGACCCCCGGATATTGACGAAATGATCTCATAGGTCGACTATGGCATGGGGACTGGAGGCGCGTGTACCGTTCCTTGACAAGGCGTTCCTGGAAGTTGCGATGAACATTGATCCGAAAGAGAAACAGTTCACAAAAGGCTCTTCCCAAGAATTCGATGGAGATGGTCGTCCGAAAATGGAAAAGGTCAGTTGACCCTTGGCCCGCCGTCTAAGACCGAGGACTCATAACGGACTTGAGTACATTTTGCGTAAAGCCTTTGATAAATCTCCTGATGGAAAGGTGAACGATGCGCCGAATGAGAACCAGATGTTTTCTGAAATGAACATGACGTTTGACCCATAGCCCTACCTACCAAAATCGATTCTCTGGCGCCAGAAGGAACAGTTTTCGGACGGCGTTGGATACTCGTGGATAGACGGGTAGGTGCCCGGCACGAGGAGTCGTTGCGTGCATTCACCGAGATCGCTCCGCAGAATAAAGGACCATGCCGCTGCGGTCGTTTCGGACGATGCGTTTGCCAAGCGGGCCGAACGCTGGCCCATGGACACGCCCGATACCAAGGAAGCTTACTTCATTCGGGAAATATTTCAAGGTACGGGGCGTTCGCACCGCACTTGAAGCATTCGAGGCTCATTTTCTGCTTCTTCAGCTCACTTCCCTTCTGATGCCGCGGCCAAAACAGCTGTACGGTGAGTCCTGGACAAGGTTCAGTTTATTTCGCGTGTGATGCGGTCCTGATGGCGGTCCAGCTGGATACCACGCGGCGACTGGGGTTGCGCATCAGACCCTAGCGGGCGTAGCGTAGGCATTCACAACGCGGCATATGAAGCGACAAAATAGGTCTGATAACACGATGACAATTAAGTATACATGCTGAAACGGCCATGAAAGAAATTGCGTTGGACCGCGCCAGCGGGGCTTGGTGTGCTGGTATCAGAGTGCTGGACTAGAATAAAATCGTCAATGTGTGTTCCGCAAATAGAGAGTGTGATAAAAAGAAGTGGAAAGGGGAAAACCTCAATGAGAGTGGTAAGGTATCGTCAAACATTTGGGTACCAATCGACAAAATGCGGCCGCAAGCAGGTGGAGGAATGAAGGAATGTGTCAGTCATGATGCAGGGAAGAAAGCAATGGAGTAAGCGAGTGCAGTACGTGAGTTCAAGAACGCGATGGAAGAATGTATCGGAACTCGACTATTAAGGAGCTGGTGGTGTCTAGGCAGGACGACAGCAAAAGAGAGAAAAGTGGTGGAACATCATTGAGTCAACGAGGGATCTTGGGCAACAATTTGACGGTATAAGACTACTCCAGAGTCTTCTGATGCAACAGGGGAGAGTTGAGGCTTGTTGTTATTGTTGCTGGTGGTGGCCGTCACAGTAGCGCGAGTGGCTGCACTAGATTGAGACGTCTGGCGAGGTCGCTTTGCAGGGGGATTGCCACGGGTACTAGTATCCCAAGCAGGACGAGTCACGGTTGCCTTGACGGACTGACTATCGTCCGAAGGATTAACACGAGTCTTGGTACTTTGCGTCGGCTGCGTTTTCCTGCTTGCAGGTCGCATGCCTGATAAAACTTGATCACCAGACACCAGTCGGGTACCAAACTTTGCGTTGGCTGAAGACTCCCGGGCGTAAGACGTCCCGCCTGGGGAGACGCGTCGGGTGGACCCGCCAACGGTGTGCTGCTTGGGTTTCAAAACCGGCTTTTGGAGTGTGATCTTGTCAGCACCCCAGTACGAGAAGCTCATCTTGCTCTTCTTATCCGAGTCATCCGAGTCATCCTCATCCTCGTCGTCATCTGGAAGTGGAATGATCCTAGGCTTGTGGGTTGAGTGTGCCTCCGCTTTGGAGCGAACAACGCTGGGAAGAAGCGTCAGATACATCGATTGATGAACAACGGCGACCTTACTCTTCCATAGACACAACACCTTCCTTTGGTTGAATCACTTCCCCAATCGCCCACGTTTCTATCTGTTGAAACGACGTATGAGCCCATAGCGGGAACATCACAAACACCTTGCGCACCCTGATGAACTTGTACAAGTTTCGCGGCTTTGTATGCGAGTTTCGACGCCCAGATGTTGCATACTTTGACTTGCCTTGCATCTCTGGAAGGGAATTCGTGCGCGAGTTCGTGCTGGAAACCAGTGGTAACGACGTGGTCCCAGTACGTTGACATCTCAGCACGACATCGTTGAAGACTACGAGCCACAAATCCTTCTTGCCTCCTATGCCAGAACTTGTGCCAAGAACATCGCTCAGCCGTCGGAACGATGTTTTGCCCTTGACGTTCTTCATGGCCATCACTGGTGGGGGACCCGGTCCTTTGGGTGATGTCGAGGCTGACACCGATCCTTCACGACCGACGATAATCTGTCTCTCCTCCAAGAGAAGTCGGGAAGGTTTCGGGATCGCCAGCTGTTTCACCTTGTCGAGGCCCTCGATGCGAGCAAAAACGTCCCTCGTCTTGTCTCGGTCCTCTTTCTGGATCTTCTCATCCTCGATGCTTCGCACGATTGACTCTACTTCAGCGACCATCTGGAGGGTGCTCTCGTATTCAAATGTGCTGGGGTCGGTGTGGAAGAGGAGATTCTGGAAAAGAAGGGGATACTTGAGAAGACGCTGGAACGGTTTCGACAATGTGATTGCAAGACCAGTCTCGCCCTTGTCGGCGGCCAACTCTTCCAGCCGCTGCAAAGATTTGCACACCTTGAGCCACTCCGCGGCATCTTGATTCTTGGGCTTCTTGGCAGCACTTGCGGTGGAAAGTGCATTGTCAACCTGCTCGAGAGCACGCTCAAGATGAAGGACGTAAGTGGCATAGCCTTGGAAGATGTGTGACTGTGCCACATCAATAACTGTTGCACTACAATCAAATGAATACGTACGTTCGAGACGAAAACGTCTGCGAGCGACCGTACGAGGGGATATTGTTCCTCATACCGTTTTCTCAATCCTTCGCTGAGTTTGACATGCCCGTCGAGGACGCCACTCTCAATGACCTCCAGACAAACTCGTAGGTCTTCAGGGAGGAGGTGTGGGGGAACAGCCAACTGCAACGGGGTATCTTGGGTCTGTGATCGCTTCGGCTTGCGGATTAGACGACTGTGAATAGTTGGCGTCGTCTTGGCACTATCCTTCCGTTCCCGATCCTTGTCACGGTCGCGTTCGCGCTCGCGGTCAGGACCGGATGGTCTTCCAAGCGATTGTGAAGATGCGTTGACCTGGTTCATGCGCTGAATTGGGGGGAGTGACACGTGGGATCGCGATGGAAAAGGTACCGATTGCTTGACTTTACTACTCTTTCCAGCCGAAGCAGAGCCTGCACGATACGGCGAACGAGGATGACCATGCTTTTCGGACACATTCACGCGATTGCTTTGCAAGCCCGGGAGATGGTCATCCTCCATTTCCGACTCGGCCGATTCATCGTCAATGTTTGGCGTGGTGGGTGCCAAAGACTTGGTTTCGGGGGCGATGGCAGACGCACCGTCAGAGCGGAAGCCAGTAGGAGACATGAAGCGAGCAGCAATTGGTAGTATATCGACAGACTCGTGTGGAGAGTCAACACGGATAGGCGGGGAATGATACTCGTCGTAATCATACGGCGACGGCGAGGTCGGAGGAGGTGACGCAAAGGGATGGAGGAGGGGTTCGATGAAGGTTTCCTTCATTTTTTGGAGATCATTGACGTACCTGGGTCGGGTATGTCAAGTGACGACGCTTAGATGGACGGCTAAAAAGAGGGGAAACATACCGTTCCTCGCTGGCAACGATTTCCCAAAGTACTTCTTGTCTTGTACGCTCGCGCGGACCAAGATTGCTCACCAGGTCTTCTTCTGCGCCCTCGCTCCACGAGGAGGCGGCAAGGATCCGCGTGCTAGCGTTGGACATTTGAGAATAGGGAGTTCCAGAACGGACAGAACCAGGATAAGGGGAAAGCGCAGTGCGTGTGGAGGCAGGCTTTGTAGTTTGGACAGAGATTGGGGAGAGAGAGGGAGTGGTGGTGGTGGTCTGTTTAGAAGCCAAGTCTGTACGTGAGGAAGAGGCAGCGGTTGATGCAGAGCCACGCGTGTCCTTGCCATGTGTGGCCTGAAAACGTGAGACAGTAGTTTTGAGGGGAACAGCCGCAGGCGCTTGAGAAGGTGATCCGGAGATAATGGGGTTCGTGGATACATCAGGAAGGGGCTGTGAGGTTGAGGGTGCTGATGGAGTCGGAGGAGGAGATATGAATGCGACTTTTTTTTGTATTTCCGAGTTAGCTGCGGTCTCGGCCGCCTTGCGCGCGGCAGACTTGGATGGTGCTTCCGAATAATCTGCAATATGGGGTACGGGGGAGGATACGGGGAGGCCGACGCCGCTGTCATTGTCAGCATCGTTTGGTTCCTCGATTGGAGGAAGGGGACGCGCAGAGAGGTCCGGCAAAGGCTTTGTAGAGGCAATGGAGGAAGGTGTTCCGGTGTGGGTTCCTGTAGTGCCAGCACTGGCGGACCTTTGTATCTGAGCAGGGGAGATACTAGGTGCGAGAGAACGACGGTTCTCAGAGCGAGAGTGGGTCGGGGGCCATTCGGGGAGGGGTGGGAGTTGAGCGAGTTCCTTCTTCTCGCGAGAGGGTGGTGTTGCGTTTGGAGAGTGGGTGACCGAGTTGGTTGACGAGCTGACGGTGTTGGTGTCGCTACGGTCGCGAGTGGCAAGGGAGTCTTTGTCCTTTTCTTTTTCCTTTTCCTTTTCCTTGTCCTTTTCCTTGTCCTTGTCCTTGTCCTTGTCCTTGTCCTTGGACAGGCCGCGGTTGAACCTGTTGAGGAACGCCTTCATTTGTAGGCGGTAAGGAGGAGATGTGAGAGAGAAGGAAACGTGTCGGAAGAGAACGACTTGCTGCTCAGCGGGACGAGCTCATTTCCTTTGCCACACAAAAAAATAAAATAAAAAACATATCGTCCATGTCCAAATCCAAATTATTGCCCGCACTCTCAGTGGCACATATCCTCGCATCACCCGGGAGTCCAACGACAGCCACAGCAACGACACCGCCCTCTGGCTCTGGCTCAGGCTCGGCAGCCCAGACGACCAACGGACATCCGCGGGCTGTGGACTCGGAGTTGGACAGCGGCGTGTGTATGTCGTTTCTTTATGACGCCTGTCGCACATGCATCCACAGTGTGCATCGTGCGTGGAATTGATAGCCTCGTGTTGAGCACTCGGATACTGCTGCGAATCTACTGGACTGGAACGTCGAATACGTGGAACGACTACAGAATATTTGCACTCCTCTTTGATTTACAGTAACCATGTTCGTAACGCCCTCCTCGTTCGATGATGCTTGCGTCCGAGTGAAAAGGTATCTCCGGTTACGCCAGTTCCGATCCGGCGATGTGGCTGTGCTACTATCCATTTGGCTGACGCGTTCACTCATATTAATAAGACCTTCTCTCCTCCTCCTTCTCCTACTCCCACTCCTCTCTGCTCACCTCCACACACAAGTAAGCTTCTCACTCACCGCTCCTCATCACTATCCCGATTCCTTGCAGACTATCACCATGGCTCAGAAGAAGCGCTGCCAACTTCAGGCTGAAACTCTTTGCAACTCTGCAGCCCTCCGTATCGTCGGTCAATGCCCCCACTGTCGAGCCGACTTTTGCGGTGCAGTCCGTCTTCGATCCGCTTTCTGGTTATCGTGTGACTCATTTACCACCCCCTAGCACCGTCTCCCTGAGCACCACAACTGCAACAAGCTCGAGGACTGCCGACAGCAAGCCTTTGAGCGTAACAAGGCAAAGCTTGAGAGCGAACGGACTGTAGCCTCCAAGATGGCAACAGCATGACCTCGTAGCCCCTCCCGTGTCCCATCTTCCCATCTGCCACGCCCCTCTCTCCTCGCGGTATAAACGTGACGATGACGCTTGCATTGTTATTTATCACCTCCTCATTATTACATATGTGTAGTCTTGTGACACCACCCTTGTTTCCCTCATCGTCATGGCTTGCTAGATGGCTTGCTGCACGGACTCGCACCTTTTATACTTGATGTCGTTTGGATACCGGTTAATCGAGCATATTTCGCTATATCCGGGGCTCTGCGATGTTGATCGGAGACATCGGGTTAAGATGAATTGGTATTGGTCCATGGACGTGGATGTCGGATACACTCGGCGACCACAGCACTATCGACCATTATAGCCGACCTCTCTCCCAGCTATTTAAATCATTTTCGGTTCACGTTCGCTTGATTCCATCTCTCCTTCTTCCCTTACTGTCAGGGTATGTACCACCTGAGACTTCAAATCACATGAAATCCTATTTTGTACTCTCTATTCCTTCATTCACATCGTGCTCAGATCATGACTTTCAGGCTTCAACAAATCCATCAACACCTCTCCGATCAAACATCCATGTCGGCCGGTCAGTCTTGATCCGTTATTCCAGCTATGAGTAACTTGATTCCTCCTGCAGAAATCTGGCAAGACGTTCCACTTGCACCACCAGACAGGTATGGCGTACCCATCGAGCCCTCTTTCATACGCTAAACCATCATCGTGGTGGATAGCATTTTCAAGCTGTCGGCTGCGTTTAATGCTGACCCATACCCGCAAAAGATCAATCTCGGCGTGGGAGCATATAGAGATGACGATGGGAAACCATGGGTGCTCCCCGTCGTTAAAAAGGTGTGTCATGACCACTCGTGCCCTCTGGATTCGCTGATCAATACACTGGTCGACAGGCGACTGAAAAATTATTGAGTGACCCCAACTATAACCACGAGTACCTTCCGATCACTGGGCTGCCCGAGTTTACCTCGGCTGCCGCGAAATTGATATTGGGTTCGAATTCCCCTGCTATTGCCGAGGGACGCGTTGCAAGTGTGCAAACAATCTCCGGAACAGGAGCAAATCACCTTGCAGCCTTGTTCCTCAGTAGGTACTACAACTTTAATGGCCCAAAGCAGGTCTTTTTGAGCAACCCCACATGGGGTGAGTCGGATGACACGATTATTTTGCTTGGCATCACTGAGGTCGGCCCAAGTGATCCACCATGCCCTTTTCAAGAATGTCGGTATCACACCGGCTGAATACCCGTATTATGATCCGCGCACCATCGGACTTGATTTCCAGGGTTTCAAGTCGGCGTTGGAGAATGCGCCACCGCGATCGGTGATCTTGATGCACGCATGCGCACACAACCCCACTGGGGTGGATCCGACGAGGGAAGAATGGAAGGAATTGGCAGAGGTGATCCTCTCGAAACACCACTATGCGTTTTTCGACTGCGCATATCAAGGATTCGCGAGCGGAGATCTGGAAAACGATGCGTGGGCGGTGAAGTATTTTGTCGACAAGAATGTTCCGATGCTTGTGTGCCAGGTAAGGAACGCATGTTTGAACAACTGCAAGATTGACGTGGGCCATCTATCAGAGCTTTGCAAAGAATGCTGGATTGTACAGCGAACGCGTTGGTGCCTTACACATTGTCTCGCCGAACCAGGAAGCAGCGAATCGAGTCAAGAGTCAATTGTCTGTGTTACAGCGGAGCGAGATTAGTAATCCTCCATCGCATGGTGCGCGGTTGGTACGTGAATTGTTGATTTTGGATGGGTGGGGGATTAATGATGCAGATGGCGCTGATCCTGAACGACGGAGAGTTGTTCGAGCAGTGGCAGCGGGATATCAAGACGATGGCGCATCGGATCATTTGGATGCGAGAGGAGCTGTACCGGCTGCTGACGGAGGTGTTGGATACGCCAGGCAAGTGGGAGCACATTACGCGGCAGATCGGGATGTTCAGGTGCGCAGTGTTGTGATTGAAGTACGTGGTGTGTGGTGTGCTGACAGGGGTGTAGCTTTACGGGGATGGACGAGGAGCAATCTCAGGCGATGGTGGAAAGGGCGCATGTGTACATGACTACGAACGGGCGAATTTCGATGGCGGGTCTGAACACGGGCAACATTCGCCGATTTGCTGAATGCATGGACCAAGCGATCCGCGGTAAGTTGTGAGTGTGGCTGTGTATGGAATGTCGTAGAAATATATATGTCATGTGGATGTGACGTCATTGTGTGTATGACATCACCGCCGAATCCGGACTCCCCGCCGGAACACGCCGTCCACGTCCGTCCGGGATGTCGTCTCCCTTTAAGTCCGTCCGTCCGTCTCAAGTTCTCTCTTTCATTCTTACTCAATGGGTCATGTAGTGTCCCTCGTACACATGAAACATTCTTCCGAGGATTGTCCAAGCCCGGCGCCCTCCCCGAGGTCCACCGTCCCTCCTTGCCACATAAACCTCATCGCTCCTCAGGCATTGAGCGCCGCCTCTCGCATCGACTCTCCTCCTTCCTCTCCACCACTCCCTTTCTATACCGCCCCATCAACACCACTCACTTCTCCTCAGCAAGAGAACCCACCACTCGACACACATTCAGCATCCATACAGCAACTCGCACCTCCACCACCACCACCACCACCACCTTCTCCACCACCATCCAACCCTCGTCTTCAACCCCCTCTGCCCTCTTCTTGCGGTATTGAGACGATACCACCCCCAGACGTACTCCTTGCTTCTGACCTCGCGTTAGACTTTGCTCTAGATGACCAAGGTCTCACCACCCTAGAAAAAATATACCTTTTTTCTCGTAGCAGATCCGCACATCACCGGTACGCTCGACGCCACTCCATCCATTCATGTTGACATCCCTACAACAGCGTCTTCATATCCCATGCCCTCCCCTCATTTCTCGCCAACGTGTCACCCCTCGAGGCAGCAGAATACGTTCTACCCCTCCTTCCAAGCTTGGCCATGGACGAAGGTATCCTCACTCCCCACTACCCAATCCCTATCTCACACCTTACTCAGACGAAACCGTAAAGGAGGCACTTGCCTCCGAGCTCGCTGAGATAATATGGTGGTTTCTGACAGTACTCCATCTCTTTACCCCCCCCTTTTGGTTGTCCGGCTAATGTCCGCCCTAGCACTGTCTTCTGGCAGAAGAACCGCCAGATCCTGGAACAATGCCTGTCTCGCAGCAACCCGATGACAACGACATAACCTTGATATCCGTTCAGGCATTTACTCCCATCCTTGGAACACTTCTCCTCAGTCCAAATGGCTTGGTCAGTGGCCCCGCTAGATCTACTGTCGTTGATTTGCTTTGTCGCATTCGAAAAGTAGATGAAGCACAAACCTGGTCAAAGACTACCGAACCTTTAGACAGTAGTCGCGGACTCTTTGGCCCAACGCAGAGACAATTGTTTGAACAAGAGCTCATCCATCAGCTCGTTATCGGCATTGGCCGTCTCGATGCATCAGCCGAAGATGAGGATGTTGCAGAGATTTGGTACGATGCCACCGCCCGCACCCCTGCTGGTGAATTCCCAGGAGGTCGACATTGTGCATCAATACTGTCGGAATGTGACCGAGCCTCCGTAAATCCGTATTTTCCCCATCCCTCGCACGAACCACCTACCTCTCCCCCCGTTGCAACCACGACTGACAGTTTTTTGTCATCATCCTTTACTATCCCCTCGTTTCAGCTTACTCCCGAGGTGTCATGCGGAGATCCTTCACCTATCCCCGATGTGACGTTCCCATCTGACGCAACATGTGCAGGCAAGTTGCACACGCACGCCCAAAATCACCTTCCAAACGGAATGTTTCAGTCAGACCATCGATCTTCACGGAAAGAGACTGGAGATGCAGACGAAGATCTTGACCCTGCGGAGCAAGCGGCTGTGGGTCGGTTATCCAGTATGAGTTTGATAGCTGCTGTAGCAGCAGGCGGTATGTCGTACACGAGACATTTTATTCGTCCCTCATCACATATTGTGGCGGTTAGGTTCTCTTCGGTCAAACGACCAGCGCGCCTTTGTACGAGAAGTTGAACGAGCCGGCAAGGACGCAGTACATTGGGTGAGAAGAGAGGCTTCTTTTGCACTCGGTGCCCTCGCCAAAGTCGTCCCTGAAGAATTAGTAGTGTCAGCACTCGTGCGTGTTGTTTACGTCATGAATTTTACAGTCGACGCATTTGAATTCCGTTTAGCTTCCACTGTTTGAAACTTTGCGTAAAGATACGATCTGGCATGTTCGTCATTCTTCCCTGTTCGCACTGCCGGCTGTGCTCTCCCGCCTCACTCCCGCCTCGAGGTATTCTGTTGCTGTTTCGACCCTTGTGCCGCTTTCGCGGGACGAAGCCCCCGCTGTTCGCTCTGGAGTGCTTGAGGCTCTTGGCGAGGTATTGTATACTTTCCACGCAGACGAATTCGGGCCACCAAATGAACTCCTTTCGCTATTTCTTGGACGCCAAGAAGACCATCCAGCCTCTCGGACAGTCGTTTTTGATCTCCCGATCTCGCTTTCCTTTGGTGAGTCACATTATTTGTACGCCTCTTGTGGACGGCTCTGATGGTTCGGGTAAGCTCCTTCTAAATTAGATTTATTTTACAATGATCCTGTTCGCCCCCTAGCATGTGCATTCAACTATCCTGCTGTCGCACTTACACTAGGCCAAGCCCGATGGGGAGAGCTGCGCTCTTTGTATCTTAGCCTATGTCAGAATAGGTCAATGAAGGTCCGGAAGACTTTGGCAGCGAGCCTGGGCGAACTGGCGATGATCATTGGTCCAGAGAATGCTCAACGTGATCTTGTCGACGTCTGGTGGGATGCCATGCGATGTGCAGAGGATGGCGACATACGATTGAAGGCCATCGAAGCACTTCCTCTTCTTGTTAACGCATTGGGGGAAGGAGAGACGAGGGCGGCTATCTTTTCTGGTTTGATAAAAATATGGGAGGATGGGTGGTTACGCAACTGGAGGGCGAGAGAGGGAATCATCAAAATCATCCCCGAGCTTGCCGGTGCACCAGCTTATCCAGAATGTGTTCACCGAATCCTCAAATGGGGCCTAGAAGATGATTTTGGAGCCGTCCGAGAGGTCTCGATATCTGTGGTGAGCAACTTGGTTAATCATATGTCTCTCGCCTCCTCAACGCTGTCTAGGTTACGCATATGCAACGAGAAACTGGATCATGGAAAATTGTGTTGGATCGACTGCGGCGCGATATCCTTGAACTAGCCTATGCTTCTTCATTTCGGAAACGCATGACGTACGTGACTCGACAGATGGATTGAACGTTACTCAGAACGATGTACCAGATACGTTGCTTGTCAGCAAGCACTGGCTTCGTCTTCTCAAGTGGATAACTACTTGATAGATCAAAGCAATTGGCAAGCTCTTGAACAACTCTCCAGTGACAGCATTGTTGGTGTCCGAATCGGCGTTGCTCGTCTTGCTGGTTGTCTTTTTGGTTTGTATAGATCACGAGAGCGGTTCAGGTGTACTAACTCGGGTGACTCAGATAAATTTGCACGGTGTTCTGCTCACGTCCCACAGCCAGTAGTTTCACTGGCGGATCGATTACGTATGGATTGCTCTGCAGAGGTGAGGTCATATGTGCCGTCTCCCGTGGATCAGCCTGCCTATTCGGACCGTTCTGGACCATTCGAGACATTTTCTCGGCCGCCGCCTGTGACTCATCGAACCCCTGCCCCCTCTGTTGGAAGAGATGTTCGACTATGATCTCCATGCGACACTGATCTGGACCGTCACGACTTGCGCTTGCAGTGCGCCATCCCGATGCATATTCATCATGGGTATATATTATTGCAAGGATGTTTGTCTCTTTGTTATACTACTTACGCCAATCCTACTGATGTGATTGTATTGTATCCTTGTCACTTTGTTTTTACGTACATACCTAGCTTAAGCGTGGATGCGCCTTTATTTAGTCCAAATGTTCCCATCCCACACAGCCCGGATCGGATATCGTTCATCACGTTGACCGCATTTTTGCGGACTATCAAGGCAGAGCTGGCTCTTTGCGAGTACCTCACGTTCAACCCCCACCGCCGTGCGGACTTGGTCCTTTCTCCCTCAGAGATTCTACATGCAGCTATGAGACGTTTGCACGGCTTCCTTGTCGCCCGTTATATCGTTTTCGGTACTCCCTTTCTGTCTCAGTTGCCGAGCGTTCCCACTCAATTGCCAGGTCAGGTCTCTTCACAATTTGCAGTGCCATCATATGCAGTGTCGCAGCTTGGAATTTTGGCCTCGTTCGTTCTACGAAGCCATGTACGTCATGTCCATTTTCCGAATCGCAGCCTACTCAACTTTTCTCCCAGTAATTGTCGATGTCTATCTCATCTTCCTCGGTGCATTTTCGCTCTTTTCGATATTTACCCTGTGCGTCCCTACCAAGTTTCAGCAATGGTCTTGGTTGATTGACTGAACGCTAGAATTTTCGTTGAATTATTGTGCATTAACCCGTTCACCACTCGCGTGTGGTTCGAGTGTGCATGGATAGCCATTTTCTGGATCATGGAACTTGGTCCGCTTTCCGTCACTCCTTGCACCCATATGCTCATCTTGCCTTGATAGCTGGCGGTGCCGCTTTGATCGCAATTGATTCTGACTTTTCATGTTCGCGCCAATGTATGTGACCTAGTCCAGAACCTGATATAGTCTGACACCGTAGGCTAGCTACCGCATTCTTAGATGCACTGTGCACTTCGGAACGCGTAGTTCTTGCATTTACTTGGGTGTGCACCATCATACGTCAGTCGTACCATGCCTCCGACGCTAGCCACTCGCTAACGTAGATCGCAGTGTTCATTTACTTACTTGCGCTTGTGTTCACTGCCGCATCTCAGCATCACGAAGACCTAAAGATATGGGTTTCTGATGTTCGTAACCTTCGTCCATCGGCGGTACGACAGCGTTCCTCGACTACACCCCATTCACCTTTGGCGACTCGGTTCAAAAAACCTGCCAATATCGACATCTATACCCCACACCCCATGCGATCTCAACCGACCCAACCTCAGGATCACCATAGGGGTCTTAGCGCCGAATATAAGATAGAACCCTTTCCCCTTGTGTTCGCAGCACCAGAGCAGATGGATATTCCCCATTCATCGAATCTCCCCGAGGCCATTCCTCTTCCCCCATTGGCAGCTGCTCCGATCTTACCATCGTCTATGAGAACCATTCCCACCTTGCCCCAGGGCTCGGTGAATCTGCGCTCGATGTCGTTAGGCTTGTTCGATGCTCCACGAGAACTTGCGTCATCGATCTCACATACGGGCCCAAGTCTCCCCTCGGGGCCCATACCAAGACAGGCCAACTCGTCGCCCTCGCAATCTCCACTTGGCGACTGGCCACGTCAAGATGTCATGAAGCAACCTGTCAAGCGCAAGCGCAAGCCACCTCCGCCGAGTGCTTTCGAGTTCCCATATAGCGACACGGCGCCCGTTGCATCGAGTGACCAGCCGTTTGACACTATCACACAGCCTCGTCCGAGGCGTCCCTCAGGTCCCCGGTCAAGGGTGCCTTCTGCGGCAAGTGAACATCGGCCGGCGCCGCTAGATTTATCTGGTATCAGTAATTATGAAACTGGACGTAGGGTCGATGATGGAGTCATTGCGGTATAAGTTGGGCCGGCCTGGGTGGTCCTGTTACGACGCCTTGCGTAAAAGTCATCAATTGTGTATAGGTAATGTGGTCGAATTAAATCGACTTTTGAGCAAGGGTTTGGGAGGACTGCTACGCAAAGATTGTGTACATATTATTTACTAGAAGTATTTAGGAGAAAAACGTTGATACGTAGCGACTCGTCGTTCATCATAGCCACATCGCAACGCGGCTGAGATGGAGAACCCACACGCTGAGCGTCAAGCAGTACTGCTTGAACGAATTTTAAAGAATGCCGTCCGTTGTCTCCAGTTGTCTTCAGTTTCTGCTACTTCTGACGTTCAACCAGTCCGCATGTACAGAAATGATTCTTGAACTGAACCACTGTGTCGAGGTACGTCCGCTCAGCGCAGCGCAACCAGCCGCGATCTGATCTGGTCTTCACCCAAACTATGTTCCTCTCGTTCTTATGGTGATCAGGAGATACTTCGAGCCAATGCGTCTGTCAAGGTTGCGGCTGATTTGGCGACCAAATACAGAAAGAATGTGCAGTATAATTTGGAGGCGACCAAGCAGGAGTTCGGTTCTGGAACCTGAGAGGTCGGTTGCGCAATTAAGTAGGTGTTTGTGGGACTCTAGCTACTAGTATGGATCAGAACGCTGACTCGGAGAAAAAAGGGTGTTATTCTTGTTGGTCAACTCGAAACACGGATATTAACCCCCTTGGGCGTGGGCACGCTACCGCAAAATGTATTGTCCCCAGACCAGTTGAGCATATACGTACTCTTCATTTCTACTGAACTACCCGTTGGACGCCGAGTGGTAGCACATCTTCCATCGATGGACTTTCCTTTTCTAGACAATGTCGCCTCCACGCGTTATTGTTCTCTGACTTGCCCCCGCGCTGTATCCACAGGAAGCTTTTTATTGTTCTTATCGCACTCCCCCGTTCACGCGCTCATACCTGTGTAAGAACGATGGAATCGATATTTATTGATCGCACGTTCCGTGTTTGCGCCCTTTGTCTCTGGTGGACCCACCATTCCTAATTCCTAGAGGCTGGCCGTCTAATTTCCTTTGGTTTCTTCGAGGACCTTTTCTTTTCGCCCATTCAATCCCGGTCCCTTATCTTTCATCGTTGTCCACATAGAAATCGACTCCTTCACGAACGATCAAGTCCACGAATGGCACTCGACGAGAGCCACAATGCCTTTCTTGTCATGCGGACCGTCTTCTTCGGTGAGCGACCCATCCCTCGTTGTTGATGTTCGATACTGATGTGTTTTAAGCACTTCTCACGTATATCCATGTCCTCATCCTCGTATTCGCGTCGTGGAATATCGTAGCCGCAAAGTCTTTTGGAATGTCGAGTGAGCAGCATCGCCCTTTGAGATGATACGATGCCAACACATGCCTTCCAGTGCCCGGCGCGTCCGTCATTCTCTTCATGAGCTCCGCCCTCATCTTTGTGCTCGTGCCCACGTGCGTGATCATCTGAAGCCTGTTTCTCACACGTGTTGAAACTTTTGTTTGTTGGCTAGAGCGTATCTTGCTGATTTGATCTGTGCGCGAGCAAGACCCGCACATGTGAGAGTCGAGTGTACTTGGACGGTGTTGATGAGCACTTTTCAGCTAGGTGAGCTTTTTACTTTTCTCACCCCCTTTTTTTACTGACGATTTGCTGTAGCTGCCAGCGTTAGTGTGACGTTGAATGGGCCCCCAGTGTACTGCCAGATGCGATGTAAGTTGCGTTAGTGTAAACGTTAGACTACCACTCATGTAGGCCTGATCCCAGCCCCGTGGGCGATGTGTGCATCATCTTCCTTACTCGTTCAGATCAGTTGGCTGGCTACGCTCATTAGTATGTCCTATTCGTGAACCTGACCTGGACGCACTGACAGATCTGATCAGTCTTTTCATATTGTCTCACGATCTGTGTCGCTTCCTCCGCCCATGCAACATGCTTTCCAGACATATGGATCACCCCCGTATCTCGTGTTCCATGGTTCCAAACTGAAGCGTCTACTCCCGTAGGCAACACACACCAACCTACTCGCAAGCACAAAAGGTCCTCGTCCTCGTCGTCATCTTGGAGCGAGGCGTCCTGTGCGCTTTCAAAGTACATCGCAGAACGATGGGAAAAGTTGTCCCGTGTTGAGCGTCAATCTGTACCGTCACGATCTGGCCCCATCTTGTTCACAAAGGGCCGTCAGTCCGTTGACGCCAGTCGACCTGCCTGGGCACGCCAGCACAGAATTCGTCGTGGCGTCGATGATCCGTTTGCAAAGCCGCTGCTGGTCAAATGCAGAGTTCCACACGTGGTGTTGGCTCCCCCGCCAAGGATCCGTTCGAGACACATTGTGCCAGCAGGGGACTCCCATTTCGTGGAGGTTAGCGAACAGCTAGAGGTGACGAGGAGCCGTGCGTATACTCTGTCACCGCGGACACCCACTGTTTTCCCGTGGAGGGCTGATAACCCAGACCTTCCAATCCCACGTCCTAGTTTGTCTGAATGGATACGCGCGGACGCTGCTGGGGGGATCACTGTCCACCAGGAACCAATTCCTTTGCCATGATCTTTTGGTATCATGGGACTGTGTGATAGCTTACTGGATGCTTTGTAGTACCTTTTCGGATTTGTATCGTTAGTCACTTCTTGTTAATGCTAGTAGAAACGGATCATAATAAATAACACCAAGGTTGTCAATTCAGAACGAAGTAGGTAAAACACGATAGCAAAATATAGATATATGACCGTTGAATATCCGTAAGTGTAGTCCGGGGCCACAAGTTTATATACCCATGTTCATAATTCGGAGCCTTCAGAACCACCGGTTTCCAACCATACGACACGGGCCCGAAGTTTGCGATTCTCCTCACGAGCCTTCGCAAGCGCTGCAGAGCTGCCTTCGAGTTGCCTTTTAACCTGTTCGAGTTCTTCATAGACCTGCTCCTCGACTTCTCCCGCCCCAACGGCGATTCCTGATTGGAAGCTATTAGCGAGCAGACAGCCTATGAAGAATCAGAGTAACACACCTCCGACAAGCTTGACGAGACGCCATAGACGGAGGATGACGAGTAGCTCGACGAGCTCGCGTTCTTTTCCTTTTAGCACAAACTCAAGCACAAAGGTAGCGATGACGATGATGGCATCAAAGAGATGCAATGGCGCGTGCGCGACGCCAAAGAAAGGCAAATAATATTTAATCCCCAAAGACCAAAGAGTGAGAGGTATTTCAAGCAGAAAGAACGTGGTAATAGCGAGGGATAAGTTTGCCAGGACTTCCAGCCAAGCCGGCTCTTCTGAGCTTTCTGGAGTACATCCGTTGACAAGGAGTCCGTATCCGATTTCTGTAATGACGCAGCATGCATCGATGGCAATCTTGAAGTCGGGTTAATTCAGGGGAAAGGTGAAGCGAAGACGTATGTGTGACCGCACCAATACGAGGACAAATGCATGTAAACGCCGAGACTCGAGGACGCGCGCGACGTTCTCGCGCCAGACTGACAAGGTGCTGGTTTCTCTGGGATTTTCATAAGAGACTGGTAACAGCGGTTGTTGTTCAGCCAAGTCCCGGTCAGACATGGTGGTTGCTGGTCAAGCCGCACCAAGGCTGGACAAGGCTATAGTCACGATCACGTGGACCGTATATTCGGTTCCATAGCATGGTATCAAGCACTGGCATGGCCTCCTTTCGTGTTCTCCGCGTCGGCCTCAAGCCATGCTTTGCCCATCCAACCAAGTTCTTGCGGTCATCTCATATCGTCCATCAGACGCATCTTGGTACCCCCGTACGACACACACAACGTAGTCTGCCTTTGCTCTTGACCGCGACTGGCATCGCGGGTGTTGGTCTTGGAATCTCGTCCTTGACATCCGCGCCCACGCTTCACTGTGATGGTAAGTACGATGTATGAATGATGTTCCTCTCTCTGACGGATTACTTCAAGCCGTACCACCCTCCCCTAGTCCCTCTCTTCCCCCTCCTCCAAAGTCGTCCGTGAACGCGTACGAACTGACATTTGGCACCGTATGCGGCCTCTGTGCGGGCGTATTCGTCAAGAAGAGTGCACGCATGGTGGCTTTCTTCTTCGGCGGGCTATTCGTTGTTCTCCAGGTAAGTCAGCCTTCTCTCGAATTCCGTCGCACCAACTCGATAATGTTCCAAGTACCTTGGTTCCGTCTCCCTCGTCAAAGTGGACTGGGCACGCATGGGATCTCGATTTGAAAACTTGTTTTACACCACAGACGCGGTCGGAAGCAAGAAACCGCCCACTGTGCGATCGATATGGAAATGGATCATGGATTTCTTGACGGCTGATTTCCAACCTAGAGCGTCGTTTGTGGTGGGGTTTGCGTTGGGACTCAGAGTTGGTTGAAAGAATGGGACATGTGTACAACATGTATGTGTACTTTACTACCTTCCGAATAGGGAAGGAAGAAAAATTACGGGTGCAGTTCGAATTCGTTGGGCAGACAACGTCATGGGTGGTAGAAGGGCAAAATACAAGCAGGGACCACCAGTACCCCTCCCCGATCCAGAAGCTCGACCGTCGCCTAAAAAGCTCGGAAAACGCAAAGCAGACGTCGACATTGATACCGAGCTCGAAAATTCTACACTCCCCAGGGCTGCAAAGCGTGTCAAGGAGATCAAAAAGCCTGCGATAGAGCTAGATAAATCATCTGAGACGTCGCGAGAGGCATCCCCCGAAACTGATGCATCCACCTCGGAGCCAAACCAACTGTGGTCGTCATCGGATGAGGATTCTGGCGAGGAGGACGAGCGTGTTACGATGGGGAATATGGAGAAGCTCTCGCGTGCATTGGATGCTGAAGCGGCTCGCGAAGCTGAACTTGATATAGAGGAGATGCAGAATGCCGCTTTGGCAGAAGAAGACGCGGACGCGGACGCGGGTCTGGAAGAAGAGGACGAAGAAGAAGAGGGAGAACCATTCCGCTTACCCACTGCCGCGGAAAGAGAAGAGGAAAAGAAAGGTGTTTCTGACGTGCAGGTCGTGCAACGTCGAATGCGACATTGCG
This sequence comes from Hemileccinum rubropunctum, assembly GCA_038089535.1. Lineage (NCBI taxonomy): Eukaryota > Fungi > Basidiomycota > Agaricomycetes > Boletales > Boletaceae > Hemileccinum > Hemileccinum rubropunctum. Next base: position 405,626 of record JBBPLC010000001.1, on the reverse strand, counting down.
TCAGAGTACTCCGTAACTTCAAGAAACTCGCGGAAAAGGACAGGTCTGTCATCTTGAATCGTCATATTGTATATAGCTGACCTGTGCTCTCAGATCACGATCAGAATATGTCGAGCAACTGCTTTCAGACATCGCGAGTTATTACGGATACAACGATTTTTTGGCTGAAAAGTTGTTCCTGCTCTTCCCTGTAGCAGAGGTACGTGATCGTTTTTCACTCTCGTATGGTATTATCTGAGGTGCCATAGGCCATCGAATTTTTTGAGGCAAACGAAGTGCCTCGACCAGTCACAATCCGCACAAATACCCTCAAGACGCGACGGCGAGACTTGGCACAAGCCCTGATCAATCGAGGTGTTAACCTTGAACCTATCGGAAAATGGACGAATGTTGGGCTCCAGGTGTTTGAAAGTTCTGTGCCAATTGGTAAGGTGGTAGAGCGCTCTGTATGTTGTTTGTGTTTTCACCTGAGGTATTGCCAGGTGCAACTCCCGAGTATCTCGCTGGACATTATATGCTCCAAGCAGCGTCTTCCTTCCTTCCCGTCATTGCGCTTGCTCCGCAACCTAATGAGCGGGTCCTTGACATGGCCTCTGCACCTGGGGGGAAAACGACGCACATTGCTGCCCTTGTTCAAAATACTGGTCATGTTTTTGCAAACGATGCAAACAAGGCTCGCACGAAAAGTCTAGCAGCAAATATCCATCGCATGGGCTGCATGAACGTGACAGTTTGCTCGTATGATGGGCGGGAATTTCCCAAAGTCATGGGTGGGTTCGACCGGGTTCTCTTAGATGCGCCATGCAGTGGTACAGGGGTCATCAGTAAAGATTCAAGTGTCAAGATCAACAAGGTGACGACCGTTGTCTCGGTTTAAAATAGACACTAAATGACATTCTAGTCTGAGCGCGACTTTCAACTTTTAGCCCATCTACAGAAACAACTGATCTTGTGTGCCATCGACAGCGTCTCTCCCGATTCCAAGTCGGGCGGCTATGTCGTCTATTCGACTTGTTCGGTCACAGTGGATGAGAACGAGGCTGTTGTGGACTATGCTTTGCGCAAGCGCCCGAACGTGAAACTCGTTGAGACTGGTCTGGAATTCGGGCGTGAGGGATTTACAAAGTATCGGGGAAAGATGTTCAACCCATCTGTACGATTGACGCGGCGTTTCTACCCCCATGTGCACAACATGGATGGCTTCTTTGTTGCCAAGTTCAAGGTAGAGAAGCGTTTGAAGGTTCAAACAGCAAGCAAGGTTGTAGATGAGCGCAACGTCGAGTTGCCCGCTGAGGAGGAGGATGTCGGGTTTGATTCTGAAGAGGATAGACCCTTTATACAAGGTTGCGTATCGCTTTTGTTGGATTGCGTTTTTGCTCATGTACTCTTTAGATGGAAAACGACGACAGATGAAGGCAAAGGGTCTTCGGGTACTTGCACGTCATAAGGCTGAGTAGGGCGCAAATACAGAGTTTACCGATACGGGTCTGTACGATGTGATCTGAAAAGGTGATGACCCGAGTCGACGCCGTTTCTGAGAGGCACACTTGCGATTTAGCCGGTCGGCTCGGTTGCCAACTGGCATGGCGTGCGTTGACAAGAAACGCCATCGAGAGAAAAAATTACATGACTGAGGGCGGCGCGCGAAGCAGGATAAGGCTCCGGAGAGACTGATTATGGTTGCACACGTTTCAAGGAAAGACCCGGTGGTTGATATTAATTACCGCGTCATGAATGGTCCGGCGTCGAAGAATCCACTGAATTTGTTGGATGACATGCTTCTTGTGGAGAATATCTACGTAGAATGTAGTGAACAAGTAAAACACGTCGCTTGCCACGGGTGCTGTAGATACAGACACGGACACATTACTGTACAGAGCAGTAGACACCTGGGCGTTGAAACAGATGGCATTCGTGGGAATTCCTTTCACGCTGTCACAACACGGCTTCTCGAGAGAATAACATGTCACTCCGCCGACAAGAATTCCAAGACAACCTTTTTTTTCTTTTTCTTTTTTTATTTATTTAATCCTCCTGTGTGATTTGAAATATTTGAAAATGTTCGCGATCGGCATGTGGGTGAATTGGAGATGACGTGATCCGGTGACATTTTATGCTCCTTTTATGGGCTCGTTTGGCGATCTGCCACCGTGCACGGACCATCTCCCACATACACCATCTCAACACACCCGCACGATGACCGTCTCTCACCGAATTCTGCGAGTCCTTGCCGGCCTGTAAGCGCCGTTGCCGCCGTGAGCGTGCCCAAAAAGGCTAGAGCGCCGTGCTGACTCATCAGAGAATTAGGTCAAGTGTTTTTGTTTGGCGCGTAAGCGGAGCCAAATAGGGATAAGAGAGGCGCGAATTTGTTCTTGACCGTATCTCTCTCTCTTTCTCTTACTTCCCTCAAGTCAACGGCCCAGCGCTGCGTAGCACGCCCTTCTCTCTCTTGTCAATTTATAATTTTTTCTTGTTCGTTCTCGTCTTCTTCCTCCATCTTTTTTTCGTTCTAACCCATCTTCCTAGCTCACATTCGCGTGTCTTGCAATCATGTCCGCTCCCGAGGCCACCGTTGCTGCTCCTGCTGAGGAAGTAAACGTCGTCGACGCCCCTGCTACCGAGCCTGCCCCCGCCACCGAGGCTCCCGTTGTTGAGGAGTCTGCTCCTGCCACCGACGACGCTGCCCCTGCTCCCGTGTGTTTTTTTGTTCATTTTCCATGTCGATGACCCCTCATCCTCCTTAGGAGGCACCCAAGGAAGAAGAGTCCCCAGTTGCTGCTGCAAGTATCTCGCACCCAGCTGTAGTTGCATTAAAACTGATGCATTTCTGTTTAGGAACCCGCTGCTGAGCCTGCCACCGAAGCTCCTGCAGAGCCTGCTACTGAGGTCCCTGCTGAACCTGCCAAGGAAGAAGCCAAGACCGTATGTTTATGAGTCATCTCTGATGTGGCACCATTCTCTAACTGAATCTCTGTTAGGATGCCCCTGCTGAGACTCCTAAGAAGGACGACAGGCCAAGGAGCCCCGGCCTTCTCTCTAAATTCTTGTTGCCGTTCAGTGCTACTAAGAAACAGGTCGAGAAGAGGGTCAAGGCTCCTAAGAGCCCAAAAAAGGAAAAGAAGAAGGAAGAGGTGAGTAATGTGTGATTGATGTAATGATGGTTTTCATGACAATGTTCCAGATTGAGCCTGCCGCGGCCGCTCCTGCTGAGGAGGCTGCTGCTGAAGTTAAGCCCGAGGAACCCGCCAAGGTAGAGGAAGCACCTGCCGCTGAGGAGGCTCCTGCTGCCGAGCCTGTCAAGGAGACCGAGACGGCCCCCCCTGTCGAGGATACTGTCGCTGCCACCACTGAGCCGACTGCCGAGTCCGCCCCTCCGGCTGAAACTCCTGCTGCGGAAGCTCCCAAGGAGGAAAAGGTACAGATTACTCAAAAGGCAACGTGCGTCAGTCTGATACATTCCCCAGGCTGAAGAAAAGAAGGATGTCAAAGCAATCAAAGTTGGCCGCCGTATATCGGCACGGGTGACCGATTTCTTCAAGCTCAAGAAGCAAGAAGTCAATGCGCCCTCAAAGGTTGACGAGAACCCTCCCGTGATTGATGAGCCCACTCCTCTTCCGCCATTGGAGAATCCTGCTACTGATGCGCCTGCTCCTGCTGCCGCGGAGCCATCTACTGAGACCTCGGAACCTGCCCCTGCTGCGGCTCCTGTCATCGCTGCTGCCGCATAAACGGGTTTCCGCACTAGTGGTATTCACGATCGACACGAACTTCAATCTTAATCCTGTTCCTCTGGTATGTCATTTGTGGACAATTAATACCACGGGTGACTGCGGATTCCTTTCCTTGTGTTTATGGCTTTCCTTTCTCTTACACTACTCGTTGGATGTGGCTCTGCTTTTTACTTGACGACTCCCCTCATCATGACTACCGCGATCCGTGTTTTCACTGGCTAATGTCGATTCATCTGATTGATACCCTCTACTTTGCGCATGGTGGATCGAGCTTGCATGTTATATAAGTCCTTCGTGTAATCGAGTTTGGAGGGCTCCTGAAAATGTCGACGAGTGACATGGCGCCAAATGAAAAATGACTCGACTATACAAATTCGTCAGTGTCGAGGTGTCATCCTATTGCTTGATATCATGGCCCCAAAGTCTTCTACCGTCGCTAAAGAGCGCTTAGTGGTAGACGAGGAGCAAGTCCTTCAGGCCGTCGTCCTCGCAGACAGTTTTAACAAACGATTTGCACCGCTGACCAGACACAAGCCAAGGGCAAGTGGTCACTCGGTTTGTTTATGCGGCTCAACTTGTTGATCTCGACCACCAGTGTCTATTGCCAATCTGCAATGCACCACTTCTCGACTGGACCTTTGAAAGTCTTGCCCTGGCTGGCGTACAAGAGATATTCGTCATATGTCGTTCGCATGCTGAGCTCGTCAAGGCAGCGATAAAGTTTGCGTCATCTCAGTCTTCTTCCGTTCCTCGTTACTCATTTCTTGTGGGCATCGTCTACCGAATAGAAACTCCAAATGGTCCAACCCCAGCACTGGCTTGAAGATCGTCCCTATCGTCACTGCCAAGGAGACATTTTCTCCTGGCGATGCCATGCGAGATATCTACACGCACGGGATCATCACTTCTGACTTTGTCCTCGTCACCGGCGATCTCGTCAGCAACATCCGAATCGATGAGGTTGCCCGTGTTCACAAAGAACGGCGAAAAACGAACAAGGATGCTATCATGACGATGGTAGTGAAAGAGAGCGGCGCGCACCATCGGACTCGGTACATTTCCAAGCGTCCTCTGCAACATCGTAGCTGACGCTTGTGTGTCAGATCAAAGGGTGACTCTGCCGTTTTCGTGCTAGATCCAACGACGTCAGAGTGCCTACATTATGAACCTGTCACTGGCTACCCACCCAAGAAATATGCCAACATTCCTCGCGAAATCCTTGTCGAGCATCCTGAAGTCGACATTCGGAACGACCTCATCGATTGTTCGATTGATGTTTGCTCCGTCGAGGTACGTGCATCTGCAAGAATTTTTTTCCTGTCGCTGACGGACACCAGGTTCCGTCGTTATTCCAAGACAACTTTGATTACGGGGACATTCGGAGAGATTTCGTGCACGGCGTGCTCACGTCCGATCTACTTGCGAAGAATATTTATTGTTACATTGCAAAGGATGGGTATGCGGCCCGCGTCAAGGACACCAAGAACTACGACGCCATCAGGTTGGTCGTTACTGCCCCTCGGCAACCGCCCTTCACTTATTCAGTATTTAGCAAAGACATATTATCTAGATGGACGTTTCCCCTCGTTCCGGATGACAATCATCCTGGCGGACGCTCATACGAGCATCTCCGCGGGAACAAGTACATCGCAGCGGACGGTTCTGTTGTCCTCTCCAGGTAGGTCTACGTGGCGCACCGCGATATTGCTCACTTATCACGTCGAACAGAACGTGCAAAATCGGGAACCAGATACTCATCGGATCAAAGAGCCATATTGCGGATAATGCACAGATCGTTGCTTCCGTGCTTGGACAACGTTGTGTTATCGGCGCGGGATCCGTCGTTCGCAATTCGTATCTCTTTGATGGCGTCGTCGTCGGCCCGAATTGTGTCATCGAATATAGCATCATCGGAGCTGGTGTTCAAATCAAGGAGATGAGCCGGGTTGAGCGAGGTTGTCTGATCGCTGAGAGGGTCACCATCGGGCCGCAGGCCAGATTGGAAGCCTTCCAGAAATTGTCAAGGAAATCTCAAGATGATGACCAGGAGGAGGAAGAGGAGGAAGGGGGTGATGGTGAAGATGAAGATGAAGATGAAGATGAGGTCGACGAAGCAGACAACGAAGAGGAGGACGAGGACGAGGACGAGGACGTCAGCGAGGCAGGAGACGATTCTGACTATGAAGAAATAGAAGCTAGTAAGCGTCAGTCGAAGAAAGTCCATTTCATACTCATGTCTTGTTTTAGATCAGGATCCCGTTGCGCTCGAAAAACTTGGGGCGGAATCTAATGCTATCATATGGCCTGAGCCGAAATATGACGAAGACGAAGATATCGACGAGGTCGAGCACCCCAACAACCAGCGACTCATGCGCATTGGTATGTCATGTCCTCCTGAGTCGTTGCACGCAGCATATAGGCTTACTAAAATTCACGCTAGGCGACGATGCTTCTGATCTCGAATTGTCGGATCCGGGCTCAGTGACGTCCTCTGAATCTGAATCTGATTCCGAGTCAGAGGATGACGATCGGATCGGAAGACTGAGTCCGGCATCTTCCTCTACGTCTCTTCCTTTGAGTGCCCCCTCTAACCTCGTCGCACAAGCAGATTCTGCTGCGCTTTCCGAGTTTCAAAACGAGGTCACGCAGTCACTGGACCGTGCATTTGCTGAGGGGCACTCTGTGGATAACGCCGCTGTGGAGCTAAAGACGCTCAGAATGGCGAGTAACGTTCCCCTGCGAATGGTCAGGGAAGCTGTAGTGGCAGCTATTGTCAGCCGGATAAAGATAGTCGAGGGAGGTGGGCTCCCGCAACGGCAAGAAATCGCCGCTATGATTAGTAGGTGGGGCGGTTTAATTGATAAAATTGGCGGAGTCGATGCGGTGGAGACCATTGAGATCTTGCAGGTAAATGAATGATGACGGGATGTGTGTTATGGTGTTACTAATATCAACGTTTAGGAGTACTGCGCTTCGTCGGATCGGTTGCCTCTTTTCGGACAGATTCTTGCTGCGCTATACCAGGACGATATCGTAGAGGAGGACGATATTCGGAACTGGCACAAGAGGCCAATCGCGCAGGGCGAGGGGGCGAAGCCTCCACCTTCTGAAGAGAACTTTAAGAAATGCTGGAGCGTGGGTGCCCATATGATTAAACAATTTGACGAGCAGGAGAGCGAAGAGGAATCTGAGGAGGACGAGGACGAGGATTCAGCGGACGTCAAGCCTGCACCAGAACAGTGTCCAGCTGGCGTGAAAGCTGTTCCGCAAGCGACTTCAGAAGAGGAGGATGAGGAAGACGATGACGATGACGATGAGTTAGATGATGATGACGAGGAAGACGAGTAAGTTGTGTAACATTACAGACTATTCAACTAGATAGAAAGTCCAAGCTCGTGTGGGTTCGCGTACAAATAGACATAGAAACACTACTGCAAACACTGAAAAGGTTACTCGGTGTGCGTCTCAGTATTTCAGGATGATGTAGAGCGCTGTCAGAATATCTTTAGTCAAGGAACGTGGAAGATGGTATCAGTGTTCGCACCATGTATGACACCAGGCCTTGCGGAAGGTACGTCAGAAGGTGCACTCTTTGTGGACAAGTGCGATACTCACAGCCAACCGAGAATCGTCAGACCAATGTTGATGATCTATCGCACAGCTGGATGAGTATGGCAGCAAGACATGGAATGGCTGCGGTGACGTACAAAATCAGCGCCGCATCCCCGCTCGAGAAAGACGCCCAATGGGGGCAGGATGAAGGCAAGACTTTATGAAACCGAATTGAGTTGAACACATGCAAAGTTGGCCCGGAATGAACTTACATGATCTACAACAAAACTGAGAGCAGGCGAGAGATAGGACTGGATGGACTGACCTTGCAACAGTCGGATGCGGTGAGAGCCATCTTATGGAAGAAAGAAGAGAGAGAGAGCGAGGGATTTATAAGAACAACACCGTGCCAGATCTAGAATGACATGACGTCACAATCGACTTCGTTTCGTGGCTGTGCTATCATGGAACTGGTCGAACATCGCCATATCTCATACTTCCCATCTTCACCTTCACCACCAAACTCATTCCAGACGTTCGATATTTACGTACCAAAGCACATTCTAGACCATCAAGCAAACACATCCGGTCTCATCTGTTTCATCCACGGCGGTGCGTGGAGAAAGTGAGGCATTCCATCCTTATCCGTACCTCGATCGTATTGAAGATGTAAACGGGATCAGGGAAGACAAGGCTGATCACGCTCCCTTGGCACGCAGTCTCGCAATATCCACGGGGTACCCAGTCGCACTTGCAAATTACCGACTCACACCCTTGGACCCCACGCCAGACAATACCCTTTACCACCCAGCACATGCCAAGGATGCTCTCCAATTCCTCGAGTTCGTCCTCTCGTGGAACAAGGAAAGCGGGAATGGGGGATGCTTGCCCAGAAAACCGAGCAAGCTCTTTCTTATTGGTCACAGCTGCTCCGCACACATGCTCTCTACCATTTTCCTCCGCATGCCAGGCGATTCAGACGGCGTTTGTCCATCGGACGAACTCGTCCAATCTACGACAGCCGTGATCATGTCAGAGGGCATATATGATATCGATTTGTTGCTCTCCAGCTTTCCGGCATACAGAACCTGGTTCATCGAAAACACGTTCGGAACAAGGGACACGTTTGAGAATGTGTCAGTGTTCAAAGCGACGACTCGTCCAAATGGCCAACATATACGCTGGTTCATCATACACTCCAAAGGAGACACTCAGGTAGACGAGCGTCAGAGCGAGGGAATGTATGATTTTCTCAAGGAGAAATCATGTCTGGTTTCCAAGTCATTTGACGGGTTGGAAGACGAGCACAATAATATCCTAAAAAGTCCCCAGTACGTTGATTTGATAAACAGGCACATCAAGCGTGTTGTATGCGCAGAGGCTGGCGAATGAATACATAACCCCCCCCGTTAATTGTGCCTCTTTACTAATGACTGAAACCCTCCTTCTAACGCCGAGGCTGCCCGCTTGCAGTCTAGTTTGGTGTTGTACAGCGGCGCAGGTGCTAGTCGAATCACGTCGGGCTTCCTCTCGTCCCCCACGACACCTTTAGATAACAAATAGTCAAATACCTCTTGCATAATACCAGACTCAGCGGGCAAGAAGAGCAGAGACAGCTGGGCTCCCCTCGACTCCGGCGCGTGGGGAGTGATGATTGTAAAAGCAGGCCGTGCTTTCTTGGCGCCCGTTGCGTCTTCATCAGCTAGGTATTTTCTAGCAACCATGTTCGCCGGTACATAAAATGCTGATTCGACCAGGAGAGACTCCAAATAGCCAGTCAACAACACTGATCGCTCGCGCAGGGGTTCCATCATGCCAACTTCCTTGAACACCTGCAAGCTGCCAAGCAGCGAAACTGTCGCCAACACCGACGGATTGGATTGCTGATATCCTTGAGCACCGGGTATGGCGGAGAATCGGGGAGGCATTAAAAACCGTGTGGTGGGATCATGTCCCCACCACCCTGCATACCTATGGCGCGGTAAAACTCTAGTCCAGCAGTCTGACGACCAGAATGGATAAAGCAATGCGTACTGTGGCGCTATATCGCGTTCCCACTTGTCGTGTACAAAGAGACCGCCGATGCCGCCAGGTCCCGAATTGAGATATTTGTAGGAGCACCACACCGCGAAATCAACGCTCCAATCATGTAAGGCCATGGGAACATTCCCGATTGCATGCGCGAGGTCCCAGCCACAGATACAACCCTTGGAGGGTAAAATGTTTTAGTCTCCAAAATTACCTCGTGAAACACGGGCGGATACGACCGAAATCCGAGTGCGACCGGTGTTCGGAGTAGGGTGTATACGTAAAAGCATGCAAGGGGGTTCGTAAACTTACTTGTGCATTTGCAGCGTTGGTGATCGCTTTGATGGGAAACCATTGTCCAGTGTAATACTGCACGCCGCTAAAAATTACGAGGGCGATTGACGAGCCCTCTTTAGCGATCGTATCGAGTATATCCGACTCGCGAAGAGTAAACTCGCCATGTCGGGGAAACATTTCAATAATCGCCTGAGTCGGGTCATACCCGTGTAGGCGGGCTTGCGAGGCGAATGCGTACTGCCGACGTGAACAGGTTCATTGAATTGCTTGTATGGATCAAAAAACAATCTGCACGTACTTGATCCGAGGGAAAAGCTTTGCCTTCGCAGAGAATCTTGAAGCGAGTGGGAGTAGGCTTGTAGAATGCTGACATCATGAGATGCAGATTCGCAGTCAGCGTCCCCATACAAGCAACTTCTTTCTCCTGAGCACCTGAGAATGCAAACATGAATACCTGAAAAAAGAATTGCTATGACTGAGAGGTACACTCACCGACTAATTGAGCAAGTAGAGGGGTGACCGTATCTGCAATATTCATCCATTCGCGGCCATGCGGGTGTCTGAAATGGCCATCTACGGCCCTGGTGAATGTGTGCACATGGCGGCTAAGGTTGGGGAACCAATATTCTCAGCAGGTGGCTCACCGACTTGCCCATACCTGCAGTTCTTCCTCAAGGAGAGCCTTTGACCGTTTAGCTAACAGGCCCAGGGAATTTCCACAGAGATATGCGCAGCGATGGTCGCCTAAATGACGCGGGAGAAGACTGTGTGAGCGAATCTGATAACGCCTGACCAGAACGGTTGAAGACAACCAATGGGGTCGGAAAGGCAGGCGCTGTATTCCTCATTTGTTGGGATGAAGAATTGATCACCGGTAAGCACAGCGGAGAGGTCCTTGTGGTCGGGTGGAGACATGGTCGGGTCACTGAACGATCACTGGCACGTACTATTAGATCCGCCACTGGCAGCATTACCACATCGGGGATTACGGCGGATACTAGTAATACTCGTGTGGAAACATCTAAACGCACGTCCACGTTTCACAACTATGAGCCAAGACAAACAAGCCCGAACGGTGATTGCCGTTGGCGCTGGTCCTGTGGGTTGTCTTGCGGCAATATCCTTTGCCAAGATGGGATGGAACGTTGACATCTATGAAGCAAGGTCAGGTAAGCTGCTAATCTGTGTCCTAGTTGCAAATTGGTTTCAACTCGTCTAGATTTACGGCTTGCCTCCTCCAAGGCCGCTGCCCAGCAGCGCTCGATTAACCTCGCAATATCATCTCGTGGAATCGCCGCTTTACAAGCCGTTGATCCGGCCGCCACAGCTCGATTCCTGCAGACCGTAATACCAATGCGCGGTCGAATGATCCACGACATTCTCGGAAATCAGCATAGCCAAGAGTATGATAAAGACGGACAGGTAGGTAGATTCGCCTGTGATGGTTGAGGAGTTCATTATGCCTCATTCACGTATTTGTTGAGCATGTACTTACAAGCACCTTCTGACATCCTCTTCCTCCAGTGTATCAATTCCATAGATCGTGCCCTTCTCAACCAAGGTTTACTTGAGGAAGCATCCGCCTTTCCGAATGTCCGTTTGTTCTTCAACCATAGGGTTCTCTCCCTCGATTTCGACAACAGAATAGTGACTATTCGAGATACAAATTCGGAGAGGGATGTCCGAGCCAGTTTTCACCTGTGCATAGGTGCGGACGGTAGTTATTCCATTGTCCGCCGCCAATTAATGAGGGTCGTAAGGTGCGCCAGCCTGCTTGTTGGATGGCGTTCGCGGGATGCTGACTCGAGGCCCTAGAATGAATTTCCAGCAAGAATATATTCCGCATGAGTATATTGAACTTAAAATGCCGGCAGGCAGTGACGAGCACGGCCAACCTGTATTCCTGCTTGATCCGAATCACCTTCACATTTGGCCTCGCCACTCCTTTATGCTCATAGCGCTCCCAAACAAAGTAAAGCCTGTTGTCTTGTTTTTCTCGCCTAGCTCACGCCGTTTCAAGAACAAGTCTTTCACATGCACGCTCTTCGCCCCCACCGTCGAGTTTGATCGCTTGATTGGTCGCGAAGCGATCTTATCGTGGTTCAGGACCTACTTCTCGGACGCCCTCCTCTTGCTCGGAGAAGATAAATTACTCAACGACTTCACTAAGAACCCCAGAAGCCCACTGATAAGTATCAAGGTGGGTTTTGCTTGAACATGTTCGGTAGCCAAGAATCTCAGAGATCCGATACCCATTAGGCAACGCCGTATCACTACAAGGATCGGTGTGTCATATTGGGCGACGCTGCTCATTCCATGGTGCCCTTTTATGGACAAGGCCTCAATTGTGGTCTGGAGGATGTTAGGGTTTTGCGAACACTGCTTCTTCAAGAGGGCGTGGCACCTTGCAGCTCACCAACCCATTTTGGTGAAGAAGAACTCACGGACATGAGGCTGTTCAATGCCTTGTCCAAGTACACAGAGACAAGGCACGAGGATCTTGTCGCTATCTGTGAACTTGCAATGGACAATTAGTAAGTCCATCAGCCGTTACTAAGACCACCGTTTATTGTTCGCCACTGCAGTACCGAAATGCGGCATTCTGTGACAACGCCCGTATACCTCTTTAAGAAGGCAGTTGACAATTTGTTGTATACGATCACTTCCAGCAAGGACTCCTTGGCTTTGGTCACGCGGTCATTGGCTTCTGTCCCGTTCCCATCCCCTATCCCTAGAGGATGGCTCCCACTTTACACAATGGTGACCTTCCGTCCAGATATCAGTTATGCGACGGCTCGGAAGAAGGCAGCGAAGCAGTCTGCCATACTCTTTTTCGTCGGGAACCTCGGCACCGTTGTTCTTGGCGCTGCAGGGTTCTACGTTATGCTCCACGCTGTTCGTTGGCTGCGGGGACGATGTCATGACATGTTGTCTTGTTGACCATGGCTACTCATTGGTCGATAATTCTCTCAATCTACGGAGAAATTGCGGTGACATTTTGCCAACAGCCATGGGATCAATAATAAATTTCTCTCGTCGTGACACAGGGCACTAAACGGTGATTAATTTGGGATGGTGTTACATGAGGATATCCCGCAGAGCTGAGTGGCGACACATGTTCTGAAAGTAGTCTGGAAGTTGGCTATCAATGCGACCGTTCACAGGGGGTAAAAATAAGCAAGGGCATGTGTATGGATAGTCGGAAGACCCATTTGTAGGAGAGACGACAAATCCCGTGAAATGCACCATTATATAGTCTATGTAAAGTTTTACCTAGTAAAAACACAAGGAAGGAGTGTCAGTAGTCGTGCATTGTCGTAAAGATCTGGTATACAAGAAAGCAAGAAACGAAACAGGATCGAAAGCAGCGGGGCAGAGCAGCGAGAAGGAGGGATGACGAGCTAAGTTTTCTTGGGTGGCCGGCCCCGTTTCTTCTTTGCGCTCGATTCACCTGAACCTTCGCCTGTGGGAGGAGCGGTGGGCAGCGTAGCGGCGGCTTCTTGTGGTTTCTGGTCTTTACGCGGACGGCCACGCCTCCGCTTCGCAGGTGGCTCCTCAGCACCTGAATCATCGGCTTTCTTTTCCTGTACGGGAAGTTGGTGAGCCGAGAATCAGGAACGGGGGATGGATGCAAGATATACTTTGGGTGGTCTCCCTCTTTTCCTCTTCCCTGGTGTACCTTCTGATGGAACGGTAGTAGTGGACGCAGCCCCTGATTTCTTGTTTTTACTGCCTCTTGGACGGCCACGCCCCCTTTTGGCAGGTTGCGCGTCTTGGGGTGTTGTAGCGGCTAACGAAGCCACGGATAAATATTTTAAAAATATGATGATCACGCGGGGGAGTCAGAGGATGAAACGAGGAGAGGACAAGGGCTCACTGTCATGTTCGACTGCATTTGGATGATCATTTTCCTCGATATCTTCGTCATATCTGTCGGGGGAGTCGTCTTGGTGCTGTGGGTCGGACATTTGGGGGAGATGGGAGAAGGGGATCGCGGAAGTTTGACTCGACGGGCAGTCGGGGGCAAAGGACGTCGGCGTCGAGGGGAGAGGAAAAGCGGGGAAAGGGTGAAGCCCTCGTTTTAACGGAATAATATCCCCCCTGCCGAATATAGTTGGGACGTGTATATTGCAATTGTTTCCCTCGCGTGCAATTTCTGGGATTTATTATTATCGTCGGGCAATCTACTCTTAACCCCTGATATTCCGGGGGGGATATGTACGTAAGCGAAGCATGCTGTCGTCCTCCTGGGAGTTGCTCGAACGTCCTGATCAACCTTGCTTTTATTTCTACATTTCCATCATGGCCGCCGCAAATCGCCGATTGGACCTCCAATTAATCCTTATTTTATCTTTTATTTTTATTCCTGCTCATTACTGCCGCATCTTGCCGGCCCGCCCGCAAGTTCAATCGGCGACATAATTAACTACCTTTCCACCAGATGCGACGCTCGACCCTCGCGGCCCTCGCTATTTCGCCCGTCTCCTTCGCAAGTGCGCGGTTGCTCTACTCGGGCCCTGAAGATCTTTATGCATTCCCAAAGTACCGCGTCACATTTCTCAACGACCTCCCCGTCCTGAACGAAACTGCACAACGCTGGATCCAGCTTGGTTTGCAGGGCGGTGAGCAGGAGTTCCTTGGAGAATCGTGGGACCCATCGGCGTGGTACTTTCAGGCCGCTATGAAAGAGATAGCTGGCTCTGAAATGCATACACCTAGTGTCTGTATGTTTGACATGTATTCATGAGCGCGCTCAACTGACGTGACGGCGACTCAGTGCAGTCGGACACCTCCGGCTATTCTCTCCAGCACATGAAAATTGGTCCAGATACCGAGTTCCTTTGCCTTATTCCACCCGCAGGTGATACAGGTACCGCGACAGGAGACTTCGATGGTGACGCCGCTCTCCAAAACAGTTGGTCGTTGCTTCAGCCTTTATCTGGAAAATGTCTTTATGTGCGATCGTCGTATCTGGAAACCCCGTCAAGTTCTAACCTACCCGTTAGCATCGACAAACATGGTTCACCTATTCTTATTGTCACAACCACCAAATCAGACAATTTAAAGAGCTCACACCCACACAACCGCCCTTAGGTAACACATGTCTTGTCTTTGATCACTTGGCGTGCTCAAATATTGCCATGTAACCAGCTCCGTATGAACCTACTGAGGACCCACAGGCAGGTTTCCATAATCTTTTTGAAATTACGTGCTAAGGTTTATTCAGTGGGAAGCATTTACCCTGGGTCGTTCTCCAGTCGCACCAGACAACGGAGCAGATGTCGTCGTCGCCGATCAACTTCCTCATACTGCCAATTTGGAAGTTGCACATGGTCCAGGTTCCCGTTACCTTGTACAGCGATGGGGTGACGGCACATTCTGCGATAAAACCGGGAAACCCCGTGAAGTCGAAGTTCAGGCAAGTTCTATTCGTCCGCCGTTCAGAAATTGTTTAGTGAATAGTTATCAGTTCCACTGTTCGATGACGATGACCGACTCCATACTTCTCGTCCGTGAAGCCAAAACATGTTCATATGTACTGGTGGTGCAAACACCGCGCTTGTGCGGTGAACCTGGGTTCAGATCCCGCCAAGAGACTCGCGAAGAGTCATTGGTCCGCTGTCGGCAAATCATCGACCCGCCTTCTGATCAGGTTTCCCCTTCAGAGTCAACACAGCTTGAGCGGAGACAAACAGCTGAGCATGTGAACCCGATCGAATCCGACCGTCCTCTTCATCTTCTCAATCGCATATCCCGCTTTACTACACCTACTCCAGCGTCGCACCAGAGCACGCCGGGTTCAAGCTTCGGTGATAAAAGTGATGCCGAATGGGACGATTTTTGGAAACGGGCCGTAGAAGTTTTGATGAAATCTCCCGAACTTCAAGAGCTGAGTGGCAACAACCCACAAGTCTTCCTCGATCGTGGCGAAAATGGTGAAATAGTCATCGAGATTCTGGAGGAAATACCGATGGATGGCAATGGAGATGGAGTGGTACAAGATGGTGTGACTACTGAGGAGTATGCACGTTTAACAGACGTGTTACGAAGTGCGATGTTCGATTTGAAGCGTGAAGGGGAGCAGAAGGAAAGCGAACAAGATGAGGAAGATGAGGAAGGGTCCCGTAACACGAGAGACGAGTTGTAATGTGGGTCGACTCTATTGTCTTTTGACAGCCTGAATACTATCTCTGCGTCGAACCCCGTCTAGACCTTGAGGGAAGGTGCGAGCAAGCCTCCGAGGCGAGTGATCAAGAATTTCGTTCATATCCGTGTCATGAGGCCGGGCGCATCAAATTTGCTGGGTTAGGGGTGCGGCTTTTCTTTATTTTTTTCCTCGGACAGATTGCCTAGTCCTAATTCCCGCGCAGGAAGACAAGTTCTCTGCGTTCGTTTGTCATCCCGTTGTGATCCCAGATGGCATAACCCTGGTACACGACTCGTAACACGAGCGCGCCATCCGATCACTAGCTGATGGATTTTTTGCAGCCCTAATTAGCAAATAATTTCTTATGCCTGAACTACTTGGCGGCCTTCGCGTCTGAAGTAGTTCAGCTTCTCTTGCCAAGTTCTGGCTATTCCACACCACTACGGCCCCCGGGCGGGCGCAACTCGGATGCGCAGATGCAGTTCCTGTAAGTACACCAAAGAGCCACTTCACCTATCGACTTAGTGGCCTAGACCACGTCCTTCCACCGGCCGCAACGCGCCGAAGTCCCTGGCATCGTTCCGTCTGTCAATCAGCGGAATCACGAAATCACTGAACTTTACTGGGCTTTCCCAACCACCATTCACACGCAGCCCTCGTCTCGTGGTCTGATATTCCGGAACGCTGTGTAAATATGTGTGTATTTTACACAGTGTGGCATAGAAGAATGTCAAGTTCGTCTACTTCTGAAATTTTTCTGTGCTTCTGTGGCGGCTCAAGGGTTCTCTCGAAGTTCTGGTTATCGATCATCGCGCGCTTATCATCCAGCATTTGTGGTGATCGTTCAGATCCTTCATCGTTCTCCCGCTGTCGCCAGAACTTTTATCGCTGCCTGTGCGTAATTCCTGTATGACTGATTCGTCCTCGACAGCTACTCGCTCCGTTCTCCTTTCCTCTCAATTTACTCCGCCATCCATCCGACCCATGGCCGCGTTTTCACCATAACGGCTATGCTTCATATGAAGGGAATTCCATATTCCCCTGAAGCTTGTGGCGCTAACCCGCCAGAAATGTTGAGATCCATTTGGCAGGTTTGAGACTTCTGGTTAAATTATTGACATTTATCCCCTTTTCCCCCATGCAGCCCCAATTTATTTCCCCTGGAGGACATAGATAACAGCCAGATAACAGCCAGATTCCTCCCACAGCACGACACGACCGTGAACATGAATATTTTCGAGGATATTGCGCCACCTTCATTACCACTTGGTCTTTGCCTCTAGAATTTCATTTCATTTCTCACACCCGATGTGCCGCGCAGTGCCTCGCCCGCGTCCCCACGGTGGTCGTCCGACCTTGAGGAAACAGTCAGATAAGGTTTTATTGCCTAGTTATTTAATGATGTGGAATCAGCGCTGAACATGCGCTTTCGGTCGTATTCAGATGGTTTTTCTTTTCTTTTCTCGTGCTGGATCGATGTGACAAACGTTCCGAGCCAACTTGGCCCAATTGCCAATTTACCTCCAGCCTGAGACACTTCCCCTTGAATGATCCACCGCGCATAAGGTGGAATAAATACTGCGGCGGTTCTCTAGTGTTTGATTTGATCGTGATGCACTGGGAGGGATGATTCCATTTGCTGTTCGCCGTCTCACGCTTCTCCTAAGCTTTCAATGATGAGGGGCAAGAGTGTCCTACTGCCTGCAACGGTATTCGTGCAGAACTGATAATCAAGGTGACTCTGTGTTCTGGTGGTTGCCCTTGACCATGCTTGGGGTTTGACTCTAGTGTACACTGAGTCTATCGTGTGATCATGGTTTGTCCTGCGGCGAAATCCTTTTGGATGATGTATCGTAGTACAGTCACGGTGGTATTCGGCCTTCAAGTTGTTCAGTCTAAACAATGGCACTTGCTAAGAAATTTCGAAAGACGTTGCTTCTCCCGGCCCCATTCTCCACCGAAACCGAATATACTGGCACTTTCGGCTTACTGCGGGCTGTCAGTCGTGCAAGTAATCAGATCCGACTTTCCAACGATGGTTAACCAACCTGCTCTGGATCGAGCTACTACTCGATACGTACTACCACGGTTGCCTGCCAGTGCACGAACGAGGAACACGAGGCTACTACATACCGCGGTCACCGTTGCCACCTCAGGCTGGTCGGTCGTGCTTAGGCTGGCGGCAAGCTCAATATCTGAAACACGGTCAAATCTGACAGCTCAATCCCGCCACGTTGTGCGAGCACATGCTTGAAGGCCGTCAGATCCCGGTAAATCTAGTACTAACTCCGGTTGTCCTTGTCGATGGATTCCGAGCGTAACTATCGCCGCCATCATTAATTTTGTTGCGTAGGTTTCAAGGCAACTCTCCAACGTCACTTGGCTCAATCGAGGTCCGATTGTGCGTTGCTGTCCCGTCGATGCGATCGGATCGTCCGAATGAAACTCTTCACTCCCTGCGTTCTGACCCAAGACACTCCCGTATACATAACAAATGTTCTGTCATATCAACGGAGTTTAACATCCGTGCGTATCGCGAATTTGCTTCTGAGTCGCCTCTTGTGATCTTGACTGCTTCATTTCTCTAACAAGTCGCTCGCTACAGTCGTTACCGCGGATCGTGGGTGCATACAGATACGTTTGCTGTATCGATATCAACAAGCATGGCGTCTCCCACTCTAACCCCTGGAATGTCCATGATGATTGCGCCTGGTTCACTAAAACGTTGACTGTTAACGGACGTGGACCATGTGCAGATTCGGGCATCGAGAGCCAGTCTCATGGGCAATGCTGTTGCCCAAATTCGAAAAATCACGTTCGGTTTCATCTCTGTGACACACCCATGCGATGCATGGACTTTGCCATCGTCTGTTCACGCGATGGTGGCTCCGATACGGTGGCCTCTGCCGACCTAGATATCTTCTCGAGCTCATCCGACTCGGACACGACTGGTGTGAGTGACTTTGATAATCATTTAGGTCCAAGATGGAGATATATCCAAATGAATAACATCCCTGGAGCCACCATTCCAACCATTGGGTCAACTCGGGCCCAAAATCATTGGCTGGTTATAATAGGCCCACTTCAAGTATATGACTACCTTGACAAGATTCAAATTTCAGGGAAAGAACACGAAAGTTCCACGTCTGACAGAACGTGTTATCCCTTCTACGGCTTATATGACCAACTGCTCTCATGATGAGGTAAGTAATTTATTCCAATCCAATGACAGGAATGGTGGATGACTTGTTCAAGTACTTTGAAAAATTTATTGTCGTGTCCGTCAGAATGGGCCAGTACCAGTGTGTCGTTCCTCTCCGGTTTACCCGACCCGGCATTCATGCAATAATCACCTCAGGCGACCCAAGATTTCAGGGTCGTTCGCGGCGATGGTGCCTTGTGCCCAAGGGTCGATTTATGGCATTTCCATCGGGTATGGTCGTGCCGCTCGCTGCCAGTGGCACATGTAATGTAACTTAGGAGGCTTCGGACGTGTTCGGACTCGATCCATCGGTCTCACCAGTCAATGATTGGCATGTCACTCGATGACTTGGTGTTGCTGCTCGCGATCGGTCCGTAATGTCGTGCTTCCACCGCACGATGTACCTCTCGAGAGTGCTCAAGTTCTTGCATACATATGAATGACATGGAGGGTGACTTCCTTTCCCTACTCGGCTGTCGATGTTGACATGGATGAATCACGATTATGGCTCGGGATCGAAAATGTGGACTATTTAGTTCGGCGTGAACCTAGCATTGTACGTGCATGCTTCTCTTCCCATACTGAGTTCACGGGTAGTCTTCTTCCACTAGGGACCGTAACGGCTCCACCTGATGCATCCGATCCTACGGATCAACCTGGCAGGATACGCGACCACCGGAGTGACCCGTCCTGCAAAGGACGTTCCGAGACCACCTCCGAACCAAGACGTGTGCAGTCAAAAAAGCAATCAATTTTCAGGATGTGTATGACCCAAATCACTGCCAACTAGATTCCATTAAGTAGATAATAATGAAGGCAAAAAGGAGCGTGAATGATAGCGGCTATAAACAAGCGGAAACGGTGATCTAGTGAGCAATTTGCGATGTGGTGTCAGTCCGGTCCAAAAGAGTGGCATACCACCATTTGGCGAGCAAACAAAAGCCAACATGTTGTCCGATGAGAGGAGGGAAAAAAGTCGTAACAGCGAAACAGAGACAAGAGGAAAAGACATGCAACACGCAGAACGCTCAGGCGACTGGCCTACTTCTTTGAGTTGTTAGTGATAACAACTGCAAGAACAATGGCCACAATGGCAAGGATGACGAGTGTAAGGAAGAAGCAGATCCACCGCTTTTTTCGTGCAGCGCGAGCAGAGGTGATGGCCTTATCTGTGTGGCCAATTCTAGAGTAGATGTTAGATATAGTAGAGTAGACGAGAATGGATGGCATACCCTGCTTCCATGTCTTTTTCGACAGTGGCCACGGTCGTTTCTATGTTGTCTATCATGTCGTGTTGTTGTTCTACCATGATGCTCATCTACACAAGCAGGTAAAGGTTAGTGACACGCTACCAGACATTACCGCTCGACGTACATCGTTGAACAACTGCGCGAGTTCAGCAATAGTTTGCTCGATGCGCTGGATGTCTTGATGCCGTGCTTGCACCTCTCGGTAAGCAGCTCTTGATTCACCATAGCGGTTCGAGTTCATCAACTATCTAGGGTCAATTGAATATCAGAACGCATACTGGGACCACATACAGCTTGACTGAATATCTGACCACCGGAGTCATCGTTCACCACCGCTCGTATCTCCTCCGGCGTCGCATCCGGTTTGACTAAAAAGATCAGAGTCAAGCATGACAAAAGAAAATCCTGTACAAACGACTCACCAATCTTGAATTGCCTCTCCATTCGTTGCTTGTACTTTTGTCGATGCTGTTGCTCCACCTGCTGGTAGTTTTGAATCGCATCCACGAATTTGGATTTGACGAAGGCCGTCTACGGAAAGCCAATCATCAGCACCGTCTTGCACCTTCTAATGTTGCTGCTGACCTGTTGTTTCCGAATCTGACCGTCCCGTCCACCTCCAGGTTGTCTCTCCAAAGCCTGAATACGCCGTTTCAACGTGGCGCTTAATGCACTCGTCTCCTGGACGAGTTCTCCCAACTGCACCGCATTCCGCTGGACAGCCGCATCGTCGGTGTTATTCAATGACCGAGAATGGTACTCGTCGATCCGCGCAACATTGGTGTTGAATGTCTTGAGACTGTCTTGAAGGGAAGCAATCTATGCGACGTTGGAAAACGAACATAGAGATTAGGCAACGGAGAGTGCATGGGCGCGAATTGCCTATATATAGGGAACGAAACGCACTTCAGCATAAAAGGCAGCCATACTGTCCCCTGGGTCTGCTCCGTCTCCGCCAGCGGTTAGGTTGGTTGTGCTGTCCTTGACGTCGGACATCTCGTACGCGGAGTTGTCCTGGCGAGCGTATGGACTCGCTCTGAATTGGTTCATGTGGGTTGTTAGATACAATCCCGAGTAACACGTTGCTCACCTGCTCTGCTGTTGAGCCTAGAGAGGGGGAAATGGTGAGCAAAACGTCGACAAAGAGGTGAGATGATCACAGACTCTCATTGCTGCTAGTCTATCCATGATATTGTCGTCAGAGGTTGAGGTAAGTAGATGGACAGCCTTGTCGACAAACTGCGCTATTTTTTTCAAAGGCTGCACTCAACGCTTTGCAACAAACGACTACAAACAATCAACACCGCCGCCATTGTGTGACACAGAAATGCTATCCACGATTTCTCCTCCTGATCACATGGACACCAATAACCTTCTGTTGGAGTACTCGGTGCGTACTTTTCGTTATTCACGATTGCTGTTTCCTCTCCTGGCGGCTGATTACAATGGACAATCAAGAATCGTCCACGATCTTGAAAAGGCAGCAAGAACAAATCTTGACACGACTTGATCGGTGTCCAGAACCCACTTAAAGCACAGATATCCGGTCGCATTACGCTTGTAGATGCACACTGTGGCCACGAACACCTAATGCTGTTCCGCTTTTGTTTCTCATACCAGGTTGCTTTGTTTGTAGATCCATCTGCCAAACCTTGCCAGTCGACTGTGCTCTAACAACTGACGATCGCGCACAGAGACGTTACGTCGAAGTGGGGCTGTATGATTTATGTGTAAAGATGGCTCCAGATCACAGTTGGATTTTCAATGGAGGGACTTGCAAGGAAACGAGTTACTACATCATTGATACAGAAACTCACCACTGCATACGCAAATTTCGTGGACACGAAACAACAGTCAAGTGGTACAAATGTCTCCATGATGGCCCCGATCATCTTTGGACGTGGATGGCAGTTGCCTCAGGCTACCGTAAGTATAAATAATGCATAAACGTCATAATGCATAAGAAAGAAGGTGACCGACGCTCTGCATTACGAGATACCATGTACTGTAAATATGGCATTGAGTGCTAGTGGGCCCAGTAGTTTCTCCCGCAATGGCATCCTTGCCCACTTCCGTTTGCTACTAATTGTTGGTCTATTTGACTAGGTCTTTTAAATGAGAAGCCCCAGGCCGTTGTATATCACTCCCTTGCTTGAAGGTTTGGTTTTGCCATGTTCTCACTCAGATATCATAACATGTTGTCCAGGCAGATCGCGTGCGTCCCCGCTCAGAATACATTGTTCCACATGTACTCACTTGTATCCTAGACCTAGAGGTATATGTACACATTGTATAACGGTTTCCAATTACAACCTGATTCTGCACCGCCTTCCGTTTGCACCGCTAGCCAACGTTGCGGCGCAGTCAAAATAGCGATGAACAACGGGAATCAAGCAGCCAGCACAGCCCGCAGAACAGCAATCTGCCGGTCCAACGTCCCCCGACTGGGACCCCCAATAGCCGTCCGCCTCTCCACGCTCGCCTCGAAATCGAACACGTCCACGACATCATCCCCGAATCGTTCATCCAGCTGTTTATAATCTTTCACCGACAGCTCGTTGAGCTGACACTGGCGCACCTCTGCCAACGCCACCGCACGTCCTGAAATGTGGTGTGTCTCCCGAAACGGTACCTGCGTGATGTCGTGTGGTCGTGTGCCCAAACAAAACAAAAAAAGAAAACGTACCCCCTTGCGGACGAGATAATCTGCCAGATCCGTCGCGAGTACGTCCATGGTCAACGCGGCGCGCATCTTATTCCCATGTACCTAAGCACACGGATCATATCATCAACCGCCACACTGCGTCGTGACAACACAAGGACTGACCGTCATCGTGGCAATCACACCCTCGGCAATCTTGAGCGATGCACCAATCGTGTCGACCGCATCAAAAAGCGGTTCCTTGTCTTCTTGCAAGTCCTTGTTGTACGTCGACGGCAAGCCTTTGAGCGTCATCAAAAACCCCGACATCTGAAGCATACGACGTATCCGACGTCGTCAGGTCGTGCACCTCAAAAATAACGAAAACCCACGTTACCAAAGATCCGACCCGACTTGCCCCTCAATAACTCTAGCGAATCAGGGTTCTTTTTCTGCGGCATCATACTCGATCCGGTACTTGGCCCCACACGTCACGTCAAGCCCTGACCGTGACAGCAGAAAAAAAAAGAGGTGCCAACGTACCTATACGCGTCGCTCAACGTGACGAACCCAAATTCAGCCGTCGAATACACGATCAAATCTTCTGCCAACCGACTCATGTGCACCATCGTCAAACTCGACCACATCAGAAACTCGACGATAAAGTCGCGATCGCCGACGCCCCACATGCTGTTCTCGGCTAGGGATGCGAACCCGAGTTCTCTGGCAAGGAACTCGCGATCGATGGCAAAGGGGTTGCCAGCGAGGGCACCGCTGCCGAGCGGGAGGACGGAGATGCGCGGGACGAGTTGTTGGAGACGTTCGAGGTCGTTTTTAAACGAAAACGCATGTGAGAGTAAAAAGTGGGACCATCGGATTGGTTGACCGCGCTGCATGCACATCCGATCAGCACACACACAAGAAAAAAAAAAAAAAGAGAGACGTCACCTGGAGATGGGTGTACCCAGGTAACAAGATATCCCGCTCCTTGTCTGCGCGCTCGACCATGACACGCACTAGTCCCTCGAGGCTCGTTTGCACGTCCGCCACTTGATCCAGCAACCATAACCGCATGTCCGTTGCTACCTGATCATTCCTCGACCGCCCCGTATGCAACTTACCACCGAGCGGCCCGATCAACTCACTCAACCGTCGCTCATTGGCGGTATGAATATCTTCATCATCGGGTGCAGGCGTGAACTAAAACGAGCCGATGAGTCAGAGAATGGGGGGATCAAAACGGATAGGACCGGCGCAACGCACCTGTCCACTCTCCCATTCCTCCCCGACGGCCTCGAGTCCACCGATCATCCTCGCTTCTTCCTCACTCGTCAAGATGCCGACGCGGGCAAGCGCCTTGGCGTACGCGATCGACCCGCGGATATCAGCAGCGTGCATGCGCTGGTCATACCGAAGGGATTGGTTGAACGCATGCATCCTGTCGAGCGAGTCGGTTTCGGCACATCCTCATCGTCATGCACAGGTGAAGCGAAAAAGAAAGAAACCCACAGCGGATCCGTCTCGCCGGTAAACCGACCCCCCCACAACTTTTGTTTTGTAGGCTGATCGGCCATCGTATCTGTATGGTGGTATATCTGATCGAGTTCGCTCGAGGATACTCCGTACTGATCCCAATTGATGGTGGCGATCCAACAAGGTTTACAAGCCATCAATTATTAAGCGAATATATAAGAAAAACATTTCCGATGTGCTTTGGTAGCTATGTTCCGACCCCATGATGTATTATGAAACGTGAATGGCGTTACTAAATAGTCTTGTTCATGTACAGTCGATCTTCATAATAATTGCATGTGGTTGAGTGTTTGAATATGGCGAAAAGTGTTGGTTAAAAGATGGCGAAAGATCGTGCGTGGGGCTGGATGAATCTGCCCCAAAAGCGTGGAATCAAACGAGACAGATGCAACTTAAATCTACAGCGGAAAAAAAAGGTGGAAATAATAATGATGAAACTGAAAGCAAAAAGTGAGTGAGACGATGGGCAGGCAGCGGATTAAGCAAAAAAAAAGGGCACAGCAAGCACGGTGCACGACCTGCTACGTGTCGAAAAGCGGCAAAGAAGTCGGCAGTGGCAACATGGAAGGGGATGGACTTATAATGGTAGTAGACGCGCCCCTCCACGGTCAATGTGGGGCACTTGATCGATCAACACCAGCCTCTAGTGGCCAGTACCCATCGATCCGCGTGGATGGCGCGAGGCTTTCGAGCAAAAAGATTGTCTGCGTGGTTGTCGTTTGTCCATCTGCCTTCTTTGCGACAGAATAGTCAGAAAAATCGCTTCTTGTTGGTCTTCTCGTCCGCTGGAATACGAACGTGCACATGTGTAGGCACATCCTTTCTTGTACAGGTATCGATGCCTTTGACCCAAGAATCCCCAAGGTCTTCATCGTACTCTTCATCGCTGTCTTGATCGTCATCCTCATGTTCGTCCTCCTCCGCATCCTCCTCTCCGAATTCTTGACCCCTTTCACAACCACACTTTTCGCCCTCTTCTAAGGCAATGATGCCCCCTCCTCCACTTCGACCCCAAAGCAACTGTCCCATCGTCGTGCGAGCTTTCGGATCAAAACATAGCATACGGCGGAGTGCAGGTCGCGTTTCACGAGGAAGTAAACGGAAAACAGAGTTGGGTGAGGTGCGCGAGACAGTGCGTTTGCGTGTGATTCCCTTTTGAGTTGCAGGGTTTGTTGGACCGGATTGACACGTCGGAGGGCATGGTGCCGGGCGACTCGGCTGCAGTTCCGCAGATGAAAGTTGTTGTGGGGGATGTTTGGGTGATGATGAAGACAATTTATCTGAAGATGAAGGACTCGCTACTGCATCCTCCTCAAGATGAACTTCAGGGTTGCTCGTCGGTGAACTTGCGTCAACAGTACCAGAATGATGGACAGGCAGACTCTCGGTCGATAAACCTGGCCGACCGAGTTCCAACACACTCTTGTCCATCCCGACTTCGCAATCTCCAGATTCTTGCCCCGGCGATGGAAGCGTTGTGCTCCTCGTACCCTGTCCGGGACTCAACAGCGCTTGCTTCGTCAATCTGGAGGTTTCCTCACGTCGCCGGTCCTCATCTTCGGCTCCCGATGCGGAGCCAGAATGGGGGTGGGAGTCGGTAGAAGTGACCGTAGGTGGGTAAGGATATGTACTTTCGGTAAATCCGCTCGTCATGCTAATGAGAGATTTAGCGTCGTCCGGCAGTAGCGAGGCAGGCGTAAGTGAGCTGACTTGTTCTGCAGCGAATGAGATGAACAAGGTTCAGCACGTAACAAGATTCACGCAGGCGAGCTACACACCGCCTGCAGCGTTTAGATTGTTTCCCGACGGAACGGCCAAGTAGGAGGATGCATTTGGTGCTAAAGTTGCACCCAGGGCACAAGACCCTTTTCCGCCCTTCTTTGTACCGTTTCGCGCACGAGGATTCGAACGGCGCGAACGCGATTTATGGGACTTGAAGGGGTTTTCACCTTCTGCTTCGAGAAAGGCGCGAAAAGATGCGTCCCGTTCGCGATCGGGGACTGCCCAGGGAAAGCGCCGGAGGATCATGCACACCTGTCAGGATGTGGAGTTGAGAGGGTTTACGAGAGCAAGAAGCGAAATGAATGGAGCCCTGAGCCTCGACTCATGCCGTCATCACGGCATAACACCGGCACGTTGAACCACACACAGCAACGGGGTGGGGTAATGGCAGGGCCATGCGGAAGATGGAAACAAAGTGACTTACAAAAATGACGCCCACGCTCCACACGTCGGTCTTGCGTGGATCGTAGCTGCCGCCAGTAAGGACTTCGGGAGCCAAGTAGGGGTCGCTGCCCACTATGCCGGACGTCTTGATTAGACGTGCATGTGTGTGTGGGGCAGGGGCATCTGACTGAGCACCAACATAACCCATAACGGGAGGAGGCGCAGGCTGAACAGCCCCGGATGGATTGGGATTGGGTGTAGAACCACCCATGTCGGAGCCAGGGTAAGCAAAGACGACTGCGGTGCCAAAGTCGATGAGTTTGACGACATCGCCACGAGTGAGGACGCAATTGTCAAGTTTGAGATCGCGATGGGCAAGACCCAAGGAATGAAGATAGGCGACGCCGTTGCAAATCTGACGGAAGACACAGAAGATCTCTGGACGAAGCATTTTGGCAGACATGACGACGGAGAAGAGGTCATACGGTGCATATTCCATGACCTATTGAGGTTCAGACGGAGTGGATGGTAGGAGGGGGAAATGGACATACCTCGTAGTAATGGCCGTGATCGCAGACGATGTCGACGGTCTCGATAACGTTGACATGTTTCAAGCAAGCGCCGACGCAAAACTCTGCACGTACTTTCTTTTCGTATTCGCGTGCAGTTTCACCATTGCGACGAGGACGGAATTCTTTTACCGCATATACAGCCCCTCCGGCCTTGGCACGGCCACGGATGAGACGAACAGTGCCTCCCGCACCGGAACCGAGGACGCGGCCCCACTTGCCATACTTTTTGGAAAGGTGGGCATTGGTAGCGGATGAAAGGGAGGGGACGGGGTGAGCGTAGGAAGAGGAAGCAGGGGGTTCGGGTGTGGAGGGAGGCGAGTTGGAGGGACGCAGGGAGGAGATGGTGGAAGCGGGAGAGGGAGTTTTAGGAGAGAGCAGGGGATGTTGGTTGTTGTGGTTGTTCTTTGGTTTTTCTCTGAGTGCCTTGTTGATAAAGGCCGAAAGGAAGAGATGGTGATCTTTGTGCTTTGGGTGATCTGGAGGGAGGTCGGAGGTATCAAAGTCGTGACCTTTCCGGTACTGCTGCGGTTGGAGATGTGGTTCCGGAGGAGTGTGAGGGGAGGTTGAGCTGGGTGAAGAGCTCTGTTGTGAGGATGGTGTTGCGCTGGAGGTGGATGGTGGTGGGTGGTGGATGATGTGGTTTCCGAGGAAGCGCTTGAGGTCGTGAACGGGTGAGTAAAACGAGAGACGACGACGAAAGCGAGAGCGGGATGGGGTTGGGGAAGAAGAATCGTTGGGGACGTTGTTGAGTTGGGGAGGGGGAGGCGAGGGTGAAGGCGGGATGGGTTGCATTTGGATGGGTAAGAAGAGAGCAAAAGGTGGAGTTCAAACTGGGCCATCACCTACTACAGATACCATATCGGGTAATCGGACCGGCAAGAGTCATCAAGTATTACTCGGCCGACAAAGACGATCACATGACGACCACCACCAATCCCATCGCGCACGGGCTAACAACATATCACCCGACATCCTCCGCATCTCTCTTCCGCTTCATCTCCTTCGACACCCTATGTTGGGCCGCCTCGTGCTTGGCCAATTCTGCCGGCACCTTGGACGCCGGAGACTTGGATATCTCTACAGCCGAGTCGGCGTTAGTGCGTTCCCTTGATGCGGGGAAAGAGTGGCAATGCGGGGTACTTCCTCGCCATCACGGCATCCCCTCTGGGTTCAACATCCCCGGCACCGTTCATCATGACGGGCACGGGGAGCTCGTTGGCCGCATCAACGTAAAAAGCAATCAGAAACCCCCACATCACCAGCAATCCCCGGCGTAAACACAAACAGAAACGTCATCTTACCTTGTTTGAGATCATACCTGTACAATTCCGAAGCCAGTCAATATACATCACCTTCGTGTGATCCGCAGATACGTACATCACTTCGTCATCATCGTTAGTCAGGAATGTTATCGCAGTTCCCTGTTTCCCAGCACGTCCAGTACGTCCTGCGTGAGAACAACGTCAGCCATCATGTAACACTCTACCCCTTGACACACCCACCAATACGGTGCACATATGCTTCGATCGTGCCCGCCATCTGATAGTTGATCACCAAGCTGACATCTTGTACGTCAATACCTCGTCCGGCAAGGTCTGTCGCAACCAGCAAATCGGCCTCGCCGGACCGCAGTGACTGCAATGATGCTTCTCGTTGTTCTTGAGTCTTTCCAGAGTGCAATGTAGCCGCAGACCACTGCGACGTACCGTCAGCAAATCTGATACGAACCCACAAACATGACATACCCCGGCCCGCGATAAGTCCTTGGCAACCATGTCCGCCGTCTTCTTCTGGTTCACAAACACAATGATTGGAGACGCAAACTGGCCGCTGTTGAGAATCTCCAACATACGTTGCCTGCGCCATCCAGTCAGTTCACTTCTCGTCCACGCGTAATCGTTCACCTACTTTTTCTTCTCGTCGCCAGTCACGAACTCGACCCGTTGATCCACCGTGTCCACAGCTCGTCCAGCTTCTCCAATCGTGATTGTCGCAGGTCTCTTGAGATATTTCCTTGCCAAACGCTCTACCGCAGGTGGCATCGTCGCCGAAAACAACGTCGTGACTCGCGTGCGGCCCTTGGCTACAAGACTACCACCCTCCTCGGTATCCACATCCATGCCATCGCCTCGCCCTGTAAAACCCTCTGGCTCACCTTCCATCACTTCAGCAGGGAGCTTATCAAGGATGAAAAGCAGGTCTGCCTCAAATCCGAGATGAACCATGCGGTCTGCCTCATCCATGACGATGTAGCGGCATTGAGAGAGCACAATTACATGCCGTTCAATCACATCTTTCAAACGACCCGGTGTAGCGATGATGATCTCCGCGCCTTCACGCAAGTTGAACTGTTGCTCTTCAACTGCACGCTACCAAAGGCCGAGTCAAACACGCAAACCGACAAAGATTTGAACGACATACACCACCAACGATCGAGACGCAGGTAAATCCCAATGGGCCTGCAAACTTGCGCGCTTCCGTTTCAATTTGTTGGGCCAGTTCACGAGTAGGAGCCATGATCAACGCATACGGTCCAAGATGCCGATTTTCGTCCGTGAAAGGAGGTAAATTTGAAATGAATGTGAGCATAGGAATGACAAATGCTGCCGTCTTTCCGGAACCTAGACCGGTCTTAGTAAAAGTTATCTGGAAAACATACGAGCCCGTTGAACACACCCGTCTCGGCAATACCGATGATATCCCGGTTCTGCAATCCAATTGGGATGGCTTGTCTCTGAATGGGCGACGGTTCCTTGTAACCGATCCTTTCGATTACATCGAGTATAGCTTGTGGGATCGTAGATTCTGCCCAGGAACGTAATGGGTGAGGAATAGAACCACCTGCAAAAGAACATGGTCAATATCTGGAGCAAACACTGTAACCGAATGCTCACCTCGTGCTGCAATGCTGAAATCCTCCCTGAATATCCGCCAATCTCGTTCCTTCATCTCTGAGAGTGGTTTGTCCGACCAATGCCGCTCATCAATACCACTCTTTGCTGCCTTCCTCCTCTCTATGGCATCCGCAAGATTCGCCTCGGTACCGACACCACTGTACGCTGCCCCACCATCATCCATCCCACCTACCCGCCCACGACCAAACATCACCTGGGCACCCTGCCTATTGGCGCCCACTGCAACAGGCGAATCGGATGCAAACGTGTCCTCTTCTTCTGCCCAGTCAAATACAAACTTTCTGTCATTCATCTTGCGTATTTTCCGTTTCTTATTCGTTACTCCGAGATAGCGATCCCGCAACGCCGAGAGCTCGTTTTCTGTCAACGGGGGAACATGCGGGGTACTTGACTCGGGAAGCGTACCGTTGCCTGAGGGTGTCGATGGTGCAGGCGTAGGAGTCGCACTCGATGACGGGCCATTGGAATTCTTGACACGATCTGCACGTGGGCCAGTCGGGACGCTTGCAAACCCACCCCGAGGTGGTTGGGCAATCTGCGCGGCTCGACGGTCGTCTTGTTGGTTACCCCTCCCTCTTCCGTCCCGTCTTGTATGACGACTGTCCTTGTCCGGATGACCATACCTCTCTCTATCGTCTTCTGTACCAGAACAATCAATGTTTGGCCATGTGCCACGGAGGAATGGAGCTTACGACGAGCCGTGCTCCCATATCGTGCTGCACGCTCCCTTTCTCGCTCCCGTTGACGCACCACCTCTGCTTCCCGTTCAAGTGCATCTCTATCTTGTTTTACTTTCTCATCACGTTCCCGCTGCTCCTTGAGCTCAGCAGCCCGTTTCGCAATTGCGATCTTGGCACGTTCCTCTTTGGAGAGAAATTTGGGCTACAACCAACCTAAATGAGTTACATTGAAAGTATCTTCACAAACACACACCTTTGCAGCAGCATCTTTCTCTGCCTTTTGTTTTTGCAGCAACGTCTCAATGGAAAGCGGTTCCGCCCGGGCGTTGGCAGCCATGACGGACAAGAGGCGTGCTACTCGATTAGGAAAGTACGGAAATGCAGGTTAAGCACGTGATCTTCAGATCCTTTGCTCATCGTCCGACACGACGTGCGCGAGGGTGATCGGCGTTGGTCATGCCTTTCACGTCGACGATGCCCCCTACAACCAGCGACCTCGACTCACGCGTACAGTCTCCCCGCCCAGGGACACCCGAACCATCCTCCAGACAGGGTAGACGAAACACCGAGCCGAATGCCCAGCTCCTCGACGACGATGGCGCGATATCGCAAAAGGTGAGCGATGAGCCTGTGTCGCTTGAAAATGTTGTGCTTGACGCACAGGTTTTGTGCCGGTCTAGTTGGAAGCCTGTCTCAAGCACATCTTTACGAAATACTGCACTCCTGCTCCACCTGCGATATCGTGCAAGGCTCATGGGCTCTCGCTGCTTGCACCTCCAGAAGGTGCATATCTCACCCAGGAAGGTCTAGATGCGTGGGCACGCGACACAAATGGCGCGCCGTTCTCACAAGAGACCAAAGACGAACTCGTCGAGTTTCTCGATGTGACCGACGATGGTGGTTTGACGTACGTCTTTTTTTTCCTAGTTACACTCGGCCTGTGCGAATGGAATTCATCTCAATTTTTCTCTAGCCTCAAGGGATTCATGCAGATATATCAGTTGCAAACCGAAAATGACGAGGAAGAGACATGGCGAGATCTCGTGCGTACTTGTTCTTCTGTTGGGATTACGATTGACGGTCTGGTAGTCTAATCACGGGTTTGATCGCACGCTAACCCTCGTCTCTACGCGCCGGGAGGATGATCTTGACCATCATCCAGTTTCAGTCCCCAAGCGCATACCCTCGAGTACAGAATCATGTACGCATCGCCGAGTCTTGTTGGCTGCTGCTGATCTATGGGCAGAATCTACAAACAGGCATTTCGCGATCATACACGTCAAGATGTAATGACTCCCTCTGGGGATATGCGGAGACGAGAGCCAATATTTTGTCCATCTATACAGCTGCATATAGTATGGTCTTCTATGTCTCACCCCGTGGGTGTGCATTATACACACCTTCACGAAAAAGTTGAATACCCCTTTCGACACGTTCCAGAAAGGAATCATTTGGCCGCATCACGAAATCGTGCACGTCGTTCTGGAGACACAAGTCAAGTCCAAAGTGGTTACATTTCTTTCGTTCATGCATTGTAACGAGAGACGCCCTGACTGATGTTATCTCCAACTTTTCCCAGAGGTACGGTGATGATCGTGCACATGTGCACAAGTTTTGACCTTATCGGCCTGCGTCGCTTGTTTTGTTGGCCGCGGTGACGCTATGAGCGGACATGAGACATCGACTGGCCTCCTCTGTCTGGACAAGCGTGGAACTCGAGTTGCTGGATTACTTCAAACTTTGTTGTGCCTGAGCAGTACAGTATCCACCACGTGGTATCGGATACAAATGGAGCAGGTAGTCTTGACGTTTCTCTGTCAATCTATGTAGCAACGACTCATCGTTTTTCCGTGCGCCAACCTTACAGGTCATGGATTGCGCGGTCGGTTACCACCTGACGAGTCTGAATACCGGCATCCTGTAGGGTCTTTATGAGCGGGGAGCTTTGAAGGGTGACCCTTCAAGATTGCCCCCCACCTCCTCGTCTCAGTGCATAAGATGCCCGCAAACACGCCGTCGATCCAAACTGTGGCAGAAATCCCACCTGACCCTATTTCAGATGCGAAAAAAGACCCAGATAAGGATGGGATTGATCTCGTCCAGTTCCCTGAAGGCGGGACGGCAGCATGGTGCGCGGTCCTCGGCGGGTAAGGGTCGTCGATTCCTTGTGAACGATGTCGCTGATTATCGCCCAACCAGGGCACTCGTCCAGTTCTGCGGTTTCGGGTAAGTAGGCATGACCTTTACTTTTGCAAGGGACGCACTTACTCACACGAAAAAAGGTACACAGCGTCATTTGGCGTTTATCAAGGTAAGGGCCGTCATGTGCCTTCGGTCGAGGTCCCGAATTGATGATCGCAGCCTTTTATACCCTGCATTATCTAAGCAATGAATCGACCTCTGCGATATCGTAAGTTGTTAGAGCTCTGTGTGCATGCATCTCAAAACCTGCTTGATAGCTGGATAGGAGGCGTCAATGCCTTTCTGGTGTGCTCTGTCAGTCTTGTTGCAGGTATGCTCTATGATCGGGGTTACTGGTGTGTCTCTCAGACGTTGTTCGAGACTCCATGCTAATTGTGCCAAGCTACCATCTGCTAATTGGGGGATCATTGTTCCAGTCACTCTTCCTGTTTATGCTTTCCCTCGTCCAACCAGGTCAATATTATCAGGTACGTCATCCTGTGACCAAAATATTGCACCAGCCATTCAACCGACTTGGATTGACAGATCCTTCTCACTCAAGGGATCGGTCTCGGATTGGGTCAGGGGCTTGTATACATCCCGACCATAGCAGTGGTATCTCACTATTTCCGCCAGCGCCGTACGCTTGCAATGAGCCTCGTCGCCTCCGGTTCCTCGCTTGGAGCGGTTGTACACCCTATCATGTTAAACTACTTGTTTAACAAGAGCGTAGGCTTTGCTAACGGTGTGCGAATAAGTGCCGCACTTAACAGCGCCCTTCTACTTGTCGCGTGTCTCCTTATCCGCACGCGGTTGGAACCGCCTAACTATCCTACAAATTATTTGTCTGTTGGGAAAGGTATCATCTACGATCTGCCTTTTTGCCTCATGAGCGTCGGGTAGGTGTTTATCCACGTAACGTGATGATTGTTCTTGATAAGAAATCCTGCCGATACGGTAGATTCCTAAGCTTTCAGATCGCGTTTTACTTCCCGATTATTTATTTGCAATTGGATTCCGTCCAGCATGGCCTTTCAGAAACATTCTCGTTCTATTCTGTGAGTGACCGTTATCACTACCGGTGCCATGTGATACTGATCTGTTACGCGTTCAAGTTGGCATTTATGAACGGGGGAAGCTTGATTGGTCGATTATCTGCTGGATTTATCGCACCCCGTGTTGGCGTACCCTGGCTGATGATCATAGTGACCGCTGTATGTGGCATCATAATTCTCGGCATGATCGGTCTGCACGATGTTCCGACTGTCGCCGGACTTGGCACGGTCTATGGCTACTTCGCTGGCATTTGTTAGTCTCTTATCTTATCCTCAAGTTGGACGATCGGGTTATACTGAATGTTTCATTCGCTAGACATCGCATTATTGTCACCGCTGATGGCCCTCCTCACGCATGACTTTTCGGAGCTTGGGTTCGTCTATTGCGCACGTTCCGCTGTTTGGGTCTCATACGTCATCATTAGCGCTCGCATGGGAATCGGGATTACGGTCGCCGGCATCGGTAGTCTCATCGGTAGGTCTGGTAACCAACTTACCTGATCGCTTACCCACCACGCCGCAAAAGGCGGACCCATCGCAGGTGCGCTGCTCACCTCACACTACAAGTGGTGGCAGCCGTCACTCTTCAGCGGCGTACGACCTCGTGGATTCGTGTGGAGAGCAACCTACTGACACGTTTTGGTAGTTCGCTAGCCTTACCGGGTCATTGTTATTATTACTGATGGAACTCGCACGCCGTCGGAGATGCTCGACCGAAAAACAGGCACCGGAGGCCTAATGCAAACGTATATCTACGGGGGGATATAATCTGATAAGGCTGTTCAACAGCGGATGCGTAGCTATAAATAAATGTATTATCTATTCCAAAATTCCTCGTGTGAGAGCACACAACATGTTGTTGGTGATCAAGGGTGCAATTCATTGAGTATCCTGAAGCAACCCAGGGCAATTCCGGCCGTGGCGCCATAGATCAAGAGGCGACCGAGAAAAGAGCTGTGCGTCAAGAACGGGTATGGGACTAGAACCGACATGCCAATGAGGGGAGAAGGTCAGTATCCAACCGCGCAGGACGACAAGAAACTCACAAGACTTGTTGAACATGGCGCAATATTCTACAAAGGAGGCGTACCAGATGGCAAAAGCGAAGATCGCGCCCGGCGCAACCTTGCGGGTGTACATTCCTGGGAACTTGGGTTCAAAGACGAAGAAATCGATCAAGAGCGAGAGGAAGGGCGATGCATGCAAGGCGAGATCGGTTTTGAGCGGCAGACGCGTTAACTGGGGGGTACCGGGCTCAGCTCGCTGTACGATGAGATCTGGGAAGGACAGAAGGAGGGACCAGTAGATGGTCGAGATCACGAACGCCAACTATGGGTGAAGGGTTTCAAATCAGCCCGGCGCGCGTCTCCAGAAGTCAATTCCTCTTACCGGCATCGATATCAGCAAGAGTGCCCTCTTGAGGTTACGAACGACTGTGTCGGTGTCTTGTCAGTTTCATGGGCTCGTCTTGTTCCAGCGACACTCACCTTCTACGGACGGGAACACGTCATGGAGGAGACTGACGACCATGCATAGCCATGCGACAGCCAGTCTGACAATAAGCCAAGTTAGCTTTGCATGTTACCCGTTCCAGAACCGGGGACTACGTTACCCTTGGTTCGTTAGAAACACGAAATAACCACCCTTTAGGTCCTTTATCCACTTTGTAGCCACGGAGAGACTGAACCAGCCCCATGCCATGATACCTGCCGCGGTTGCATGTAAAATGAATGCCAACAGTCGTTGCATAGTTTGCAAGCTCAATTGACCGGGTGAGGGAAGCGAGTTATAAAACGGAATGCAAGACAAGGCTGCGCGCGAGGTGACTCACGTAGCCATCGAATGAATTATAGATCATATTTATCCGTGATCAATCGGACCCACGCAATGTCCGTTATCTGAAACTCGTCAGCGGGCGCATATGCATCTGTCGTAGTATCAATAACCGAACCGGGCTTACTTGTACTCACCACGCGTTCACGACGACGATGCACAAGATGCCACGTCTTCGCGCGCTTGCTCGCTCGCTACACGTCTCTGCTGCTTCACGACACCTAGTCGGACCCAACGACCCCATTTCCAACCTCCGCCCCATCATCTATACTGACTCACCCACCCCAACTACATCCCACCCCCAACGACAACGTGAATCGCATGTCAACCATCCCTACTCTCTCAACGAGTTCGCAGACGTTCCCCACGACCATACGCTGGAGCTGCAGTACAAGCTTGCTCGAGAACAACTCGACGCCTTCAATCACAATTACTGGTCAGACGTATGTCGTGTCGCATCCGGTTCATCCGTGCATTCACAACTACTACCTTCAGAGCAACACTCGGTTCGAAATAGCCAAGCAATCCGTTTTGGCGTCTCTCCCCTCATCTGCCTCATCTGAAATGCATGAAAATGCGCTCTCGGAATTTTACAAAAAGTGGGTGATGCAGGAGAAAACGAGACAGGACGAATACTCTACCGAGTGGCGGAAGCGTAACTGGGACACCATCCTCCT
The DNA here is from genome assembly GCA_038089535.1 of Hemileccinum rubropunctum. NCBI lineage: Eukaryota > Fungi > Basidiomycota > Agaricomycetes > Boletales > Boletaceae > Hemileccinum > Hemileccinum rubropunctum. Next base: position 369,165 of record JBBPLC010000001.1, on the reverse strand, counting down.
CGCTGCTCGTGTAGAGTACCAGCGCTTTAAGTTGTGCATTCTGTGATGATACAACGGGGGCAAAATAACATGCGGAGGGAGCATCACTACACCTAGTGCCCCACAACCAGCCTTCACTGCATCTCGTATCCTAGTTCCTCCAAAGCCAACTCCCTCACTCTGAAGTAGACATCCTCCAACCTCATCTTCTCCACCACCGAACTCTCAACCCTAAAATCTCTTGCCAACTCGCCCACCACCTCAGCCGGCATGCCAGGGAATCGTGATGACGTCTCCGGCATAAGAGGGACAGGTAGACATTGCGAAGGATCAAGGTCAAAGCCCTCTGGCAATACCTCATCTGGCGACGTCGATGCGATCGTTGGCAAAATGAGAATGAGGGTGTGGTACAATGCGGTCGCACAGAAGCGGGCTTTGAGTTGAACGTCGGTAACGTTGGCCGTTTGGCGGATTGCATCCCAACTGTAAAGTACGGGTTTCAATACATACGGATAAGCACGGCAAGACATTGGCAACTTACTCGTCATGGTAGTACACTCGACACCAAGCCCTTCGGAATGACGACAGTCGCCGAGCATCTGGGGTACCCTGAATGGCAGATTCAGCATCATGTTAGCAAGCGGGATGCCAAGCAATTACTTTAGCTCTTGCAAGCAAATGCAACGCTGTTGCAAAGTCATCTATGCTGTCCGCATTATCTTTGAGCGTCAGCACATCCACCACACCTTCGATGTTCAACACCTTTCCCTGCAAGATGTCCCTCACATGGCTTTTAAACACCTGTCCAGTCCAACAAGTCGAGTGAGCACTATAAGCCATATTACATCCAAACACGCACCATGATGAGACCCTTGCGTTCGCTCTCCTTGAGCATTTTCGCTTTCAAAGATAGAACAGCCTCTACCTGCGCGTCTAGGCTGTTCTTTTGTTTCCCGCGAATAGAGCTCACCACGCCTTGGAAATCTGCAAGGAGCTTTTCTTGCACGGCAATAAAGTCCAAGCCATTGTGAAATGCTGCCGTAGAGATCGTCAGACACGGAAAAAAATGTCCTCAAAGTAAGTCAAGCCACACCATCGAGCATCTTCTCGTCCAACGTTCCACCTTCTTGCAAGTTTGCGAGCTGGGAAAGTTTTCCCAATGAAAGCATAAACTAACGCGTCCAGGAAAGGGTAGTTAGCACCACGGCGAGGAGAGATATCAGAATACGCAACGACCTGAGATACGCACATGTTTCACTCCAAGGTCACTCGCTCCCGTCGCTTCTCCCAACAACCTCATACTCGCATCTCCATACCTGTCCCTCCCCATGTCGTTGACCCAGGCGATGGCATTATACTCAGACCTCGCCACCCACTCTTCGCCCTCTCTCCCCTTCCCTTTTTCGTTCTTTGCGAACAACTTGTCCATGATGGGCCCCCACACGCTCTCCTCGGCAAAGGCGACACGAGCCTCGCCTTGTTCAATACACCATCGCACGACTTCACTGCCAAACGCATCGCCGTATCTGGCGAGGTAGTTTTTTATAAGGGGCGCTTGAGGATTTGAGGCAGGAGGGTATGGTGTTGGGCGGAGAAGGAGCGAAGCAAGGGAGGGAAAGTCAGTGTAGGTGGTTGCGAGGGCGAGGGCCTGTTGGAGGTGCGAGGTTGTGCCTAAAGAAGGAATTCCGTCAAGCTGGACAAGACCAGTGTTCAGAAAGTAACGCACGCAGCGTCTCAAGGACCTCAGGCCTAAGTTGCATAAACTTATCTTCTAGTTCCTTTCTGTCCCTCTGTGAACTTGGATCATCGGCTGCCATTGGGCTGAGCGCCAGCAGAACATACGTTAACAAATGTAAGAAAAACGAGTGGCACTTGCCTTGCGAGCCAATCCAACCTTTCTTGAATACAAGCAAACAATAGCGTGGCCAGTTCAGGTAACATATCTACCACGTCCTTTCCAGCGCTGTTATTCCCGCTGTCGTTAGCCACCTTCGTCACGGAATCAACGAGGTTCAGTAGTGCATCAATAACGGTGTGTCTACTTGTCCACGGTTTGATCATTGGAAGCTCCACACCATACACGCCGAGGTTGTATGCGCGGTAAGAAAGTGCAGCTTGAAGCGTTGCCTAAGGACAATCAGATGCGCGGTTTTGATAGTCGGAAAGATGGAAACGACGTACCACAACGGCTCCACCGAGCTCTTTCAGTGCTCGGGTACCCCCGAACCCACTCCCTTCCAGCTGACCCAAATAATCCACCATAAACACCAATAATTTTCCAATATCAGACACACGATACTTGAAGAAGTCGCGTGTGATATCTTGCGTCGGGGTCGGCTCGGGCGACGATGAAGATGTACGATAGGGCGAAGGGGTCGAGGTAGACGAGGAATGTGTAGCAGTGAATGCATGGATAGTATCCGTGATAAGGGAATGGAGTGCGCCAGCGCTGGGGAATGTTGATCTCTCGCGTCAGGGATGGCTTGAGGAGTCAACTCACTCAATTTGTTCGTTCAGTCTAACCCAGAGCTGGTGACATGCATAGAGCTTCTCAGCATCGGTCGCTAGGCGTTGACGACTTCTTTGAGACATCTACAGGGATCGCATGAATGAGTACAGGTGTTCTCCAAACGAATCTTATGCGTTTCCACCTCTACAGTGATGAAAGCGCATCTTTTGAACAATAGAAAAGTGATCAAGAAAGCGAACGACGTCACACTAACCTTTCCCAAAGCGCCATTATCATTAATAAACTTGATGAGCCAGCTCAATCGCTCTTTCCGCGCAGTTAGTTGGTATGTAAGATCATGGTTTGGCCGGACAATTTCGGCATCTGAAGGATCGGGTTAACCGGTCGACACCAAACAGAGCGCGGGAAACCACAGCTCACCGCTAGCTACTACTGCAGCGCTGGTCCCCTCTGCAGCGCGCATGAGTGCTTCTCCGTCGAGTACCGGTGAAGGTGGGAGAACGAACTGCAAAGGGTTGGAAGGGATAGGTGAGTATAAGATGGCTTGTTTCAACGTAGCTCTGAGCAGATTCGGGAGAGACCTGTTCCACAGCATATCAGCATCGCAAGACCGGGAATGAAAAGAAACGTATCGCTCACTCTGCCTTGAATGTCTGCACTTTTTCTAGATCCAACGAAACTTTCAGCATTGACTCGGCTGTTACCATCAAGACCTCGGCTTCGATTGCCCCGTCTCCACCGTCAGTGTCCATACTGCTGTTCGGGTCTGCATGGTCAAGAGTGATGACCGGGGGCAGTGCAGAGAGTCCGAGGAACTGGTCGCTCGAGGATTTGAGAACAAGGCGGTCATAGTACGGAGTATCTAAAGCAGGCAGGGAGGCAATGAGATGCCGGATCAGTAAATGAAGGAGCAACGAGCGCGCACCCCGGGCGCAAAAGATCACGATTTCACCAAATAGCACTGCAATGATTGCTCCTTCGGAAAGAAGCGTCAGCCGTGGATGCGCAGGTGGTGAAGCAGCATTCTGAGAATATGTTTTGATCCAAGATCCAATACGGTCCATGGGAGCAGGAAAGGCAATCAGATTTGACCGAATGCGACTACGCAGAAACACTCACAGCGACATAAGGCACTATGGTGACACCATCGACGCCCCACGAATCGCCATGTGCCACTAAACGGAGGATGGCATATACTCTACGAGGTCCAAAGCTGAACTGGTCAACAACCATTGCACCAGGGTCCTCCTCAGCCCCTGCAGAGGCATAGGAGACCAGGATTACAAGCGTGCTTGGACTTGTTATCCGATAATCAGCGAGAGTTAAATTGTTTTCATGAATACGTTTACCTCTGGACGGCGAGATCAACACCCTCAAGATCCTCTATGCCAATCCCTCCGCTAATTGCTCCGCGCACGACTTCTGCCACATCCGCTTCGCCCTTTAGCTCTTCCGTCACTAATGACCATTTCTGAATCCTGGTCTCGACCAGAGCAAACATATCGTTCCCAGATGATGCGAGCGCAACAACATTACCCGGCTTCGGTCGTATTGCAGGAGATGGTGCTGACCATCCCAGAAGGCGCGAGAGAGAAAGGGAGGAAGAGGATGTCGGAGGGGCAAAAGGCCGCACCATGAAGGTGTATTTTCCACCTTGAGAGGTGATCGCTAACCGAAAAATCCTGCCTGTAGATGTGGGGGCAAGATACGCATATGTCCCGCCCAAACCGCCGCTGAGACCCCTTAGATCGGTTCGAACCACACACGAAACATATTCTTCTTCAGCAGGCTCAAGAGGAAGATATACCGTCTCAAACGTGCCTCCACCCGAAAGGCCAGAAGAGATTGAGGGCCAAAAACGCGCCGCCCCGGTAGGGGAGACGAGGATGAGACCCGGCTCAATGGAGCGCGAACGAGAAGGGACAATGGCATGATGTGGTGCAAGAGGTGCTGCATTCGTCTCAGTGGGAGAAAGAGGAGGACATGGCAGGATGTAACATGTTGGACTTGGAGAGGTTGGCTTGAGTGTGGCATGCGACCAGAGGAAACACGTCTTTGCAGACGCGACGAGCGTGTATCCCGAGGTGATGTCTACACGTCCCGTATACGACTCCACCAAAAAATCTATGTACACAATGGATATGGTGAATTGGCTGGTCAGCTGGTGATGACGCGCACCTGTGGACCGAAGAGCATGTTTGACTTCCACCGGCAATGAGCCATACAGTCTGGCTATGAGCTCCTCTGTTTTTGCGAATACTGTGTCTTTTTGGCTGGATGACCTCTCTGGCTGGGTATATGTTCCAGGCTCATCGACCTCCATCCCGGATTCTGCTGTTGGTGGAGTAGCAGCAGGCGCGACGCGGTGAGTACCAACGAGCCTGCGCGGTCGAGGTGGCGTCCTGGACGACGGTCTTGGTGTCGCATATCTATGGGTCCTTCGGGGTGCTGGAGAAGCGAATGTCGCCATGGTTGTGGTGTAAGACAGAAACACCCGAAAATATTGAACTTTAACATGACTCCAACTGGTTTTCGTTGTCTCGCTCTGCCACTCGACCAGCTGTCCTTGTCTGCCGTCTTAAAATGCGGACAGTCGTTTAGGTGGTCAAGTTATCCAATCTCGCCAGCTGGTGATCCCCTCGCGTATGAATACCGGTTTTGTTTGCGAGATCGTGTCGTCTGCTTGAGACAGTCTCCTGAAGCTATCTTTTATCGCTCTGTCTTCCCTGCTGGATCGCTCGACTCAGCGCAAACGGACGCCCGCGAGGGGGAAACACTGGTCTGGCTCAAAGACTACTTCCAACTAGATGTTGACCTCGTCGAACTGTATAACGAATGGAGCGAACGCGATCCCGTCTTTCGCAATATTCGAACTCGTTTCTCCGGCATCCGTATGCTGCGACAGGACCCTTGGGAGAACCTCGTTTCGTGAGTGAACAGCAAGTACTGGTCTCGGGATTCGACACGATCGCACCTAGATTCATCTGCTCTTCGAATAACAACATTGCACGTATAACAAATATGGTCCATGCCCTTTGCAAGCACTACTCGTCGCCCCTTCTGTCCCTTGAACATCCAGTTCCCGACTCAGACGGTACGGCGAAACATATAACTTACCACCCCTTCCCACCCCCAAGCGCTCTCGCTGCTCCAGAGGTTGCAACGAATCTACGGTCGCTTGGCTTTGGATATCGTGCAGATTTCGTTCAGCGAACGGCAAAGATGCTGGTCGACGAACATGGCGCTGATGCGACGCGTACATGTGTACACCGCGGTATTGAAGCTCCAGAGAAGTGGCTCATGGGCTTGAGGGACTTGGATACCACGAACGCGAGAGAAGAGTTGCTCAGGTTTGTTGGTGTGGGTCGTAAAGTTGCCGACTGCATTCTACTCATGAGCTTGAACAAGGTGGACTCTGCTGTCTAGCCCGCAGAACCGACGCTGATCTAGGTGGCATAGAGAGAAGTCATCCCAGTGGACACCCATGTTCATCAAATCGCATCAAAGCACTACGGGTTTCGTTCTCTTTCAAATTCAAAGAAAGTCACCATGACCCCCAGACTGTACGACGAGATCAGCAGCAAACTAGTCGATATTTGGGGCAAATATGCTGGTTGGGCACATTCCGTATGTGGTCAGCACCACTGCATACTCTTGAATTCACAAGAAAAGCAGGTTCTTTTCACTGCTGATCTAAAGGCTTTCTCGTCCTACGGAATACCAGCATCTCCTTCTACCTCGATAGAAATTACCCCAAGTTCTACCCGAACAGCAACCCCGTCAAACAACAAGCGGACAAGGAAGACTGTACCGCCTGACACGGATGTCGATGAACTTCCAGTAATCACATTGCAAGACGATGGCATCAATCACATACAAGATACTACCAGTCTTGCCGAGAGAGTCAAGAAGAGACGGAAGGGCTGATAACTAGTTGTTACTTACACTACTACCATCGATCGTGGCTGTGTAATAGATCAAAGCTATAGCACGATCAATATTGTTGGTTTACTTGCAAGATGTCTCATACGAATCCCATACGAGAAATCATAGACACCACACAAGACAGCGACCGAGAAGACCGTTCATCCGGATCTGAAGCTGAACACCCAGGACATCCCCCAGACGTACCACAAGCATCATCATCCAAGCGCAAGAAGAAGAAAAAGTCCAAAGTCGCAAAAATTTCGGACTCGTCACACGGCAGTGAGACACCGCACTCTCTTGTAGATCTCGTCGTCTCAGAGGGCAAGGCTGAGCGCGATGGAGGAGCAGCTTCGCAAGACTCAGAGGCTGCCGAGGCTGTCAGACAAGCACTGAATCAGCTGAAGCTTATGGACGCGCTCAAGGGGAAGGCTAGTATCACTGCCAGTGGACGCGGAAAAAACGCTCTCGGAGAGCACAAGGTACGGACATACGCTTGTCTACATCTTTATTCCGCGTAATCACGCTTCCCAAGTTTTGGGCAACCCAACCCGTCCCTCAATTGGGTAAGCCAAATCGCACCAGTTGAAGCGCACGTTTAGACGATGATGATCACCCAGGCGATCAACCACCAACCGAGGATGGGGTTATCGAGCCTTCGAAACCATTTGAAGAAGTTCGCCAAGAACCATATCCATTGCCGAAGGATTTCGAGTGGTCTACTCTCGATCTCAACGATCCCAAGCAGGTATGCGCTATATATCCCACATAGTTTCTATACTGAGACTGGCTCCAGATCAAAGAGGTCTACGACCTACTTTCGCTAAACTATGTCGAGGATGACGAGGCTGCCTTCCGTTTCAAGTACAGTGCCGAATTCCTCGCATGGTATGTCTCCCAATCTATCGTGGTAGAAGGCAGAGGATTAAACCACCACAGGGCCCTCAAACCACCGGGTTATTGTAAAGAATGGCATGTCGGCGTTAGAGTCTCTTCAAATAAGAAACTTGTCGCCTTCATCTCCGGCGTTCCGATCACCCTCCGCGTGCGTCAAAAGTGAGCTTGCTTGTGCACTCTCGTCTACCTCGCCTATTGATCCCTTCCAGGGTCTTTCTCGCGAGTGAAATCAATTACCTTTGTGTCCACAAAAAACTGCGCTCCAAGCGACTCACACCCGTGCTCATCAAAGAGGTTACACGACAAGTCAACCTACGCGGGATATTTCAGGCGATCTACACAGTTGGCCTCCTCCTTCCAACTCCGGTTGCAACTTGCCGGCGCGTTTCCTCTATCCTTGTATCGAATGTCATCATCTCATCTCTATGCAGGTACTATCATCGTTTGATCAACGTACCAAAAGTTATTGATATAAAATTCGCTTACGTCCCACGAAACATGACTCTCGCGCGCATGATCCGCATTTACAAAGTAGATGCCAAGACCACATTACCTGGTCTTCGCGAGATAGAAGACAAGGATGTCCCCGAAGTAGCGGATCTATTCGCGCGCTATATGCAACGCTTTGACATGGTACCTCTCATGACCATCGACGAAGTGCGGCATCAATTCGTCAGTGGGAAGGGAGAACTGGAACAGCCTTTGGAAAATAACAGGCGGCCAAAGCGGGTCGTGTGGACGTATGTTGTCGAGGTGAGTGGTGCTGTGTGGCAACAGCTCTGGATGTCATCTCTCAACTTTGTGTTCAATCGCGTGAGGCAGGATCCTGAAACACACCGGGTGACCGACTTTTTCTCGTTTTACTCCCTTCCATCGACGGTGATTAATAGTCCCAAGCACGACGTCGTCGAGGTCTGTTACCTATACTACTACGCAAGCGATGTCGCGTTCGCACCCGAGGAAGACACCGATGTGAAGCTGAAGAAACGGCTCGGTCAGCTGATCGGAGATGCATTGATCATTGCTAACCAGGAAAAGTTTGACGTTTTCAATGCCGTCAGCCTGATGGACAACATGAGTTTCCTGGAGGATCTCAAGGTAAGCTGGTCATATACTTCACTGGCTCGTATAGTCTCTAATGTGGGCTCGAGTTCGGTACGGGCGACGGCTTGCTTAATTTTTATTTGTACAACTGGAGAACGACAACAATGGCAGGTGGAGGTGTGGGTTCAGAGGCTGGAGGAGGTGTTGGTGTCGTGATGGTCTAGGCCATTTGGCAGACCGACGTCCGATACTAGTACGGAGGACTTGGAAGGTCGATACTCAGCCCAATTTACCTTCGTTGTACAATCCTAACACGTCTATACGAACACATCGTACACATGTTATCCGACCTCTACAATGTTCAGTCACTATCAATCTCGATAATATCATCATCATCCACACCCCAATCTGGGGTTGGACTTCGTCGTCCAGACTGCGGTTTGGTCGGCACTGATGCGGCAGTACCAAGTGAACGGCCCCGGAAGCTAGGTGGGACATGTGGCACCGCCGGCGCGCGGGAACCCAGGGTTTGCCCAGTACCCCATGATTTCTGACTTGCTTGCGGTTGCGAGAGAGGGGCTGCCTTCTCTTTCCCCTTTTCTGACGTCGTCTGAACAGGTCTACCATTGAGAGTGTTGCCAGAGCCAGTGAACGTTGCCTGGGGATTGAAGCCGGCGTGAGTAGGTGCAAAGATGCTAAAGTACGATACACACAGGAGGGCTCGAAGGACCTGGAGATGTTGATGCCTTGGGCTCGGGAGGAGTGTATGGAGCAACGTTGAAACCGAAGAACAGCTTTCCAAATGGAAGATTCAATGCCGCTGGTACCTTAACCTCGGATTCCAACATGTCACTCGTGACGACTTTCTGTTTGCTGCAAAAGAAACGTCAGCGACTTTCCCAATTGAAAACATGCTAGGACGAACTCTCTGCGTATGATTTTGCTACCATCGGCAACATCTTCCACCCCACGGTGACTGATACCCTTTCCTTTGGTTTTTCGTCCTGCAAGGGTTTCACCCCTGCCCTTGAAACTTTCCCAATGGTCACCACCCTTGCTCACAGTGGAAGGACCGTTCGCGACGAATCCACCCGCAAGCGATGAAGATGGCCGAGACGATCCCGGCGAAGACGAATTGAGATCGATCTTAAGTTTCGAAGCCATGGTCGTCGGGGGAGGTGCTTTGGGTCGTTCGGGTTCCACATAACCAACCGGTGGAGCGAAATCGACCTCAAGATCGGTGTCAAGAACACAAATGCCTCCCCCTCCTGGTGTAGCTTCCATCACAAGAAAGCCGAATATCATGGAGTTGTAGCATATTTCGATGATATCCCCTTGCGTGAGAGCAGAGAAGTTGCGGAGTGCTTGTTCTAGACTGTGCGTACATTAGCGATGAGAAGAGTGACAAACCCGAATTGGACATACACGGCCTTGGGATCAGAGATCTCGAGAAAGTGGACGGTTTGAGGTTGCAGTTTCACGAATTTGCCCTTCGAGAGTTCCGTACCAGTGATTCGAATAGGATCGCCTTCCTCAAGTCGTAGTGTTTTCATCATCCAGTACGGAAGATGTACGACGCCTTCTTCTGCAATAAACTCCAAGACCCCTGCGTGCGTCGATGCTGCAGGATTTGAAGGATTACGAAGTTGGAACATCCACGGCGATTCGAGGTCCAAACTCGTAAGATGGGCTAGTGCAGAGGGTGGCATGACAACTGTTCGTTGAAGGGAGTGAGTGTTGATTGGACAAACGCAATCCACCAGACGTACTCTTTCCACCATAGGACAGATTCTCTCGCTCCCTACCGGGGAGCATGGCTACGCTGTAAGCCTTTAGATATTCATCATATGATCTGGCTGGGGGACGGCCGATTCGAGGGCCAAGCGGACCAGCGAACCCTCTACGATGATAAGATCACGAATATATACAAGGTAAGGAACACCCACTGGGCAAGCTGGGCAAACAATCCTCCTGGGCCACCGAGGCCATTCTGATTGCCAAACTGCAAGATCTGTCAGTAAATTTCTAGTCTCAGCAGGTAACACTTACAAAATCCATGGAAGTGTGTGTGGTAGAGAACAAGCGTTGTGGTTGGACCGAGCATACGCAATGCTCCTTTTACGGTAAGAGCCGCGCCACCAAATCGAGAAGAACGCGTTCGACTGATCACCACCACAATGGCAACAAAAGCTGCACGTTCTGGCTCTAATGCTGCGTTCAATGACAAGGTGGGCTGCATCGCGCTCTTCACTCGTTTTCAAGTCCCATGGAACGCGTCCACAGGGTAAACCGATGGAACTCCGCATGTCCAACATGGTGGCTGCCAAAGGTCTGTCTGTAGCGTCAACTCTCTCTACTTGACTTTTGATCCTGCATAGCTATCAGCGATGCTGTTCGTACATCGCTTGGGCCAAGAGGAATGGACAAGATGGTATCAGCTTCTCGATCTCTCACCAAATTGTTCCAAAGATGTTGATCAAAACCGTAGATCCAAACTGCCAAAGGCGAGGTGATTATCACGAACGATGGTGCGACGATCCTGCGGAGCATTCAAGCACTACATCCCGCCGCTAAAATGGTAACTTCATGTTTCATACCTGACAGTGATAGTTTATTGTTTTTTTTAGCTCGTTGATTTGTCTGCTGCTCAGGATGTAGAGGCGGGCGACGGCACAACTTCAGTTGTTGTCTTGGCAGGTAGCCTTCTCGGCGCAGCAGAAAAGATGCTCCTAAAGGGAATCCACCCAACAATCGTTGCGGAATCTTTCCTCAGGGCATCTGTCAAAGCTGTGGAATACTTGACTGAAGTGTCAATTCCAGTCGATTTGAACGATCGGGCCAACCTGCTCCGCGCAGCCAGCACGTCGTTGAACTCCAAGGTCTGTGTTACCTTTTAGCTACACGTCGAGGGTCTTATCGTTCCTTGAAGATCGTTTCTCAATACTCCTCGACTCTTGCACCTATCGCTGTTGCCGCTGTAACTCGTCTCGTGACACCGCAATCTTCAAGTGTGGACCTGAGAGACATCAGGATAGTGAAGAAAGTTGGTGGTACGATCGAAGACACCGAGCTTGTGGATGGTGTTGTCTTGAACCAAAATGTTATCGTCTCCGCTGGTGGTCCAACTCGCGTAGAAAAGGCAAAAATTGGTATAATTCAATTCCAACTTAGCGCACCAAAACCCGACGTAAGTCTCTGCGCACTTTCGCGCCTACGTTTCCTGATTGCACGCAACCTAGATGGATAATACTGTTGTCATTAACGACTATCGCCAAATGGACAAGGTTATCAAAGAAGGTCGTCAGTACCTGCTCAACATCTGCAAGAAGATTAAAAAAGCAAACTGCAATGTTCTCCTCATCCAAAAGTCTATCCTGAGGGATGCCGTCGATGACACTTCCCTCAGTTTCCTCAAGCGCCTTAACATTCTTGCTGTCAAGGATGTTGAACGTGACGAGATTGACTTCCTTTCGAAGAGCCTGGGATGCAAACCGATTGCGGATATCGAAGCATTCACAGAAGACAAGCTCGGGTACGCCGATTTGGTCGAAGAAACATCACAAGCAGGGGCAAAGGTCGTCAAAATCACTGGTGTCAAGAACAGGGGCCGCACAGTCAGCATCCTCGCAATGGGTGGCAACAACCTCGTCGTCGAGGAATGTGAGCGTAGTCTACATGATGCCCTCTGTGTGGTACGCTGCATTGTAAAGAAGCGGTATGACCACTCAGTCCCTGATCAGTGTGGTATTCCCTAAATTTGTCATCTCAGAGCCCTCATTTGTGGTGGTGGCTCGCCTGAAATCCACGTCTCCCGCCTTCTTTCCCAGTACGCGCAGTCATTGAAGGGTATGGAAGCATACTGCTTCCAGGCATATGCAGATGCACTGGAAGTGATCCCCACTACCCTCGCCGAAAATGCAGGTCTAAATCCCATTGCGATCGTTACCGAGTTGCGCAATCGACATGCTCTCGGGGACCGTAATGCAGGCATTAACGTTCGGACGGTAAGTTTGCGCCTGGTAACCGTGAGGAATGTCGCTAATGGTCGATTCAGGGCTTGATCTCCAACATTTTAGAGGAGGATGTTGTACAGCCTTTGCTGGTGTCCACTAGCGCAATTGAGTTAGCGACGGAAACGGTTTGTCTGCTGTTGAAGATCGATGATTATGTACAAGCTAGATAACGAAACCGAGAGGAATTTACCGTTCTCCATGATGTTTACATTGAGATGTGCGCACACTACTACTGAACGTCCCTAAAGTTGGTACAAGCAGGAATTACGCATAATTCGAGCGAAGGGGGAAAAAAAAGGTGAAAAAGAGTGCCAGGACCGTGGATTGAACACGGGACCTCCAGATCTTCAGTCTGTTGCTCTCCCAGCTGAGCTACCCCGGCGACGCAAGCTTTCGCTATTCAGTGTCCTAAAGAGTCCGAAACTTCATTTGCTACCTACCTTCTCTACTTTCATCTTTCAGCCTCGAGGACATCAATCAGCAAGTATGTCTGGCGCAGGGCCTCGCGAAAATGTCTTTGCTACACGGATGGCATTAACGAACATGAAGCTGCGTCTCAAAGGTGCTGAGACGGGTCACTCCCTCCTCGCGAAGAAGCGAGATGCCCTCACCACGCGATTCAGAGCGATCCTCAAGAAAGTGGACGAGGTGCGCCATGTACCTTGCACCGATCACTCCTTCCAGCTACTGAAAATCTCTGCCAGGCCAAACGAAAGATGGGACGAGTGATGCAGCTTGCATCGTTCTCGATGGCCGAAGTCACGTATGCGACGGGCGACATCGCCTACCTTGTCCAAGAGCAAGCAAAACTTGCGACGTTCCGTGTCAAGGCGACGCAGGAGAATGTCTCGGGTGTGCTTTTGCCAGCGTTTGAAGTCGATCGTGTTTCCGGCTCAGGTATGCTTCTTCTCGTTCGGAATTGTCTGCTAGCTTTTTGATGGGTTTTAGATTCTAACCTCACGGGTCTTGGACGTGGAGGACAACAGGTTTTACGAGCCAAGGAAGTCTACGCTAAAGCGCTCGAGACGCTTGTGGAACTTGCATCACTCCAGACTGCTTTCATGATTCTTGACGAAGTCATTCGAGCCACGAACCGCCGCGTGAACGCGATCGAGCATGTCATCATTCCGAGACTCGATAATACGATCAAGTATATCTTAAGCGAACTAGATGAAATGGATCGCGAGGAATTTTTCAGGCAAGTCTTGGTTTGTAGCTCGTTCAACGGCCGCGGGGCTCACTGGCCAATAGATTGAAGAAGGTACAAGGGAAGAAGAAGAGGCTGGCAGCAATTGCCGCTGCTGGAACACAGGCCACGACGGCCGTCGAAAAGAAGTCTGTAACGTCGGTCAAAATCGACGAGACAGAGTCTCGGGACGCAGTAGAAGAAACTGTGACAGAAAGCGTTGTACCTGAGGGCACTGTTGTCGAAGAGGCAGCTGAAGAAATCCTAGTTGAAGAAGTTCCAGCTGAAGAGGGTGCAGTTGAAGAAACTGTAGTCGCGGAGCCGGAGGTGGAGGAGGTGGAGGAAGCTACGGTAGACTTGTTAAGCACCAAGGACGAGGACGTAATTTTCTAACTCGTTCAAACAATTCTCCATACATTCTTATACCACCATAGTTTGCAATGTTGCGGATGTTGAGTGATACTGTACCATGTAATGCCAGAACCTTGTTTTACCGAGCGCTTTAGAGATCCTCAGGCTGCTTGACATCAATTGCTCATGGTGCATATCATGTGCGAAGCGACGCATAGATACATGGTAGTTTTATGGAATGCAGTGCAGAAGGTAAGGCGGAAAGAAACGTCAAGCAGTTTACTTGTTGAAGATGAGTCAAGTATACAATTGCATGAAAGGCGATGACATACGTCGACCATCTCCACGTCGTCGGATTTTTGGTTCTTCTTTCTGTCCTTACGGTCCAGGATTGCTCGTCTATAAGCAAGTTCAGGCAACGGAATTAAAGCATTTAGATACGGGTCGACAGACCTGTCCTTGTCGAGCTTGATGTTGACGATGACAACCTTGGATGGGTGGATACCGATAGGCACTGCTGCACCATTCGATTTATCGCGTTGTACACGGTCAACGTGAATGACCCATTTCTTGCGGTACACTTGTGTGATCTTTCCTTCCCGGCCCTTGTATTTCCCGCGCACAATTCTGACCTCGTCGTCCTTACGGATAGGCAGTGACCGCGTCTGGATGTAAATGAAATGCGATGAGATTGGTAGAAGGGGAGGTTACCCTATATGTCCACGTACGTTGTATTTTGCCCGTAACTCCTTGGAGAGAGGTGAGGACATGATTTTGCGGCGGACGGACGAAGGGGCGCTGAAGTGCGCCTTGCGCGACTTGCGTCGCGAAGAGGAAACGTCTGTTAAGAAGTGAGTATCTCGCGGCATCACGTATCGAAGGGACTCCTCAATCCATCCGAGCTACCAGTTGCCCATCCAGCATGTTGTCGGTCACGAAACGACAATTCCATATAGAAAACCGACAGAGGTGGTCACAGGATAGATTGAGACTGAACTAACCAGGGTTGTACTTCATCTTGATCTTGAGGACGTCGGTGACGGTGTTGACGGGTTCGTGGTGTGGGTGGTCGAGTTTGTTTGGTCCATAGTTTGTGCTTCGGAATTTGCCGAATCCATATCTCTCAACTGAAGCAAGGTTAGAGCGAACATGTCTGCAGACAAGGTACGCCCAAGCAAACTAAAGTTCAAAGGAGACAAGACGAAGAAGAAACGGAAGAGAGAAGACGATGAGGGCACCTCTAGCAAACAAAGACGCACCGAGGAGGAGGAGGCTCCCGACACCTGGGTCTTGCCGGAATCTCCGGCAGAAATACGCGGTCCTACATTCATGATACACCCCTCGGATCCTTCTCCTATTTCTATAAATTTCGACTCGACGCGGAACAAAATTATCTTGCATCCCCTTGACAAGGAAGGTACTTCCGAGACGGCCACATTGCTCAGTCGCGAACCAGCCGAGATCGCGCAAGTATGGGTTACGACGCGTGTCGCTGGCTCCCCTACTATCAATCTTCGAACGGGCACTGGGGAGGGAAAGTTTCTATCCTGTGACAAGCATGGGATCGTTTCAGCAAACCGGGAAGCTCGGGGTCCAGAAGAGGAGTGGACCCCGATAGTTTTGCCCGATGGCATGGTTGCATTCATGAACGTGTATGAAAATTATCTCAGTGTGGACGAGGTTGCGGGAGGTGCCTTACAACTACGAGGAGATTCTGAAGAAGTTGGCTTCAGAGAGCGCTTTTGGATAAAAATCCAGAGCAAGTATAAGAAAGAAGTCCACGAGGAGAAGAAGAAACGAGAAGCCGGGTCGGAAATGACCGTTGTCGATGAGGCAAGTACCAAGTGAGTCTCTCTTTCGGTGACTTTCCGGAGAAAATATTCAATATCGTTACCTCTTAGCCGCCTGTATCAGACATGGGGCGCAGGACGGTCCGTCACGTCGAAAGAAGACAAAAAGGAGGTAAGCTTGTATATTTTTATCCACCACTGCGATGGGTGATGACTGTTGCACAGCTGAAACGCGCTCAGAAAGAAGGTCGCCTAGCCGAAGCCCTGTTGGATCGTAGATCAAAGCTCAAGAGGTATGTTGTTCATTGCCCAAAGAATTGTTAACTTAATCCGTTTTTAGTGATCGATTCTGCTAAACCATTAACTGTCTGTACATGTAACTGCATCTAATATATTCAACTGGAACCGGCTCAAGATCGTTCGTGCAATCAGGGAACGACACGCAAGAAATACTGAGCATCTTCTCTTATCAGATTTGCGAGACCAATAACAATGGAGAGCTGGTGTGACAACAAACGCGGTGGATTTTAACTATGTTCCGTTCGCGATGGCTTTCTCTGCGCCGAAATTCACTTATGGCAATGCCAACGACGCAAGTACTCTCATTCTCACCGGTAACGACTCTCCAGACATTGACAATTTGCTATTCTCTGGACCCTATGGACGCGTTCTAATAATACCAATCCTTGACTCGGGCGCAACGCTGAACTCAATATCCTCACATGTCAAATTCCAAGACGTGCTTTCCTTGGTGGCAACTCTTGTTTCCCATCCACAAATTCTGGCCCTTACATCCTCCATGCATAGCGAATTTTCAGTACAGCACTCTGGCATCGCGAAGGCGATTTTCTCGGGAAACATTATTTGCTCTTTTTGTATATTTCTCAGAAACGAGCATCGTAACACGGTTTGATCCTCATGATCAGAGACGATCGGACGTTATAATATTGTGGCGACGTGACTGGGCTTGGCATGTACCCCAACATGGTTGTATCCTAACCTGCACTATTTTGCCACATCATCCCTGATATCTGCCATTAAAGTCCGCACAGAGCGCGAGGCACGCTAGCACATGGTCCAGGGGATCAAATGACTGGAGATCAGACACTCTTGGCCCACTCGAAATTCTTCCCAATGGCAGAAGCTCTCTTATCTCTGGTATGCCACACGGATCGTAGAACCTCGAAGCGAGTACTTGGATAAGGTCGCCAAGGGATGATTGATTTCCTTTCTCCGTATGTACTCGTGCTCGTATCGGAATCTGATGATCTAGCAGCGTCCTCAGATGCCGGCAATCGCCCACTTCCTCAAACCCGCCACTGTGTCTCATTTCTTGATACAAGGAAAAATCCGCGGCATGCAAGCCATGTCGTGCCAAATAGATAATGCTATCTGCAATATTTAAGAGCTCGGGATTTCCACCGGATTCCTTAGTCCCTTGGTTCGATCGCCATGTTCCCTTCTAAAGCTCTCCTGCCATTGATCCTCGTCAGCTTAGCCGTTGTGGACGCGAGTCCCGTTAGTCGTAGCACTGGCAAGGCTACTCTCAGCTTTGCTACGAGGATTGACGAGAGCGGCACGCTCAGCATTGTCGACAAGGACCGCGCTCGTGCCCAGGCTCTCAAAAACCCTGGCCATCTGAGGAGACGCAGCACAACTTTCGGTGTCACGAATGCCGTAGTGACCTACACTGCTCAAGTTGGAGTTGGCAGTCCTGCAACTGATTGTATGTGGATCATTCGCTGACCCGGGTACATGGGCTAAACGATTATAGACACGCTGCTAATTGATACTGGAAGCTCGAATACTTGGTTAGGAGCTTCCAAGGCGTACACCAAGACTAGCACCAGTAGAGCCACTGGGAACACCGTCGTACGATTCCGATGCATTCGCTCTGGTTGCTTATACTTAAAAAGGTGATCACAGTCAGTCTCCTATGGTTCTGGAAGTTTCGACGGAGAGGAATGGATCGATACTGTTACCCTCGCGCCTGGTTTGGTTATCAAGGACCAATCCATTGGGGTTGCTAGCTCAGCCAGTGGTTTCTCTGGCGTCGATGGTATTCTTGGCGTGGGCCCTGTCGACCTCACTTCCGATACGGTCAGCAGCACGGACACGGTCCCCACTGTATCGGACAGCCTTCTCTCTCAAGGAATGATATCTGAGGAGGTACTCGGCATCTACTATGTCCCGGCTTCCGAGTCGAACAGTAATGGAGAGCTTACGTTTGGCGGCTATGATAGCTCGGTTATTACCAGCTCGGTGAATTACGTTCCGCTCACGACAACCTCACCTGCGTCAGACTACTGGGGCATCGAGCAGTCAATCACCTATGGTGGCAGTACTATCCTGTCGACGACTGCCGGCATCGTTGACACCGGCACCACCCTCATTCTCATCGCCTCGGGTGAGTGACGTGCTGAGACGGACTGACTATACGTTGTCCTCTTACATCGGTGCCCACAGATGCATTCCAAGCATACCAGTCTGCGACTGGCGGTACCTTGGACTCTAATACTGGCCTCCTCACCGTTACTTCCTCCCGATATTCTTCCCTGAAGACGTTGTCGTTCCACATTGGCAGCAAGTCGTACAATCTCTCGCCCAACGCACAGATCTGGCCCCGTTCGCTCAACACCGCCATCGGTGGTAAGTCCAATTCGATCTACCTCATCGTCAACGACATTGGCACTGTGTCCGGTTCTGGGCTCGACTTCATCAATGGGTATACTTTCCTGTGCGTATTTATTTGCTTTTTATGGCTGTGTACGTACTTAGCCTGTATCTAAATAGCGAACGCTACTACAGCGTTTTCGACACTACCAATGGTAGGGTCGGCTTTGCCACCACGGCCTATACCGGTGCAACCACCAACTAGAGTTTCCGTATCGCACGATGTCCTTTGTCCTACTCGCGATGCATACTCCATCATTACTGCAAAACATGCAATCGAATGTTGTCACTTACGAGTTTGATTGATTGTACGTTTCATCGGTAGGACTTTGTAACGATTAATCTATGATTCGTTCTTGTTATGCTTGATACCAATGAACGTGTTTGAATTTTGTACATGGACATAGGCCTGGATGATGAAATTTTGAGAAGTTCCTTCGCTAGCATGCTCCCAAGAAAACATTAAAGAAATGATATAATTGTAGGCAAGCTGAGTGTCTGCATTTAATCAGGTACCAATTTGTCCACATAACTTTACCACTCTAGATCTAAATGGTGATCGATTTGGAACGGATCAGATTATCCGCATTGGTACCGAGCTGCGGTTTCAAAGCGAATCGTGATAAAGCGAATGTTAATGGGGATGGCCCGAAGGTAGTCTTGCCGCCCTTCCGACAAATTTACCGCTTCTGTCAGCTATCTCTTGCGGTCACTGGGCCATCTCAGTGAGGGCACCACTCTGTCAGTGGGTAATTGCTGGGTTGGTAGCAACCGTGACGGAAGCTGTTGTCTGTGCCACCGTGATGTTGTTCCTTGTTTACCAAAGCCTTTGGTTACTAACAAAACCAAACAATTACACCGCATGTGTAGAACCATCATCACATCCAAACTGTTAATTTGACTCAAGTCTTTCGTTCAACAAATGGATAGCCATCCCGCGGATGAGACGATTGCAGCTACGCCTGAAGTTTCTCCTCTTGTTGGCAGCCTTTCTACTGCCAACTTTGCATTGCTTTCTCTCGCAGTAGCCTTGTTGCTCCTCGTTGGTTCGTTTCATTGAGCATATCTGATTCCGCGCGAGACTGACTCGGACCTAGTCATATCGTTTAGTCAGAGAAAATCAAAGGCCAAAGGTGATGCTCTTTTGTTAGCTGGGCCTCCTGACTCTGGCAAAACTGCCATACTTTCGAATGTCAGTCACTACATGTCTTTCAAAGTGAACACTCCTGACGGTGGAAAAGATCAGCTGGCATACAATCAAACATTGCCGTCGCATACATCATTGCAGACAAATTTAGCCCAAATGACACTATCACACACGAAGTCGTTGCGGGTGATCGATGTACCTGGACACCCGCGGATTAGGGATCAATTTCGGGAGCATCTCAAGGAGGCCAAAGCTGTTGCATTCGTAGTTGACTCCAACACCATTTCACGCAACGGCACTGTGGTCGCAGAGTGCGTGTTCTCTTGTTCGATTTCATGTTCGATGGTTGACATGGCTGGTGCTACCAGACACTTGCATCATGTTTTACATGCGATTACATCACTCCCTCCGACGCAGTCTAGACCAACATTGCTCATACTCGCACACAAGACAGATCTGCTCAAAGTCGGTGTCTCGTCTAGCTCGGCGAAGGAAGTCGCTATTAGCCGAGTGCGCGTTATCCTCGAGCGCGAACTTGAGAAGAGGAGGGTTTCACAGTCAGGAGGTGTTGGAGTGGAGAGTCTTGGGGCAGAAGGGGAAGGAACGGAGATGGGTGGCCTGGAATGCAGTGGTGCTGCAGGTGGGGAGTTCAAGTTTAGTGAGTGGGAGGGAGGTGACGTTGAATTTGTCTCGACCTGGGTGAAAGTCGGAGAGGCCAAGGATGATGGATTGGATGAGTTCAAGGATTGGATGAGTCAGCTCTTTAAGTAAACATGAACAAATATGCTTATCGTATATAAATGATGAGTTTTGGTTTGTTCGGTTCTGCTCAACGCAACCTTTTAGACAGTGCCCGTTCGATCCAAGTCCAGGGTGTACGCGGCGATTCGGTTATGCGGAGAGCGAGGCTGGTGAGGATTATGAGCACACGCACCTCTTTTAATGGTGCAGTGAGCGTCAGACCTTTCCTACATATTTTTTTTCGCAATAGAGGGTGTGACCGTGACGGATATGACAAATATGTCACATTAATACCAGGACCTAGTTGAAGCCTTTGACGTGTTCTTCGCTCTTATTCCTGTACGACCACCATGTTCATTATCAACTGGTTTTGGGATGTCCTCGCGCAGCTTGGTATGCTTCTCCGTCAATTAACTCCTTGGCCACCGTCATTCAGACCACTGCTTTTCCAACCCAGGATTGTTGCACAAGAATGCTAAAATCCTCTTCCTCGGTCTGGATAATGCCGGAAAGACTGTCTGTGACCGCCGCTTGTGTTCCGGTCACCGGATATCTAACCATTCCATTCTCAGACCCTCTTGCACATGCTCAAGAATGACAGACTGGCTACTCTACAGCCCACGCTCCACCCAAGTACGTGCTTTACTGCGCGTATGCCCTCTGAGTCTGACCGTCCCTGTTAGCTTCCGAGGAATTAGCTATTGGCAACGTCAAATTCACCACTTATGATCTCGGGGGACACCAACAGGGTACGTGGCCTAACCTGTTTTATTTTCTGTTCCTGTTTACCGAATAATACACGTCCCCTTAGCCCGCCGCCTCTGGCGCGACTATTTCCCCGAGGTCGACGGTATCGTCTTCTTGGTCGACTCTGCCGACTACGAACGCTTTGCTGAATCAAAGGCTGAACTCGACGCATTGCTCTCCATCGAGGAACTCGCCAAAGTACCCTTCCTCGTTTTGGGCAACAAGATTGATGCACTCGGTGCCGTGAGCGAAGAGGAACTTCGGCATCATCTTGGGCTCTACCAAACGACCGGCAAGGTTGGTTTCATCTCACGCATCGCCATGTCGTTATGTAGGTGATAATCCGGTCATCTTAGGGCAAGGTACCGCTGAACGACATCCGGCCAATTGAGTTGTTCATGTGTTCGGTTGTCCAAAGGCAAGGTTACGGCGAAGGTGCGTTCTTGCTCTCGAACACGGTCCTCTTTTGTTGACAGAACCCAATTAGGATTCCGGTGGATCTCTCAATACGTGAGTCTTGTTCCTTATTTGCTCAAACATCTTACTCAGTTATTCGACAGATATGATGTTTTTTCGGAGGAGTCGAGAGGTGACCTTAGTAATACACTACCTAGTACCTACCCATGTTCTCGTTCTTGATCACTTTCCTGCAGAGACATGACCCCGCTTCCATCCAATCCATGCTTTCATCCGCTGGACTATCTCCACGCGAGCATGTACGTAGCTCCTAGATTCCCATTTATGTGGCAAGTCAGCGCTGTAATAAATCATCTCCGGTACTGGCGGGGACGGGTTCTAAGAAACAATCGTGCACCGTGCTACCCCCACCGCATAAGCCTCCATAACATCTCCAAGAACCCATGCATGTCCACCGACGTAAAGTAAACTCCTCAACCAAAGACTGAAGAATACCTCCTCTCCCAAAAATTCGAGCTTGTACGCTTGAGCAAGCCAGAGCGCCTGTGTGCCGGCCCAGACGACGATGTTCCACCACGAGAATCGCACACGCGAGGCTAGGAGGGGGAGGAAGACCGTGTACCACAAAAAGTACTGCGAAGTGCACACCCGGTTGAACAGCACAAAGGAAGACGTCTGTACAAACCACGCGAACGGAAGGTCTTGAGTGCGTCGACCTAGCAACAAGCCCGTGCCAAGCGAGAGCGAGAGCTGTGGGACGAGACTTGCGAGGGGTGAACCAAGGAGTCGCAGAGCGTGGTCGTCGGGCGAGCCAGTAGATTGACCCGGGTAGGTGAGATACGTGAGGTAAAAGTAGGGAGAAAAATTATGCCGATGATCGAGGCGGTCCGCATGATACAGATAGGCTTCGTACAAGAACGGGTATCCCCATCTGTTGATGATTCAACCACTCGATGAGTGAGCGGTAGGTCTCGGTGGAAGGATGCGAAGAAAAGAAAGGACGTACATGGCATAGCAGAATGCGCCGAGGAGGAAGAACGTACCAGCACTGAGGATCGCAAAGCGAAGCGTCCGCGTGCACACGAGCGACCTGACAAAGGTGAATCCCCAGCCGGACGTCGGCCGTGTTTGGGCAGCGATGGCGGTCACGCAGCTCACACCATAAATGAAGGGATAGATCTTCCAATGGGTACTGATGCCCAACATCACTGCTGCTGCGTCCCATCGGTGATGGAGCGCATAGTACAATGTAAGGAGGACAAGGGTGCAGAGGATGGATTCGGAGGATCCACGTGTGGAGATGCTGAATACGAGTGGGTTGAATAGATGCGTCGCCGCCAGGAGGGCTGCCCACGCTTTTTCGTTCGCAATGGGTGTGTTTTCGACATCCCCGCATTCCCGTTGTTTGTCGAGCGGCTTCGCGTTATTGGTGGTCAGCTCCCGTGTGGGCCGCGAGGAGGTCAAGAGTAGCCGATATATAAGCAACCCATTGATGAAGTCGCAAGCGGCAAAAAGATATTTTCCAAAAGACGCGTGAACAAAGTTGTTTGGGAGTAAAAGGGCAGCCAACAAGGGTGTATAGCGGTACGTCTGGCGATTGTATGGGCTACGGAGACACGGCCGGTCACCAACACGGACCATGAGGACGGAAACGACTTACTCTCCGACATCCGAGGTAAACACCTTCGCCAACGGGCCTCGAGCAACATTGGCCATGGTCGGATGGAAGAGGAACCTTGCTGCATCGCTGAAAACGCGATAGTCGACATCGGTATACTTCACGACGGAGCGGGCATCATGCCATTCGCTGTAGAGGATGAGACCGACTCTCAACAATGCAGATGCAATTAAGAGCGTCCGGAACGAAGGAAAGTGCCTCTGCCAGTCGTGGAAACTCCAAACCCGAGAGCTCATTCTGAATCCTTGGCAGCCTGCCAATGAGCGCAAGTCCGAGTCAATAACGTTTTTCCTATTCCGGGTAATCTAACACTAGTACTAGTATTGGACACTTCTTGCAGCTACCATTCATCTATCCGTTTGGTGTACAATGCCGGGTACAGTCTACATATCCGGGGCGGATTTTTCTAGCCAAGATACAAGCAACGGTCATAATTTCCACCCTGGTTGGCGCCCCACCAGGTTGGGAAGAGATGAGCAGTGCCCGCTGCACCTTGGACTGCAAAGGATAGGATGAACACCATGACCTGGGCACCACCATCCAGAGCTGCCAGATAGTTTGTGAGTGGTTGTGCACAAAAATATATTGAGAGGAAACACACCTGCACCGACAATGTAGTTGTATTTCTGGAACCAGCGAGGGTAGCGCGTTCTGATCCACCACTGCGAGATGAACGCGATCGCGAAGTAGGAAGGGAGCGCAGCATTAATGCCCTCGGTCAGGGCACTGATGTACCAACTGAATGACGCAGGGTAAAGAAGGCGAGTTTGTCAACTGGAGATCGAATGCTTACCAGACAATAGGCGTGTATAAGTAGTCCATACGGAGCTTCGGCCAGTAACGGTGAACAAGCCAGAACGGCACTGGTACAGTAAGCCCAATCAAATATGACAATGGGATCCATTCGTATCTCCCTCCGACGGAGAACAATTGATGGCTAAGGCCACCCCATACAATGGCTTGTGAGTTATATTGCTGAGGTTGCTGGCCAGACCAGATATTCGTGCCTTGAACAGAAAGTAGGATCTCAAATTGACTGTCAATGATAGAGTTCATTAAGACTGGAAATAATTGTAAGGAACTATGCGAAAGGGGGTTAGATTATCTTACAGTAGTTCAAGACGGCGCCAAGGAGAGTGCCAATGATCTGGGCAGTGAACGAAGCACGGGGAGGGAGCTTGGCGTCTGCTAAAATACATCAGTCTTTGTTACCGGCAAGATGTTCAGGAAGAATTACATTGGCCAATCTTGAGGTCACGGAGTAACAGACTAGCTTGCCAGACAGTGTCTGAAAACCAGGTCATTCAAAGCATGTCTTGTAAGTAAATGGCCGCGAACTCACTGTAGCTATACAAAACAAAATACATGTTGGCCATTGGCTTGCCAGGATGCAAATATCCTGCAATCATCTGCGGGAAATTTTCTATTCACAGCCTTAGTTGGAATAATGTTCGTTGAATCGACAGACTCACGAATCGGAAGAGCAGTACCAGTAATCGCAAACAATGCTCCAAAGAAGAGGATAGATATAATTGCCAAGAGCACAGATATAACGAAGCCCCACCATGGCAGGCTGGAGTCGTTCTTGTAGATCACCACCAAAGCCACCACGAACGATACCACGAAAGTAGCATAGTACCAACTATCTGGGGCATCTGGATACTGGAAGGCAGAGCTGTTCGGCATGTGCTATTGGAGCCACAGGTCGGCTTAGGCTCACCTTGAGCATTCGAGCATAGTGTGGGTCAATGTCTTCGTCTCTGTTGGGCTGTTTCTGTATGCCATTGTCCTGCCAGAACTTCCAGTTGACATTTTGCCACTTATATTCTTTCCGCCACTTCCGAAAGTTCGACGGAGTCGTCCAACTCCACGCGAGCTGTAGATCTTCGCAATTCCAAAGGAGTAAGTGGGTGATAGTAGCTGAAAATGCCAAGTTTGTGACAAGGAGATTTACGACCCAGGTTCCAGCGTAGTATGGCAACCCCTGTTCTGCAAGGAGAGTAGGATCGACTTCGTAATTGGGATTTAAGATCAATGTCTGGTTGTACACTGTGCCATTCTCATAGAACAAGAGTTGAGAAAGCTACCAAATGAAGTGAGTGGACGTGGAGTGTAAAGTATGCCTACGCACGAAGGGGAAGTTCTGAGATTGCCAGATGTTGTCGTAGAAAACGCATAGGAAGACAGCTCTAAAAGGAGGATATCAGACAAGGTTAATGCACTCATGGAATATTAATTGCATGCGTACATGCATAGTATGTACCCAATGAAACTGGAAAGCTGTTGTTTTGTTAATCACTGACATTAGCCATTGACTAATACTCTGCGTTTAATTTACCTGGGCCTTTAAGGGGATTGCTACGGGGTTGGAGAGACTGGATATGTACTATAAATGCAGATATCTGTTACGATATAACACCATTAATTCTGCATGAAGACTAACCTGCCAGTCAAGGCAGATAGATAGAAGCCCGAGCCCTTCATTACCGTTACTCCCACCAAACATTCGCGACACGGTCGCGCTGTTTGGTGCAGTAAGGCAGATGATGGAGAAGCCGGTCAGAAGAGGGAATATCCATTCTGGGAAGAGCTCCCAAATAAAAATGCTAGTGATCTCAAGGTGAGCCTGCGATTAAAAGCACAGGAATACAACATACGCCCCGAAAACGATGTAGAATACTTTGAGTTTACGGTGGGTATTCGCACCATCATGGAAGAATGCATCAAACATGGACACGAGCGGAAGTACAGTAGGATAAAGCATCTTGGAAGGATACAGTAGAGTTGCTTTCGTTGTGATTCATGAGCGCACGTATTCCTAAACCATCCAATGCAAACTCACATCTCAGTACACCACCGACACCATAACCAAGGAGCTGACTAGAAAATAACAAGAAGATCGACGTTGCAGCATTTGGGGTGATGTTGTAGTACAGTCGCTGGACGGCAAGGACTTCTGTAGCCAGAGCCGAGTTTGATGCTGCACTAGCCATTATGATTATGAAGGCATTCTCCTTCTTGTTGAAAGGATGCTAGAGAGGGGTGAGATAATGGAGATGCGGCTTGATTCCTGCTCACCGGATTTAAGAAGCGGAAAAGACCGTGGCGAGGGATGAATGTCTCCATTGCAAAACCGAGGACGTAGGAGACGATAGAAGTGAACATCAAGGACACAAGGACAGTTTGCTGGCGACGGCGAGGTGAGACAAACACAGTAAATGTGTGAGATCATGCTTGCTTACCGGTTTGAAGTAATAAATCTCGGCTGATTTGTATAGGAAGGCAAAGAAAAGATTAAACGGAGGACGAACGTACCTAACGAGCTGCCAAAGGCAGATAGACTGAGGCCCAAGAAGAAGGCGCGGAAGGTCCACGGATTGAGCGAGGGATTGTCGTCGATAGAGATGACGTGCGTTGCAATTTCACGTTCGCTGTAGAGGACAGCATCCACAACATCATCGACGGGTGAGTTTGATGTGGCCTCAACGTCTGTCTTCGTAGAAAGGCTTTTCATCATTCACTATGTAATTTTTTTTTTGCTGCTGCTGGGCAACTTGTTGATTGTGATGGGATAGTTGTCGAAATGGGTGCCAATGCCTTGATTGTCCACGAGTGACATTAGATACGGCGTACCATGGGTTGCCATTTTGAGGGCTCAGTTTAAGTGTCCAGACGGAACTTGCGTGAACTGAAACGGACTGAGCTTGCGCAATCAATAGCCAACACTTCCAGCGTGCTGTTATTAAAGATATCTTGGGCTTCGCCGGTTCTATTTGCCACTTGGCTAAGATCTGATCGGACTGACCCCATACCACGGGAGACTTCGGGATCTGCTTGAGGGTGTACCTTACGAGGGCAAAAGACATTGATATTTCGATCCGAAAGAGAGAGAAATCTTCAAGTTGTCAAGCGAGGTACGTGATTTGAAGGTGGAAATATACCTCAGATTACAAAGTTTCCGCGCAAGTTGAGCCTGTGTCAGAGAACTGTGTCCTCAGTATGCTCCTGAGAGGCTGGCTCAAGTTGCCATTATGAGTGCGCAGCAATTTCTGGCAAGATGAACATAACTCTGCTAATCTCTTTCTGATATCTTCGCCGCAAAGCAGGTAGAAATATTCTTTCAATGATAAAGATACACGTACGCAATTTCTGCGACTGGCCGATGATCTCGTATATAGATCTCTGTTGACATGCTCTCAGGTAGTCAGGCGAGCTGAAACACTTCTCGGTGGGTGAAGCACTTGAAATCGCCCTGGGCGCGATTCGGGTCAGTTTCAGCCAAGAGGAAGTTGATTCAAAGATGATCGATGAAAAGCCCTAACCCCACCGTAGGACCAGCGGTACTAATACTTGAAGACTCCAGACACCATGATGGCTAGTAGCTAGCTCGGCACTTTCCACTCTCTTTTCCGTCTCGATGTTATGGGTCTCCGGCGTGTGGGCATGGCAAACCTCTCCCATCATAAAGGCCATCATAGTGCGGAAACCCTTCCTTTCTCTCCTTTTCCTTCACCATGGCACCACGTACGGGTTGGTCGTCACTCGCATTCCTTACTGCTGGATTGCTGTCGGTGAACCCCGTAGGGATTCTCGCTCAAACCTCGACTGCTCGGTGTCAATCCTCGTTCAATTGGGTAAGTCGCTCTGCCTAAATTGGGTGTACTCTTTCATAGTGTTCGATGACTAGATGAATAACAGCAAGCTCCAGACCCCTTGTCTTGTTGCAGCGTATCTGCAAGGCGCGTGTAATGGTGGCCGTACGTTTCTTCCTATTGTATCAACCCCAGAGATCTTATCTTCAACCAGAGTTTACTGTTGATGCTCTCCCCAACGGAGCTTACTACACCGGTCCTTATGCTGACCAACAAGATCAATGTCAATGTAGCTCTGTCACATACAACACCATGAGTGCTTGTGGTGTCTGCCAGAACCACACAATTATCAGGTAATGTACTTCCGACGAAATTCATTTGCTTGCCCTCACCCCTTCCCATCAGCTGGAGTGCGTGGAAGTATAATTGTACGACTATCTATCCAGGAGTGTACGTTGTCACGTGTTATCTTCTTCTTATGGAGTTTACCATTTCGACAGTTTTCCTCCGGGTATCCCAGACGGTACTGCAGTACCCCAGTGGGCGTTTCAAGACGTGACAGTATGTACAGTTTCCTTCGGACATCTGCTGATACTTTGCTAAGGGTTCCTTTTTAGACAAGTGATATATTCGATGTATCACTTGCTCAGTCCGTAGGCGGTAGGTTACCGTTTTCGTGGCTGCCGAACGCAGCGCTTATCAGATCACCTAGATAATCCCGAGTCGACTGCAACCTACGTCCAATCCACCGGTTCCGTTGGCGCAACGTCGATCAGTGCTTCAGCATCTCTTACTGCCTTGCCATCAGCTACTAGCACCAATACATCTTCAGGCAGCAGTTCAAACACTGGGGCTATCGCAGGGGGTGTCGTCGGTGGTATCGTTGGAGCTGCACTGATCGCTGGTGCTGTCATCTTTTACCTCGTGAAGAAGAAGCGCTCTCAGATTCCGCCTTCGGCCCAATATACTGCTGGCCCAACGTCACCACCTGTATCTGGTTATAGTGAACCCACTCTTTTGTCTCCCAAAATGGTACAACCCAAGCTCTATGCAAGTAGAAGGGAATTCTTCGCGATGACCTTGTTTTCTGAAAAATTTCCAGGACCCGTCTGATCCCAGCACATTCCCTACTCCTGCCACTGTTACGACCGGTCCATCCAGCACCATCCATAGTCGCGTTGCCAGTCATCCCGCTACCAATCATTCCAACCATTCACTACAGCCCAATAGGTACTACAGTGGCATGCCGGAAATCTAAGGTCCAGAAAGATCTGTCGCTTTGCACATAGAATGCTAACGCGGTGTCGTTTGACATCACGAGCTCCTGTGGTATACGTTCCACTGACTTTAGACACATCACTCACTATCGGTTCTTTGAGTCCATGGGATTCATATTCGTTCGCCGAGCAACAACGATTTTCTCGGCCAGTCTTCGTATGTTTGTTGGAAGACCAGCTTCTACTACAGGCTGACGATAATAATTGTAATTGATGTAGACAAGTATCTATAGTATATGTTGCCAAAGTGACAGCGTTCGGCTTGACATTGCAATGAACAGATCAAGGTATGTCATATTTTTAAGTGGTTACGATGAGCGGGGAAGTGAAGCTTATGTGATCTTTGAGATCTGAGAGCCTACTCTGAAATTGGAAGGAAAGACGGGACACCGCAACTTGAACATATGGCGCTATGATCACGAGTGATCGATGATTGTAGTCACCAGACTAACGTTGCACCTCCGTGTCGCGCTTCGGACGCCATTTAAGCCGCCGACCGGTGGTCAGCATATTCAACCAATAGGCAGAAAGGTGTGTTTGTTGTGAAGGCTACAGACATCAAATATCATGAGATATAGCTAGTAGCCTTACTGCATAGTGCTAGCTTGCAAGTTGTTAGCGGACAACTACAGATCCGATCATCTCAGCAATCCTGATTCCTGAAGTACGACTGCTGATTTTGCAATACAGGAGGACTCCGGACACCATCCATCTGTAACTTATCGAAATCACTTACTGGTAAGTACATACCAGGCGTGATCAATTGTTCCGACGACGAAAAAGACGAAGGGGCCAAGTTGGAGTCGCTTGTGTGAATGCAGAAGAACATGGTAAACTAATATGCACACAAAAATCACTTCGCCACGACGACACTGATGGACGCACACCGAGTTCGGTGTCCCCGTTATCCACCGCCTTCAACCACGCCGAGTTGTCTTACCAACGAGAGCGGTACTGGATCCGAAGCACCGGTTGTACGGCACTTGGAAGACGAAGTGCCAATGTGTTCACCTTCGTCACCGCTCACCAGAGCCCGGCTACCTACTTCCCGCCGCGTGCAACGTGCAATGTGCATGTCACCTACTTTCCAAGCTTCTCGAACATGTTGATGATCACATTGCGCACTAATCAATGGTGAAAAACTTGGGGCGTACGTTGGATTGGCCCAGTGGATCAACATGATGTCGGTTGAGTGAAAGATGGGATGGAAGGGAACACTTCAAAGGATTTTTAATCCCATTGTCGCACGAGGCGACAGGGCAACTCAATGGTGTATTGAGGCCCCCTGTCACCACCTTATATCGAGCCCGAGAGTGGGTGGAAGTTCCATGTATATATATGAGCTGTCCGAGTCATGTAGATGGGGGAATGCAGGAGAAATGATTGATGTGAGCTAGGGATGGAAGGATTGAATAGAACAACTGACTGGCGCAACTTCGGGCAAGATGAACACTAAAGTGTGGCTCGGTCACGTTCGAGACTGTTAGAGAGCTGTGGTGGGCATAAAAACAACTTGTGAGTCAAATGAACTAGGAACATGTAGGGCTTGCTGCACGCTGTAAACACTGTCAATGGCCGCGGGGATAACTTGCCACGAGAAGCGGAAACCAACCATGATCAAAACACCGAAGCGAAACCCACCGAAAAAACAAAGCCAACTTACCGAATGGTCAAACACAGAAACACTGCTGGCTGCCGTACGTTGACGCATTGTTTGTCTAGGTTCGCCGTGATCGTCGGACGGGATGGTACAAGGGAAAATGTAGAAACTCACTCGTCTCCGAATAGCAGATAACATTCACACAGCCAGTAGATGACCTAGGATGCATTAGGAGTGGTATATGTTTCACCCTGCGATACTACCGATGCGTACGGATCATCCTTCAAACAACATAACTTTCTGGTGTGTCCTCGCCTTTGTTCGGACCTTTTTCGTTCAATACCGTCTCCATTACGTGTTGAGGAAGTTATGCTCCATTCAAAGCTGTCGACTATACCATGATCGGAACGGTGGCTCTGCACGCATGTACCAGCCTGAGGTACCTGCATCAATTGTCACCACTTTGCAACGGGAATTTGAACGTAACACAAGTGCAAATCGGATGAAGTATTGCTAGAATAGTACATAGGCCGAGTAACGCTAGCTTACAAGTAGTTTGCTTACAACCATAGATCCATTTCCATGGTGCTGAAATACGACCGATAAAATATAAGCTCGAGGCGAACATACGGGGAGATGAGCTAGTTGAGGTACAAGCAACGATCATAGTTACCACCTTGATTGGCACCCCACCAGGAGGGGAAGAGATGGGCAATACCCGCTGCACCTTGGACGGAAAAGGATAATATGAACACCATCACCTGAGTACCGCCGTCAAGGGCTGCCAAAAATTGTTGGTAAGGTGAAGCAAAAATGCAACGAAAGACCACACCTGCACCGACGAGGTAATTGTATTTCTGGAACCAGCGAGGGTAGCGTGTTCTAATCCACGATTGCGAGATGAACGCGATTGCGAAGTAGCATAAGACCGAAGAGTTGATGCCCACGCACAAGAGACCAATGGTCCCGCTGAATGATCAAGATAAAAACGCTTGATTCTGTCAACTGGAAATCAATCTCTTACCCGATATAAGGCGTATATAAGTAGTCAGCGCGCAGCTTTGGCCAGTAGCGGTGAACAAGCCAGAACGGCACTGGTGCAACAAGCCCGATTAGATATGATAATGGGACCCATTCGTATATTCCTCCAACGGAGAATAACTCATGGCTAAGGCCACCCCATGCAATGGCTTGTGAGTTATATTGCTGAGGTTGCTGGCCAGACCAGATATTCGTGCCCTGAACAGACAGCAGGATTTCGAATTGACTATCGATGATCGAGTTCATTATGACTGAAGGTAATTATAAGAGTCTGTAAAAATGGGTACCGGACTCTCTTACTATAGTTCAAGACGGCGCCAAGGAGAGTGCCAATAATCTGGGCAGTGAACGAAGCGCGGGGAGGAAGTTTCGCATCTGTCAAGATATATCAATCCTCGTCATTGGCAAGATGTTTGGGATGACCTACACTGGCCGATCTTGAGGTCACGGAGTAGAAGGCCAGCTTGTGAAGCAGTGTCTGAAATCAATGTCAATGAACTCGCGCCTCGTATATAGATAATGGCGAGTTACTGTTGCTATACAAAACGAAATACATGTTGGCCATTGGCTTGCCAGGATGCAAATATCCTGCAATCATCTGCACGGAAGTTTCTATTCACAACATTATCTGATTGAATACCTTTACAAGGTCGGGAGACTCACGAATCGACAGGCCAACTCCAGTAATAGCACCCAAAGCTCCAAAGAAGAGGATGGATAAAGTTGCTAGGAGCACAGATATCACAAAACTCCACCATGGTAGGGTGGAGTTGCTCTTGTAGATCACAACCAGAGCCACCACAAACGATACGACGAAAGTAGCACAGTACCAACTATTTGGCACGTCAGGGTACTGGAATGCAGAATCATTCGGTATTCATTGTTGCAATAACGAAGATACGGGGCTCACCTTGAGCATTTGAGCATAGTGTGGGTCAATGTCCTCATCTCCATTGGGCTGTTCCCGCATACCATCGTCCTGCCAGAATTTCCAGCTAAAGTTTTGCCACTTAAATTTATTCCACCAGTTCACAAGGTTCGACGGGGCCATCCAACTCCATGCGAGCCGCAGATCGTCGCGGTTCCAAAGGAGTAAGTGGGTGATACCAGCCGACAATCCAAGGTTTGTGGAGAGGAGGGCTACCACAAACGTTCCGGCATAGTATGGCAGCCCTTGTTCTGCAAGGAGAATAGGGTCAACTTCGTAATTTGAATTTAAGATCAGTGTTTGGTTGTACACTGTGCCGTTCTCATAGAACAAAAGTTGGGAAAGCTATGTGATGTAATCAGTGGATGTGTAGTGTAAAGCATGCCTACGCACGAAGGGGAAGTTCTGAGATTGCCAGACGTTGTTGTAAAAGATGCCGACAAAAACAACCCTGACGACAGAGCACCAGGAAGATTAACATCTTTCATGCAGTAGTACTCATTTTACACGTACATGCAGAGTATGTATCCGATGAAGCAAGAAAGCTGATTTCTTGTCAATCGTAGGAAATAGCGATAGTCTGCTTGCAACCTACCTGGGCCTTCAAAGGAATTGACATGGGATTATTGCCACCCGAGATATACTACGAATTGGTTTGTTAGCTATCATAACGTAGTACAGTCGTGTGCGAAGACCAACCTGCCAATCGAAGCAGATGGAGAGAAGACCTAGGCCCTCATTACCGTTGCTTCCACCAAACACGCGTGAGACAGTCGCATTGTTCGGGGCAGCAAGGCAGACGATCGAGACGCCAGTGAGAAGGGGGAATATCCATTCCGGGAAGAGCTCCCAAATAAAAATGCTTGATTTCGGTAAGCTTCCAACTAAAGGAAAAGGAATACGACATACGCCCCGAAAGTGACGTAGAATACCTTGAGTCTGCGGCGGGCATTCGCACGGTCTTGGAAAAATGCATCTAACATAGATAACAACGGAAGCAAAGAAGGATAAAGCATTTTTGATGGATACAACAGAATCGCTGTTCGTTGCAATTTGTCAGCCCACATGTTATCGAACCATTCAAGACAAACATACGTCTCAGTACACCACCGACGCCATAACCAAGAAGTTGACTGGAAAACAACAAGAAGATCGAAGTCGCAGCATTTGGGGTGATGTTGTAATACAGTCGCTGGACGGCAAGGACTTCCGTTGCCAGGGCCGAGTTTGCTGCTGCACTGGCCATTATGATTATGAAGGCATTCTCCTTTTTGTTGAAAGGATGCTAGAGAGAGGTGAGATAAGGGAAATGCGGCTTCGATTGCTGCTCACGGGGTTGAGGAAACGGAATAAACCATGGCGAGGAATGAATGTCTCCATGGCAATTCCGAGTATATAGGAGATGATGGCAAGGAACATCAAGGACACCCCGATGGTTTGCTGGCGACGAAATGAGACAAATGGAGCGGATGTGGAGATGATAATTGGACTTACTGGTTTGAAGTAATATATTTCGGCTGATTCGTGTAAGATGCATACGACAAAGATAGCAGGGAGATAGACGTACCCAAGGAGCCACCGAAGGCGGATAGGCCAACCCCGAGGAAGAAGGCACGGAAGGTCCACGGATTGAGTGAGGGATCGTCAACGACGGAGATAACACGCGTTGCGATTTCACGCTCTGTGTGGAGGACAACATCTGAGGCATCATCTACGTGTTGGTTTGATGCAGCCTCGATGTCTGCCTTTGCATAGAATAGCTTTTCATCGTTTATAATGTGGTTTTCATCATTGCTACTGGGCACCTTGTTGATCGTCTGGGGATAGCCGTCTGGATGAACACGAGAGGCCTGATTGTCCATGGGTGCATTAATGCCAGCGTGAGGTTACCATTTTGAAGCCTTCGCTTAAGTACGTTAACGGAAATTGCGAGGACTAAAAACAACTGAGCCAGTGCACCCAATAGCCGACCCCCAGTGTGGCGTTATTAAGGACTTAGATACAGTTTCGTTGGTTCGCCATTTGGTGATGCCCGCACAGGATGGCTACGGAAGATTGACCCGGACTTCGGCGCACTGCGGGAGTCCAGATACGGTTTACTAGAGAAGGCATAATACGAAGTCCGACAGAGCATTGTTGTTGAGAGGCGAAAAGGCCAGTCCGAAATTTTCAAATTGTCAAGCAAGTTCATGATCTGCCAGTGAAAAAGGGAGACATATTTCAGATTAGAAAGTCAACTGTGTAAGTATCATGGACATTATGGGGTGTGCGAGAATGAGTTGTGTTGGCTCAAGTTGCCTCTTCGAGTGGGCAGTAATTTCTGGCAAGATAATCAACATGGTTGTGTTGATTAATCTCTGAAAAAAATCCTCTTCGTGGTTCAAACAACTTTGTTGCGAAGCGGGTAGACAACCAAAAAAGACACGTACCCATTCAATTCCTGTGATTGGGTTGATCTCGTATGTAGATCTCCACTGACAACATGTTCTCACTGAGACCCAGGTGGTCAGGCAATGTGCCAGTGAAACACCTTCAAGGAGTTGGAGCGATGATAAAGATGCGATCCTGATCACTCAGTGTGTCAGTAGTAAGTTCCATCACGAACGCTCCAGCCGGTAAGCACATAGTAGTCGACTCGAAAATCATTGCATGAACACAGAACCTGCCATTTTAGTGTTCCACTGGCACGCGCGGCAAGTCACATTTGCTGCCGCTTCAGATCCAGCGACTGCAAGTGTACCCGGTGGCGCTGCTGACGGTGCTAACAGCGAAGGTCTCATTCGTTCTTGGGCTACACATGTAAAATTGCAACCAAAGCTGTTGCTCGGACTCCACTGGATGGCACATCATTGCGAACACACCCAATGACTGAGTCAATCATCACCCCAAGTCTCAACATACTCATTATCAGGTTAATCGTCCTTAAGAACATTCATGTCTGTGTTGTGTTTACCTGATAATCCATTCTGATTTCATCCTTGCTTCTCCGAACATTGATTCACCAGAATCCCTGGCCCATGTTCGTTGTTCGTTGTTCTACATGCATGCATGGCAAGTTGGAAGTTGGAAGGATGAATTAATCCAACTGCACAGATCGGTGGGGTGAGTGCAGGGAGGTACCGAACGAGAGTTGGAGAAAATGAGAACGCAATCCACAAGTTGACGAAGATGGACCTGGAACACGCCAAGACACTCTGAGCTCAACCAGTCCAAAGAAACGAGTGGCAAGACAACACCAAAGGACCATGAAGTACACGGAACCGAGCTGGGCGACGAGATGGTCGCATGACCGGGGCGACCTTCATAATAAGTGGTCGCGCCATAGAGTCTGAGCTGGAACGATCGCTGTCGTCCAAGGTATTGCTAACGCGGGAGATAATTAGGTGATACAGGCGAGCGAATACGATACACTTTGAGTTTCAAAAGATAAAGCGGAACAAACAGGAACACTCTAGGATGGGTCGCACACCTTGGCTCTGAGCTCACATCGCACATCGGGTAACCGCTCGAGTGCCACAACCCACACTACCAAGTCCAAGTCAGTTCTCACATAGATACGTTATTTTTCGTATTTATTTCGCTATTATTTTCTTCGGTTCAAGCAATTTCCTCGCGGTTTTGGCTGTGTGCTCGAAAGGGGAAGAACTATACACTTTGCTCTTTCCGACTAGCACGAATCAAGCAATTGAGAATGGGGCTGTTCCTTCGTAAGATCTTCTTGAAACTTGTCTGGTTTAATTTGAGAAGACTTGAGGCTGTCCTGACTACCACTGGCGTGTGGGACTATTATAATATGGAACTGCGCATTGCCCAAAGCGATTGTGCACCGGGATTGAAGTTGATAAAGACAGCTTACTCACCGGCAAATCTGAAGCTATTTAGATCGTTTAGGTCCAATCAAGAGTCCAGTGCCACTAAATTTAAACATTGGCCTAGTAGTCATTGTGCCAGTGAAATCCTTGATCGGATTGCAGATTTGAAGCGATTATGAAGCACAGTCAATATGTACGTACATACCCAATGATCAATCTTGTCGCATGATGTGGTACGGATCAT
Source organism: Hemileccinum rubropunctum (assembly GCA_038089535.1). NCBI lineage: Eukaryota > Fungi > Basidiomycota > Agaricomycetes > Boletales > Boletaceae > Hemileccinum > Hemileccinum rubropunctum. The sequence goes on along the minus strand of JBBPLC010000001.1, from coordinate 332,614 downwards.
ATGAGATCCCTATCACAATATTGTAGTCCGACTCAGGACAAGCTACTAGTAGTCTCCAGTCACTGGGAATATCGCACGGCTGCTGTGTAGACCTGATCGTGCTGATGTATACAGCGAGTTCTGTATGGTAGAGATGCTAAGGCCTACGGTTCCCGAGGACGCGCTTCCGGGATGCTGAACAATGTCATTTTCCTCCAGAGAAGGAAAAGGTACAGTACTAGTACTTCAAGAATCCACTTCAACTGTGATCCAAGTCAGACATACCGCCTCCTGCGTGCTCCTAGTGCGTTCAAGAGCATCATGCCACATCAATTACGATACCCGCACACATAAATCATTTTTCGCAAGACATCCTTCGGCTTTCGTCGGATCAATTTGCCTCCATCCGACTCGGAATTCATTGTCAGGTTAATGCTGTGCCACCTGCCATTGCCACTTTGTGCTCAAATTAGAGCATGTTGCACTATGCGGTCAGTCCACACTATGAGTGGCCATACATACCACATGTACTAGGAACTTGGCAGTTCATGTCGGATGCCATCATATTTTATCGTTTCTTCGAAAAGAAAATGAACTCTAACGTAGAGCTTCGGGTCGGATTTAATTGTTGCTATCTATGCTCTGATGTCTGACACTGGCAGGTGAACTGATGTATTAATACCCATAGATGCTAGTAACCCTCACTTCGCGACAGTAGGACTGGCATAATCCCGATCGAAAGACTCGTCAGTGTCAGCTTTCGGATATTATCAGTGCATCTAGTTCTCTAACGTTGGTTTGCAAACAGCAGTAGTAGTATGAATAAATTACTCTGGAAGCAAAAATATGAAGAAATGTATCTAGTTCAGATACAAGCAATGATCGTAATTACCGCCTTGGTTGGCACCCCACCAAGAGGGAAAAAGATGAGCAGTACCTGCTGCACCTTGGACGGCAAAAGATAATATGAACACCATCACCTGAGTACCACCGTCGAGGGCTGTCAAATTGTTTGAGAATGATTGTGCAAGGATAATTCCGGGAAAGAACACACCTGCACCGACGATGTAGTTGTACTGCTGGAACCAGCGAGGGTGGCGCGTTCTGATCCACCACTGCGAGGCGAATGCAATTACAAAGAGAGATAAGATAGAGGAGTTGATGCCCACGGAGAGCCAGCCGATATACGAGCTACATGACGGATGGTAAGATGGCCGAGCTTGCCAGGGTGAGATTGAATACTTACCAAATAATAGGCGTGTATAAGTAGTCCGTACGGAGCTTCGGCCAGTAGCGGTGAGCAAGCCAGAATGGTACTGGTATGAAAAGCCCAATCAAATACGACAAAGGGACCCATTCGTATCTTCCTCCGACGGAGAACAACTGATGGCTAAGGCCACCCCATGCAATGGCTTGTGAGTTATATTGCTGAGGTTGCTGGCCGGACCAGATATTCGTGCCTTGAACAGAAAGTAGGATCTCGAATTGACTGTCAATGATAGAGTTCATTAAGGCTGGAAATAATTGTAAGGAACTCTGCGAAAGGGGGGTAGATTATCTTACAGTAGTTCAAGACGGCGCCAAGGAGAGTGCCAATGATCTGGGCAGTGAACGAAGCACGGGGAGGGAGCTTGGCATCTGTTAAAATGTATCAGTCTTTGTTACCGGCAAGATGTACAGAAAGACCTACACTGGGCAATCTTGAGGTCACGGAGTAGCAAGCTGGCTTGTGAAGCAGTATCTAAAATCAATGTCAGTGGATCCGTTTCTCGTACAGAGATGATGATATATTACTGTTGCTATACAAAACGAAATACATGTTGGCCATTGGCTTGCCAGGATTCAAGTATCCTGCAATCATCTGTACGAAAGTTTCTATTCACGGCCTTAGCTCATGGAATGACCTCTATAGGATCGGGAGACTCACGAATCGACAGGCCAACTCCAGTAATAGCACCCAAAGCTCCAAAGAAGAGGATGGATATAATTGCGAGGAAGACGGATATCACAAAGCTCCACCATGGTAGGGTGGAGTTGCTCTTGTAGATCACAACCAGAGCCACTAAAAATGATACGATGAAAGTAGCACAGTACCAACTATTTGGCACATCAGGGTACTGGAACGCAGGATCAGTTTGGATTTACGATAACGACGATGCGAGGCTCACCTTGAGCATTTGAGCATAGTGTGGGTCAATGTCCTCGTCTCTATTGGGCTGTTCCCGCATTCCATCGTCCTGCCAGAATTTCCAGCCAACGTTTTGCCACTTAAATTCATTCCACCAGTTCAGAAGGTTCGACGGGACCATCCAACTCCATGCGAGCCGTAGATCGTCGCGATTCCAGAGGAGTAAGTGGGTGATAGTAGCTGACAACCCCAAGTTTGTGGAGATAAGGTATACGACCCAGGTTCCGGCATAGTAGGGTAATCCTTGTTCTGCGAGGAGAGTGGGATCGACCTCGTAATTGGAATTTAAGATCAATGTTTGGTTGTAAACGGTGCCGTTCTCATAGAACAGGAGCTGAGAGAGCTACAAACTGTCGTCAGTGGGCATGTAACGTAATGTATGTCTACATACGAAGGGGAAGTCCTGAGATTGCCAGATGTTATCGTAGAAGAAGACCCCAACAAAAACGAATCTAGGAGAAACGTATCAAACAGGGTCGATGGAGCATTCATTCTTACGTACATGCATAGTAGGTACCCGATGAAGCTGGAAAACTGTTGTTTGTTAATCACAGGGATTGATTACATACTCTGGCTTTAACCTACCTGGGCTTTCAAGGGAATGGTGAGGGGATCAGCAATAGAAATGTACTACGGATTAGGATGTCAGTGACGATACTGCAGTGCCAGTCTTGTGCACACCAACCTGCCAGTCGAAGCAGATGGAAAAAAGACCGAGCCCTTCATTACCATTAGATCCACCAAACACTCGCGAGACAGTCGCGCTGTTTGGTGCCGCAAGACAAATAATCGAGAAGCCTGTCAGAAGCGGGAATATCCATTCTGGGAAGAGCTCCCAAATAAAAATGCTTGATCTCAGGTGAGCCTCCCATTAAAAAGACGGGAATACGACATACGCTCCGAAAACGATGTAGAATACATTGAGTCTACGGCGAGCCTTTGCACGATCTTGGAAGAATGCATCCAACATGGACATGAGTGGAAGTATAGTAGGATAAAGCATTTTTGATGGATACAACAGAATCGCTGTTCATCGTAATTCATCAGCCCACAAGTTATTGAACCATTCAAGACAAACAACACACGTCTCAGTACACCACCGACGCCGTAACCGAGGAGTTGACTGGAAAACAACAAGAAGATCGAAGTCGCAGCATTTGGGGTGATGTTGTAGTACAGTCGCTGGACGGCAAGGACTTCCGTTGCCAGGGCCGAGTTTGCTGCTGCACTAGCCATTATGATTATGAAGGCATTCTCCTTTTTGTTGAAAGGATGCTAGAGAGGGGGTGAGATGGAGGAGATGCGGCTTTGATTACTGCTCACAGGATTTAAGAAGCGGAATAGACCGTGACGGGGGATGAATGTCTCCATTGCTAATCCCAGAACATAGGAGATGATGGCAAGGAACATCAAGGACACCGAGACGGTTTGCTGGGAACGAAAGATGATACAAATAGAGTGAATGTGGAGAGCATGGATGCCTACCGGTTTGAAGTAATAAATCTCGGCTGATTTGTATAAGATGCAGAAGACAAGAATGGAAGGGAGATAGACGCACCCAAGGTGCCACCGAAGGCGGATAGACCGAGGCCGAGGAAGAAGGATCGGAAGGTCCATGGATTGAGTGAGGGATCATCGTCGATGGAGATGATGTGGGTTGCGATATCACGCTCTGTGTGGAGGACAACATCCGAAGCATCACTGATGGATGGGTTTGATGCGGCCTCGACATCTGCCTTTGCAAACTGGAACTTTTCATTATTCTGAAAACAATGCTCTTCGTTGCTGCTTGGTGCCCTGTTCATCATTGTAGGATAGCCGTCAGGATGAGCACCACTGGTAGTGCCTTGATTATCCATGGATAGAGGCACTGGGTTGTGAGGCCCAGACTTAAGTATGTCGATAATATTTTGTCAAGTAGCCGGCTGCGCTTCCTGCATAGTATAATGTTATCGACGGCACGCACTCCGATCGGTGTCCTTGACACTCGGTGGTTAGCTCGCCAAACTTTCGAGTACTTGTAGAAGATTTTGCACGGAGCCGCTGTCGCATGCACGCGGCGGCAAGACCTTTAGCGCGTGACATACAGTTGAAGAATTCGACAGCTTGGATGATGGATAGGTTCATAACTGGCATGTGTAGAACTTGCCATATCTAAAAAACTTATTCGTTCAACTTGGCGCCATCACTGGCAAGGGTGCTCTAGTCCAATCAGAGTCTTTGCTAACCCTCGCGAAAGCATTCAGAAATACAACGTAACAGCTACCTTCTCCTGATGGCCAGTGAGTGCGATGCGATCATGGCACAAGTGCAACCAGGCACGGCATACTAGATGCTAATTAACTTGATCAGTCGGATACAATTCTCCGCGGAGTGGCTGAAACAACCCTTGACCTAGCCGCGTTTCAGGTTGCCTTACCACCTTGTTGAAAGAGCCAACTGCGACAAGATCTCTCTGACACTTATGAAAAAGTGTTCTGTACTTGCGCAGCACTGTTTTTCACACTATAAGAATGGTATTTCATTGGACGTAATCGCTATCTTGCTGCGCATTCACGATGCAACGCGAGACAGCGGTGTTGTCTGACAGTGACATAGTGACACTCCGTTGTAATTACTGGTCGACGTCACTGTGATCCTGTACGGGTTTGTGACCGCTCCGCGTTCAAATTCGGAGTCAATTGTGCAAAAAAATCGCGGTTTTTGCCCTCGAACCGTCGCAGTAGCAGACCCGAACTCCGTGACTCTCGCGAAGTCGTGCATATCTGCGGAGGTGTAGTACCGAGGCGCCTCACTTGGGAGGGCCTGAGTGCGGTTGACGAGAGCTAGAGAAAACGATCAGCACCCCTCACAGTCAATGACAATATTCCCTGAGCATACTGAGTCAATCCATCACACATGAGGCCATCTGCAACAACGCTGCACGACGACACGTGGGGGCAGACTTCACAGCGACCAGGAACACCACGGGGGGTAATCTTCGGGCATTCACTCGAGATACTAGATGCACTGGAAGAAACGCGAGACGTTGAGGGAAGTTGGGTGTGCCTTGGGGAAGACAGCTGCAAACGGGGCGGTGGACGAGACGAGAACGAAATGGAGCGCAAGTCGAAACGGGTAGGGGCGAGGACATTGGCTCAAGACGATATGAGTCAGGACCCGACACCAGTGTCACACGCACAAGGCGGACGATGCAACTGGCCATCACAACTTCAAGTTAGCACGATCCAGGGCGATCTATAAAACCCACTAACCCGGTGAACAAGTCGAAACGAATTCAAGACGCATCTGTCGAACCTGCAGGAGAAGAGGTACGCACAACAAGGTTGTATCTGCAGTGTATAAGCCGGATCGGAAAAAGGGAAAGAACTAAATGCTGCTGCGGCCGAGGACCTGAGATGGGACTCGATAGAAACAAGCTATGAAACGTGGGCAAAATGTTCAAACATGTAACAAACCCAAACAATGCTCAATTGAGCAAACCTGGGGAAGCCTTCATAGCGCTGCTCTGAGCCATTGCCGTCCCAGAATCGCAGCTCACAACTTGAAAATTCGGACATCCGTTTGTGACGATTCTGGCACCCAAATGTCTGACTTTAACGAGTAAAGACCCTTGTGCATGGGTGTTCCTCCATGATATTCCGACTTCAAGTTGCCAGCTGCCAACCGGACTGGAAGCGAAACTCTCTGCATCCAAGTCGATGAGCAGTGTAAGTCAATATCGCGACTGTAGTGAATGCACTGGAGACTTTTGCTCCAAATATCTTGGGAGACAATTCAACCCCGCCCGAACTGAGAGTGACAGTGATGACTGAGTTAAAAGAAGATGGGACAAGACAAGATTCCCGAAATATTTCGCCAAATTGACAAGGAGGTGAACCTGTGAACACATTACAAGTAGTATCACTCGGATTCGCGAACACATGGAATTTCTATTCTCTTGAACTGATCGCCAGTACACACTGGCATGTACGTAGAACTTTGGTGCTGGCGCCAATACTACCGTGACACAGCACACCTACTCCATATTGGGTAACCCCTCAAGCTCCTTCATTACCGACATCGGAACTCGACTACTGGATTTTATTGTCTGGATGTACTAATATTCAATGGAAACTGAGTGATGCATGGCTATGTAAGACCTACGCAAAGCGGTACATCAAAAGTCTCAATGTGAGAGCATATTATTATGAGAGAGGCTGTGATTACGACAGTACTAATCATCGAGTTGATAACGTCATCTGGCAATAACAGAAGATCTCGGGCAGGTTTGATTGTCTGGCCATTCGGTGCTGGACGCCATGTGGGTTGAATGTTGATGTCACGTCTTTTTCCTTTGCGATTCCCCGCTCCAAATGCGACTTGGCTTTTTGAAGGGGGATCAATTACATCTCATAATTCAATGTATTGTAACGTCCTCCACCACTTTGTCCCATCAATCTCCAAAATATACGTACATTACACAGCACACCATTTCACACCATTCCTAAAGCAGCTTCTGCCATGTATCTTTTTTAGTTCATTGCTGCGGGAAAACCGCCCTGCATTTATTGCAATTCTCATCCCGGTGACCCGGTTTTGACTGGCTCCTCGAATTTAATCAAAGTTGGTACGTGGGTATGTCGTATCACCTATCTTGCAGAACGCTATCCCTTGATTTATATATTATGACCAGGACTTGTCTACTCATAAAGTTGTTGAGGGGTGGCCAGGTGCGGGTAGACAACTGACCATAGCCTGGTCCACAGCCTGGTTAATTAACCCGCGCTGTGACAGAAACCGACGACAGGGACGCTGAGATTTTATAGAGCCGTTAGGGCAAAGACATGCGTAAACGTTCATTGATTCAGGCCAAGACCTCCGCCTCTGAGATCTGATTAATGATTGCTGACCACGGTTTGAATGGCTTCATAGCGTGCTGTGCACCGTGGCCGGCGTCGTGGAAGCGATGGTCCCAGAATGTCCGTATGGCTCCTTTGGTGGTGGCCATGATAATCTCGGATGACACATCTCGAGGGGATGGTGGTCCTATGTTGAATCCTCTAGATCTGGCGCGGCAGTCCATAGGTGTAGTTTTAAGTCTGTACCCGGCTGCTTGACACAAGACGCTCTGTTTCCCCATATGCATCCACGACGGTGCGGTCGACATTGGTGGATAAAGACAATGCACCTAGGCCGTCCCCAGTTCCTCCGGATACGGAAAGATACAATGGAGTGCGAATCGGGCGTGAACTTGAGACAGTCGAGCATATGTGCATAGCTAGCCGACCAGCAAAAAGCCGGGGAGGAAATTGACAAGGCAATGGCGACGAAACAGATGCATCAAGTCAAGATACCATATGTAGAGCTGGATGGGTATTACAAAGAAACCCAGTCGAGTTGAGAGCTGACGAGGGCGACAGAACAGTGTCGCATATGACATCTATAAGATCGGGGCCCGGGGAGTGGTGTGGAACGGATGAGCATCGCAAGCGATGATTCAAAATGAGTTGAGACAGGAGCACTGCTAGCTGCTGGAGCGAAGACAAGTTAGCACGGATGGTACAAATGCGAGATGGCGAACTACCTGCGCCGCCACTGCGCCACTGGCACATACTACGCGAGGACTATGCCAGGCGCCCAGCCTGAGAGGCCGAGCAGCAGATCGCTCCCACCAGATAGCAGGAGCCCTCAAGCTGCTACGGGTCCCCACGACTTAGCGACCGTTCAAGGGAAATCATGGCAGTGGCTTACTTTGTGAAAGAGCCTGAGATTGGTACAATTAGAGCTATCAGAAGTGACGTACGCTGTCAGTAGTCGGCGAGTCTACTGGTCTGCCTTGTACCGAGATCGATGTGTACACTTGACATGGTCTTTCCCAATTCCCAGATACACTTGCCAGTGAAATTCTTGAAAGCTTGACCACTGACCGCTAGCGCTAACCTTCCCCACTGGGTAAAATTTATCATGGCAGGTGCTCGGATGTAGTAGTGAAGCAAACTTCGACACTTCCGAGTCTGCTACTGGCAAAGTCAAAGTAGAATTCAGTGTCCATCTCCGTGAGTGCACGAACTTCTTTCTGCCAGTGTATGGTCACATTGGTCAGTGTCTACTCCGGGAACTGAAAGGCTCGGAATGTAACCTTTTAGTACAGCCGGATATTTTTAAGGTAGATGCCGTGAAAAACCAACCAATGTCTTAATCTTTTATGAAATTAATAGCAGTTTGAGTTTATCACAGACAGAGAATTCTAGCCAATATACTACTAGTGCTCGTTCACGTAGGGAAAACAGAATACTGGTAGGATTTGATTAGATCACATCTCACTGAATTATTATTAATTTTACAAACGATCAGTTTTCGTCCATGCCCGAACATGATGATGATCCACCGTGACTTTTGGTAGCATATTATGGAGCTGGCCCATTAATCGTCCCAAGTTTCACCTTCTCCGCAAACCTCCTGTTGTGCTACGAAGCATGCAAGGCCTCAGGGAGAGAGACGACCCCCTCCCTCAGGTCCCAGATGGTGACCCAGGTGATGGAGATTCTCATTTCAATCACGAACGGTCCACTCTCCTCGGTTCGGGCGCATCCATTCCCCTCTGTCTGAAGAGGAAGAGGAAGATCACGCCCGTCAAGTCTCATCATGGAAAGGCTCCCTCGGTGAAAGAGGCCCTCTCCCTATTGGTCAGTCCCAGCCATGCCATATATCTGGGCCTTCTCATCTTTATTCAAGGCTCATCTTTGGCGCACTCTTTGGCTCCATTGGACATTCTGCTCTACTTGCCCCAAAGGTAGCCTTGTACACCACGCTTGCGTGCCGTGTTCACAGATCCGAGTAAATCGCAAATAACCTTTCTTTACATTCTCCACTCTCGCTGTCAAACAGCCTCACGACAACCCATATTGTCTTCATTCTCCTTCTAAACTTCACATACACCGCATCGTTATACTATATTCAAAACGACCCTGACATCGAACAAATATGTTCCTCGGATCCGGTCGTGCAAACGACAGTTGCAAGTCTCAACGCAAGTTTGCACCGAATCGCCTGAACCTTTTTTGTCCATCTCAACTTGTTCCTATTTTTCACCACCTTCGTGGGAATACTCTGCTGCCTCACAGCTGGCTGGTGGAGTTCTGTAAGTGTGTACGAAAGCTTGATAACCTACCTAGCTGACGGTGTCTACTCTGTTGTCTGACCGTTCTGAACGTCGAATTGTCATGCTTACCTCTATGTCTAGTCTCTTTATGACTGATTTTACTCATCTCATCACCGCACGGTTTGTGGATGTATCGCCCGGTGGATATTGGTTCCATGTGGTTAGCTCCGTCGCTGTGTGGAGGTGAGTGCTTCGACCATTCAAGCTTACTTTACCGAATGAAACATTCATTTTCATGCATAAGTACGTCGACGGGTATGGTAGTGACTAACATGTACCTGGCGGACACGACTGACCCATCCACAAGGTCAGTTGTGCTCGGTGTCGATTTCACCCCTCGTCTTCTCAAACCATCCATTTAGTATATCGCGCTATGTCTCGCTTTACTCGGTTTTTCATTCACAGGTGTAGCTGTCAGACCTCTTCTCAGTAGGCTCCTCATCCACCCAACGGGGACTAAAATATCGGCTTTCTATCTCGCCTTGATTTTGCACGGCATATACCTGGCGCTCGTTCTATTTTTTCCTTCCGGAATCATTGACTCGAGCGAGAGTACGAGGTGCACGTTTACGGCAAAACCAGGAAATGGGGAATTAGGTGTCTAGTAATCGTGTCCTTGATGTCTTGGGGAGTAGTATCAAGTTCTTTAGTCCGCTCTTCGTCTCACTACCTGAGCAACCCTCGAGTGTGAATCTACTAAAGCAGAGAAGCAGAGATTGGAGCTTGTTCTTCATTTCCATTGCTTATGGACTTTTCATGAGCGACACAGTGAGTACTGCCTTGATACATTTTTGACTACAGATTGTTCATTGTCACGAAAGGTTCTATCCCCTACAGATTCCAATACATTGCGGCTCAATTCCACTGGGCGCCAGAGATTGTGGGTCTCTAAAAGTATAGGTTCTCTCTTTTGCTCATATAAATCAGATAAGCTACTTCCTTTCAAGTGTTGGTGTCGCCCGCGCTGTTTTCTTAACGGTCATTTCACCTCGTAAGAAACCTGTTCTCGCTGTGGATAACGGTGCTCAAGCACCACGCAGCTGTCATCAAGTATCCGAAAGCTGCTTCTATCCAGCCATCCTGTGCACCAAATAAAGCTCAAGTCAATGACTCAGGGAAACAATTGCCTGCTTCTTGCCTTCTGTCTTCGATCTCGCTCTGGCGTGTGCCTCTGGCGTTGGAGTCGCAGGTACGAGCACAATCTACACGTGGGTAGGCATAGTTGGTTCGCTTGGTGCAGGGTTCTTTCTCGCTATGCAGGCACTTGCAATAGATGTCTATGTACACGAATCTTCGTCCCGAAACCCGGAGCGAATTAATTCGGCAAACTCTGATGCTCTCAGCATTACGGAAGTCCTCGCGTGCGTGTTTTCCATTCGTCTTGGCGCCAGCTTCGTAGATGATCCGTGACTATTGGCTGACGATGCTCTACTTCCCGTCTTCGTGGTCGTGTGATCGTGCGGTTGTTTGTTTCGTTGGCTTGCGATAGGTCTTTGTCTATTCTAACACGATCATATATTTCTCGCAAGCTATTCTGGTCGTATCGTTGTGTGCGGTACTGCTCACACATTCCTTCCGTTCGTGCGCATTCCCCCGGGGTCGGGAACGAAGAAAATCAACAAGTGGAGACCCCTGGGAATCTGGATGCTCTGGAGGACGAAGTTGTTGAAGGGCGATAAGGAGGGGACGGTGGCGGAAATTGAGCTGGTAACTGCATGGAATAACTTGTTTTTTTTTGGTGCAGTCTGTCTCACGAGGGATTCAGAACCTGGGATCGAACATGTGTGGGTATTCGTGGCTGTACTATAGATCTTTGTGCCTTGCGCGTCATCCAAGTATGGGTAACCATAGTAGGCGGTGCAGGATGCTGTTGCAATATGGCGCGATAGCGGCTCTGAGGGCCTTGATCGCAGATGGTTGCGCGCAACTCGGCACAAATAGACAGGAACCAAGAAAGACAAGAAGATGACTACGATAAACCGATTATACGACCGAACTTACCTGGCCGTCCCAACGTAGTAAGCTCAAGGCTCCCAGGTTGCGGTTTTACGCGGCGTCCGTGGTCACGGGGGCGCCGTTTCCGTTCGATGATCCCCACCGGCCAAGCCATTTCCAACTCGCATAGACACAAAAGAAATTGAAAATGCCGACGGCGGCGGAGCCTGCACCGACGACGATGAGAAGCCACCACGTATAGCCGACAATGCGGTCCAACGTGCGGCCCGTGTATTTCTTGATGGTTGCCAAAGGGTCAGGCGTTGGGGTGTACGAAGGGGGCAGCCGAAGGCGGGGAAGGGTCCCTGGTGGTCCTGTCCCTGCGGGAGTTGATGGTGAAACGGCGGGGAAAGAATGAGAAGCCTGAAGGAGAAGAAGGGATACCACTGGCTTCTACCCGACAAAAAGACAGGGAAACAGCAACACGTGCGCGATGAGCGGGCTTGCAAGACGGGTGATGGTAGGATAAAGGGGGACTTACATGATCAGAGGTGACATATGAAGGAATTGAAGTGTACAAAATGTTGGTGATATCCGACTTGTCCGGCGTGGAGGGTGAGTCTGTGTATGTCGTATACATGATTCTGTCTGTCCATGAGGGTGTCCGTTTTATGCTAAATAGGGGAAAGTGAGTTTAGCATGAAGGGACGACGACATGCTGAGGAGAAAGATCACGTACTTGTACCTGTCGACTTCACCAAGAGCGTATTTGTATGTGCATTTGAACGTCCAGAAAGGGCCTTCTCGTAGACCAATAAACACGCGTCCGTTGCGGCGCTCATTGATGAGCTGATCATACTCCTTGAGGGTTTCTCGCGTTTTCTCGTCTGTGAGTATGGATTGGCCCTCTTCTCTGCGCAACGTTGTACGGAGTGGATGTGAAGGGGGTATCGAGACACGGAAATTGAGGTCCCCAAGGAAGAAGAGGTGAGAGGTAGCATACATAGTTGTGAGTGACTCGTTGGGGAACGATGGTGACGGAGGGAAGAGAAGTGTCCGGACGATGTGGTGATAGTCTGCTATCCTATGTTTGAGATGCGTCTCGTGCGCTGTGAGATGGGCACAGACAAAACTGCCAAAGGTCTGATGAATATGTGGGGTACGGTGGGCAAAGATACTGACGTGAAGACCTCTCCGATTTTTGATCCACGATCCGCAACGCGAAATCTTATACCAACAGCACCCTTGTTACCCATATATGCGGGTCCGCAACCCGTCCATTGTGTCTGCACGTCGCATACATGGCGGGCGACTACATCATCTTTGGCATACACGAGCAAAGCGACACCGACGTTGACAACTTTTGCGACGAGGGAATAAGAGTCTTTGTTCGGGGTATGGGCTTCTATCTGAGTGCGTATATGCACATCTCTCTGGTCAATGACTGAGTTTGAGCGACCGGCAACTGTGTTGTCGGAAAACGCTAATCAGACCCGTTTGTTACATGCATGCGAAATGAGAGACACACGTCCGAGATGGAGTGGGAGTAGTTCTTGGAACCCAATGGCGACGATGTCTGGTGCTCTTTGTTCCTTGGAGAGAAAAGAGGAAACCTGGAACGTGGGAGCAAGCCAGTCGACGAGATCCTGGGGAAGTCCCACACCACCTTGGAGGTTGGTATTGTACGTGCCGATTTGCACGAGAAGTTGGTCATTTATCATCACAGCAAGGCTTGAAGTTGAAGCTGAGCGGTTTCGGTAGTAATTTACACACCGACGAACCAAACGGAAACCGCGCCACGCGCAGCGGACAACCAAGAAACCGGATCCAACGCCGGCAGCCGGTGGAGTGACACAGCCAGGGATGATCACCATCGAACTCATGTGTCAAAGGCATGAGTTGCTTTCGCATCACACGGACAAGGCAACTTTTAGTTCCTGGTGTGCAGATGCTCTGCTGGCAATCTCGCTAACAAGTAGTTATTCTAAGAAACCACCAGCGGCGGCATGTGCTCAGTTCCCAATCCGTAAGTTTCGTTATCGTGCACAAGGTTAGTTGGTTCAAACTTGGCGCTAGTCTGAATTTCGGGGCTATTCACGCGCAATTTTAGCATCTTATTTGCCATAGCCCAGCTAGGACCACCATACTTAAATCAAGCCGAATTCACAATGACTACTTCACGGTACCCCGTACCCAAGGTCTCCACCCATGGACGATCAAGTCTCTGCCGTCCATCCAGACCATCCCACTACGATCAACAGGGCACCCAGCCGCAGCGACGAAAAGTCCTTCGACAAGGATGAAAAGTCGTATTATGCCAAGGCAGACGTAGAGGCTGCATCAAACCCATCCGTAGATGATGCCTCGGATGTTGTCCTCCACAGCGAACGTGAAATCGCAACCCACGTCATCTCCGTCGATGATGACCCCTCGCTCAATCCATGGACCTTTCGTGCCTTCTTCCTTGGGCTTGGCCTATCTGCCTTCGGCGGTTCCTTGGGTATGTTCATCTCTCTCTTCTAGTATTCTCTTCTGCTTCTCATACAAATTATTAGCCGAGATCTATTACTTCAAACCGGTAAGTTCGATCATCCTCTCTTCATTCGTTCTCTTTGTCTCATTTCGTTCCCAGCAAACCGTCTTGGTGTCCCTGATGTTCCTTGCTATCGTCTCCTATGTTCTCGGATTCGCAATGGAGACATTCATCCCCCGTCGCGGTCTATTCCGCTTCTTAAATCCTGTGAGCAACAGTCAAAGCCGCATCTCCTCTATCTCACACCCCTCTCTAGCATCCTTTCAACAAAAAGGAGAATGCCTTCATAATCATAATGGCTAGTGCAGCAGCAAACTCAGCCCTAGCGACAGAAGTCCTTGCCGTCCAGCGACTGTATTACAACATCACCCCCAACCCAGCGGCTTCCATCTTCTTACTATTTTCTAGCCAGCTCCTTGGTTATGGCATCGGTGGTATACTGAGATGTGAGTTTGCCTTGCACAACTCGATAGTGCGTGAGCTGATGCATTACAACGAAAGCAACTCTACTGTATCCCTCCAAGATGTTTTATCCTACTGTACTTCCGCTTATGTCTATGTTTGATGCATTCTTCCATGATGGCGCGAATGTTCGCCGTAGACTCAAGATATTCTACATCGTTTTTGGAGCGTAGGTCCTACATCTGTGTGTTGGATCAGAGGCTCACCCCAAAGTCCCCAGTATCTTTATTTGGGAGCTCTTCCCAGAATGGATATTCCCCCTTCTCACCGGCTTGTCGATCTTCTGCCTTGCGGCACCAAACAATGCGAGCGTTTCGCGAGTGTTTGGTGGATCTAATGGTAATGAAGGGCTCGGTCTTCTTTCCATTTGCTTTGACTGGCAGGTTGGTCTTCCAACAAGTCTGTCCCCGCGGTATTGTGACTGAATTCCCACACCGTAGTACATCTCCGGTGGTATCAATCCCATGACAATTCCATTAAAGGCCCAGGTCAGTTAAAAGTGGACTATATAGCCAATCCCTTTGCTCAACAACATAACAGCTGTCCAGCTTCATCGGGTACATACTATGCATGTACGGACTGACTCCATGTTCCGCCGACTTTTCTGATGTGCTTCTCTTCTAGGGTCGTGTTCGTCGGCGTCTTTTACAAGAACATCTGGCAATCTCAGAACTTCCCTTTCGTACGTACACATACATTACATTACATACCCACTGACGACAGTTTGTAGCTCTCTCAACTCCTGTTCTACGAGAACGGCACCGTTTACAACCAAACATTGATCTTGAACTCCAATTACGAAGTCGACCCTACCCTCCTGGCGGAACAGGGATTACCATACTATGCTGGAACATGGGTCGTATATCTCCTCACAACAAATGTGTCATTGGCAGCTACTATTACCCACCTACTCCTTTGGAACCGCGATGATCTACGGCTCGCATGGAGCTGGATGGCTCCCTCGAACCTTCGAAAATGGTGGAACGAATTTAGGTGGCAGAACGTCGACTGGAGGTTCTGGCAGGACGATGGCATGCGGGAACAGCCCAGTGGAGATGAGGACATTGACCCACACTATGCTCAAATGCTCAAGGTGAGCCTGGCCTGGCATCCATGACTCCTAAAAATGTCGAACATCTTTGCCTTCCAGTACCCCGATACCCCGAATAGCTGGTACTATGTTACTTTCTTGGTATCGTTCGTGGTGGCTCTGGTGGTAATCTACAAGAGCGACTCCACATTGCCATGGTGGGGTTTCGTGATATCCGTACTTCTGGCAATTATATCCATCGTCTTCTTTGGAGCATTGTATGCTATTACGGGTATTGGGCTGTCAATCCGTGAGTCTCCTGTTCTATCCAAGGTCATCTGGGTCAGTAAAACTTTGTAAATCAGAAACATTTGTACAGATGATTGCGGGATATTTGCATCCCGGCAACCCGATGGCTAACATGTACTTCGTTTTGTACAGCTACAGTGAGTAGTCCCCCATCTACCTACAGCACACAGTTTAAGCGTCCTTGTTTTCAGACACTGTTTCACAAGCTAGTCTGCTACTCCGAGACCTTAAGATCGGCCAGTGTAGGCCCTCCCGGACATCTTACCAGTAACAAGGATTGACGTATCTTAACAGATGCCAAACTCCCTCCCCGTGCCTCATTCACTGCCCAGATCATCGGTACTCTCCTTGGTGCCATCTTGAATTACTGTAAGAGAGTTTAGTCCCGCCCCCCACTCTTTACGACACACTCATACGAATTGTTTCCAGTTTTAATGAACTCCATCATCGACAGTCAATTCGAGATCTTGCTTTCCGTTCAAGGAACGAATATTTGGTCTGGTCAGCAACCTCAGCAATACAACTCACAAGCCATTGCATGGGGCGGCCTTAGCCACGAGTTGTTCTCCGTCGGAGGAATATACGAATGGGTCCCGTTGTCATATATAGTCGGGCTTGCTGCGCCTTTGCCATTCTGGCTCGTCCACCGCTATTGGCCCAAGCTCCGTGCTGATTATTATTATACACCTATTATTTGGTATGTGTTTAATTTCCGCACGATAGACTCAGCCTTGTCATCTTTTATCTTTTAGCGCGTATATCGGGTACCTTTGCGTGGGCATCAACTCCTCAATCTTGTCGTACTTCGTGATCGCTTTCCTCTCGCAGTGGTGGATCAGAACACGCTACCCTCGCTGGTTCCAGAAATACAACTACCTTATCGGTGCTGGTGTGTTCTCTCCAATTATTTTCCTCTTCATAATCGTTCTCAAACAATTTGGCAGCCCTTGATGGTGGTACTCAGGTGATGGTATTCATCCTATCATTTGCGGTCCAAGGTGCAGCAGGTACTTCTCACCTCTTCCCTACCTGGTGGGGTGCCAACCAAGGTGGAAATTATGACCGTTGCATGTATCTTAACTAGCTACATCTTTCTGGATGTTCACGTTGGGTTTAACCCTTATGTCTTCTACTTAGGATTGTACAGTTGTGCGGGAACTCTTGCTGGTATACATATGAATGATATCCAGAATCTCGAAGTCTGCGTCAGAAGTTTCTCTCCGTGAAGGTAAATCCAGTTCTCTCTGGCCGGTCCGAGTCTAGTGTGATAGATTAATCGCTATTTGAGATTGCTTGCGAAACGTATACGCAGAATCGGTATTATCTTATCTGCATCACCTTAGCCTCTTCTCACACCCAAGGTCGCCGTCAACAATGGTGAGCTTGATGTGTATAGAACGCACCTAGAATTGCCGTACTAAATACACATGATGGAAAGTCGCGCACAGTCGATATACCTCAGGCCCTCAAGGATTCCCTCCGCAAATTCCGTTTTGCAAGGCGGAGCCAAGGGAGTGCTGCGCTCATCGTCAAGATCAACAAGAGCGCACTCACCATGGAAGAGCAAGAACAATTTGACAACATCTCCATCGAGGACCTTGCAGAAGGTCTTTCGAGCAAATTTCTTATCGGTTTAGCGAATGACAAGCGTCATCTTCGTCAGAGCTCCCTGAGAATTCGCCAAGATACGTCGTGCTCTCCTACGAGCTCAAGCATAGGGACGGAAGAATCTCGTTCCCATTGGTTCTCATAAACTGGGCCCCCTCTTCATCCGAGCCCACGCTCATGACTCTGCATGCGAGTGCGTTCCTTGACTTCCAAATCGTCGTGCGTACAATTCAAGCACTGGTCTCATTCAATCACGACCGAGACGCCTTTATATTTCCAGGCGGACATATCCAAGGTTATTGATGTGAACGATGGAGCAGAGAGTCTTACAAAGGACGCTATCGATGCGAAGCTCCTCTCATCTTGACTATGTTCTTGTCACTGCATGTACGAATGATCTTGGATCGAATACATATGTCAGGCATGGTATACCCATATCCGATCGCGATTAATACGCGTTTGATCCTGAGCCCAGCAGTTCTCTTCCTTTTGTTCTATTCCGATGGACACGGCTGCGTGTGGCAGGTCTAGCCGCCCTGGCTCGACATGCCAGTTTGTAACCAACAATTTGATGTCGTGCATCACCCTACACATGGAATGCCATTCCTACTCACTTGCCAACTTTGAGGAACAGCTCGGTAAGCCTGTAACGCAAGATTGTACCTCCACATATCGGGCTAAGCTTCCGGCGTATCGCTAGATTGACCCCGCTGTTGTACAAGGAAGCAAGCAATACTCCCGAGACGGCTAGCCACGCCAACCAGTCTCCGCCGTGGGAAAGCCTGTTTTGGCACCTGTTCTCCGAATATTTCGTTAAATATAAGACAGCGGGGACGCTCAAAACAGGGGTGTAATGAAACGTGTTGACATCAGTCCACATTTTGCATGGGAATGTGATTCGCCATTCTGTAACTGATACTGCATTGATATAGGATGAGTGACCCCAAAGTGGGCAAAACGATCCTGTATGAAGTACCACACACGGAGATCAACGACGGCTGCAATATACAGTAAGATATGTCACAGGGTTCAGGGATCCAAGCATATACCTTGACAAAGCAGAATGGAGATAACCGGGTGATCCACGCAACCTCGGAGGATCACATGTGCCACATCCTAGACAAGAGCTCGAACTTGAAATGAACACATCTTTACAAATTACTCCGCAATTGATACGCACCGTTCTTCCCATGTCCTTTTTGTATCTGCCAACTGCAAATTCGTGAATTGAAGCCAAGGAAAAGACGCATGCTTACACTGACTGTCGGATCGCTATGAGGTACATGGTCAAGTCAAGTATGGATGTTCTTCCCGGAGAAGCTTCGCTCTCGATAAATCGTCAGACTCATCATAGATGACTAGCGCCGACCTATAAGGTCGGTATCAATACAGGATTAGTAACACGGGACATGAAACCACGAAGGATTTTCGTAACAACTTAGCCACGAAATACTCTCACAGCTGAAGGTATGAACTTTTACCATCGTGGTCAACGCTCCAAAAGTACCACCCGCCGGCTCCCGCCCGACTTGCAGTCAGGATTGTCGTCTCCAAGATGAAATTTCAAAGTAATCTCGGCGGTTCCAAATCTGTGCTGTGGTTTGAGAAATTCGACCACGCTCTAACCCTTGCCTGTTTCTTGCCTCTATTTGACACTTGGCTGACGTGGGTAAAGAGCGTGTCGTGCCCTATGAACATCAGGGAATGAATTAACCCAAAAGGCCCACGTCCACTTCATCTTAATCTTCTCCGACGGAACACTGTTTTATTGCACCATGCGACCGGGCTTGTCAGGTATGCTCGACAATGTTACCTCTATTTCTTCCCCTAGATCATGTTTGTGGGTGATTCATGAAGGGGCGGACAAGTTCCACGTTGGGGTACTCTTGCAGGCTGTGTGGCAATATTTGGACAGAGCCTCGCTGAGGATATCCGAAGAAGAATCCGAAGCGGGGCGAACAAGGACTGCAAGTTAGCGTGAAGGCTTTAGTGTGCGTCCCAAGCAACAACTTTGAAGAAAACTCCAGGTCAAATAGTTTGTGGTACAGTCAGCAGCTCTAGTATCCGCTTGAGAGCGATACATTGGGGATGCTATAATTATTGCGGAAGTAAGATCAGGTTCGAATAGCGCACTTGGACGTCAACTCACTACAAACATATTCAATGTAGTCCTTGCGTGGGCCAAACCTGGAGTTAGCATTATCTATGGACACAAGGTGCCCTGGTTGTAGCCCAAGCGCTGTCGCAATTTGGTCCCAATACCAGGCAACTTGACGAAAGGAGATGCAAGAAGAGAGAGAAACCTGCTCATCTACCAACACACTTCGCCGGGTTTGCTGGGGTGGGGTGGGAGTTAAAGCTAGTAAACCTCCATTTGAATTGCTGAAAGTTGACGGCAAAGGTCAAGCACTTTCGTGTAAGGCACATTGCAGATACGATCTACAATGGAAATGTACACCAGATGATGAGTTGCGATTACAACTTTGCTCTACTCCCTAGGAACGAAAGGGCTGGTAACACGCTTGGACGGGGCTTCAATGACTGCCGGAAGGCTCCTTGCCATTTCCTTGGTACCAGCTGGGAATGGAACATCGTCCACGCCTTTTGGTAACACCTTTTCATACTCTCCATTAGCCTGATGCGCTTTCGCCACACTGACCAGCTTCTTTTTGGCATCACGAATTAAGACTTGGGCATCATCAACGCCAGGAACGGCACCCTTGAGGAAGATCAAGTCAAGCTGGCTGTCCACCCGCATAACGGTAAGGTTTTGGACGGTGGTGCGTTCTCCACCAAGCCGACCTGCCATCTTTTTACCAGGCCAGACACGACCAGGATCCTGAACGACACATTAAGCCGTACCACAGGGTGGTGGGGGTCGGAACATCACAAACCTGATGGGCGCCAGTGGCTCCGGCAGAACGATGTGATACAGACACACCGTGACTCGCTCGTAAACCTTTGAAATTCCAGCGCTTCATTGTACCTTGGAAACCCTTTCCAATCCTGTTGGACGACATGTGTTAGCCAAACTACAGGTTACACGTCAGAATTGGGCCGCACGAATTTGCTATGACGTCAACATATTGTCCAGGGACGAAGTGAACGGCCGACAACGTGGTACCTTGTCGAGGTCGAGTATGTTGCATTAAGCTGGAATCCGAGAACTCACCAACTGGGACATGTGCATCTGGTGTTACCGGAAACTCTTTCACGATGTACTTTGGAGGTACCTTGGCTTTTCGGAAATGACCCTTCATTTGATGCGTTGTCGTCCTACTCGGACGGTCAGACGCGCCTAGTTGGACGGCATGGTATTCGGTCTGGTTTGGTCGCTTGTACGCGATGTTGGCTGTTACTTGACAATTCTCGAGCTACAGTACAATTAGTTACAAGACCGTGACGACTCTCGACACATACCTGGAGAACAGTCACGGGAACACGTACACCATTGTTATCCCACATCACAGTCATCCCTCGCTTCCTAGCTACGAGTCCGGTACGGATCGAGTTGGCAGACCATTTGGGAGCAGCCGTTGAGCTCGACGCGTCAGAACTTGGAGCCTGTGCGAGTTGGACTGCTGTGTTATGAAGCTGCCTACATTGTCGTAGAATCTGACGTGGATTTTGTGAGAACGTCCAAGGTCTGAGCATGGTACAAGTTTGAGCAAAGTTTTGAGAACGGATTCGGATGTTTCCTTTTTGAGCACACCAACTTTTTCTTCTTCAGATGGAATGGAACATTGGCCTGGACATGAAAGAATACAGATCGCGGTCAAGTCAAAGGACAAGGGGAAACACAAAGAACACCGTTTAGAGTCAAGTATTTGGCAATGGCCTCACTTGGACTACGGCTCGATCGGCAGTGCTACCTTGGTCTCGAAAGACGGCAGAGTACAATGGAGCACTGCTGTTGATACATCCAACAGTATGTCTGCCTCATATACATGTCGTGTCGTGGCGTTCTGACTTGCACCCTAGATGCGAGATGGTTACCTCTGGGCACACCAGTCAAGGTTTTCCCCGAGACGCGTTCCGCTCAGATCAACGTGCACGAGCATTCTTCCCGCGAACGCGCTGAGAGAGGAGTGAGGACATCCGTTTTCTTGAATCATATAGAACTGATACCGTCTGATTTAGCTACAATACCTTCGTGCCTATTTTCCAGATGCTGATGTCCCCGAAGAGCTGCTAGGCGGCACACTGGAAGCAGACGATAAGGAAACGCGCCGCTTACAAGCATTTGACCCATTGCTCGGAAATATGCTGGAGATTATTCCGAATCAGAACAAATATTGCGTTGCGTTTCCGATGGGTGAACTCCGCAGGGAACTCAGTGAGAATGTTCACATTCATTACGCCGGGTTATATACTCATATTTCTCTCAGACATCTCACATTTTAGCTTAGACAAGTCGGGAAATACAAGGCTCAATCCCACGGGGTCACCGTCATTTGTGTTTGAGACACCCATTCTGCAGATCACGTCTGCAGTCGGACCATCTCAATGGATTCCTACCCCCACCAGTACTCTACTTATCCGCACACATACCTCATCTTCTCTCCTCCGCCTAGAACGTTCAAAGGTAACGAGAGAACTTGATATCACGAGGTCTGAGACCGGTGACATTCCAATAGCGGATTCCAGAATCCTAGGTTCCGGTCCTGACATCGTTGTGGTTAATCGTAGCGGAAAGGTATATAAGTGTAACACATATCACGGCGGAAAGGCGATGTATGTTATTGTTACCGTTTCTATTCCAATGACTAACCCTCCTATTTGCATCAGGCAACTGATTGGATCCTACGAAGTTGCTAATGACGATCTCTTTTGGCAACTGGGTGTCACCGAGCGAAGTGACGAATGTTTTGTTGCTTCCTGTAGAGCTGTCAAGCATATCGACATGAGGGTACGCGTGCATTTTTATCGGTAGAGAATCTCTCATTGCAACCTGGCAGTCAGCGAGTTTGGCTGCGGAAATATTCTCTCTCGATCGCCCGAGTCCACTTGTGACCTCCTTTGAGAGCCCAATGCATGACTACATCAGCCGCATCACTACTACATCCGACGTAGTTTGGCTCGATGGTCGCTTCCGCAGACGACCTCTATTGAGCTTTAAACATTACCGCAGTTTCGATCGAACTCTCAGAGTGCTAACTGCTAACCTCAGTGGTGGTATGTTTCTTTCTTATCTCTCAGAGGAAGGTGTGTCGATCAGTATTTTTAGCCTCGGTCTCACTATTAACATCACGGAGGAATGGACTTGTTACGTTGTACGATGTTAGCAGAGGCACCGATGGTCTCTTGCACTGCAACTCTCGTCCCTCTTGTTTGCCTCATGCTGAACCGATGTCTACAGCGTACGATGGTCATGCACTTGCCGCGTTTCCCTCAGACGTAAAGTTGACATTTCTTCGCCTCTGTCAACGTGGGAGCGTCCACAGACAAGACATCCGTGTCGCCCAACTTGATGAGGACCAGCCAGGATCCATTCAGGAGGATAATGTTACTCATCAGTGGGATGAAGATGTTCTAACACTGGAGAAGCAATTCAACGAACTACAGACAGACTTTGGGCCGGCTGGAGGGAGACATTTTACCGAAGTAAACCTTCGTGGCGCTTATGAAAGTACGTTATTCTGTTATTATAAAAAGATTTATTTTCATGATCGACACAGAAATATGTGCAATTGCAAACGATGCACAGGAGGACGTGGGTTCGGGCACGAGAGGAGATACGCTGGCTCAATTACCTGACGCTTGGCAGGACATTGAGGAGACCGCTGAGAGTATGCTAACTGCGTAAGCCATCGTTTTCTTCCCTATTCACAATGCTGATTCTTCCGTAAGGTTCGATGTCATTTCTGGTATCGAGGATGGAGACAAACACCCCTCGCATGCAAACTTTTTGGCCAGTAGCAATATCAACTCGAAACAGGTTTTCGATGCTTTGATGCGTGGTGACCCTGCTATCCGGAAACTCGCTGACCTTGCACGGTGGCATTATAATATCCAAGACACGTCAATTCCGTCTCTGGGTTACCGTTCTGCTACCTGTGTTGCTTTGCATGAATCTCTGAAGGAGTTAAACCTTGTTTCCGAAGTTGAACGATATGACGTTTCAGTGCGACGTGAGACGGAAGCCCGGGAACAGTTGGTTCATGACTTGGCTCTGTCAAAGGACGTGTATTCTGCTCAGCCGTTGGCGCAACTCCGCCCTTCTGTCGCAAGTGAGGGTGGACCAAACACCATAACATGTCCTGTGGAGAGGTCTTATAGCGAGGAGCCCCCTGAAATCAAGTTTGGGTACTTCCGCCCGATTCGCAAGGCAGGGGCTGATCACTATATGAGCAAGGAGCAAGACGGAGGAAAGGACCCAGGTGTTTCAAGCCCGCTCGGGGTCCGACTCTTACTCGCCGAGTGGGAACTAGGGACAGATCCGAAAGACTACGCCTACCGTGATCCATATGGCGTCGCGGACATGGACACACAGCCTATCCCGGAGTACAGGAAATTACCTCTTGCACCACAAATGACACAGAAAAAGCAGATAGTGCTGCAGCGGCCGCCGCCTGTCATTGCTACGGCTACTCAGCCTCCGGTAGTTCATATCGCCAAGCGCGCGCCTGCAATGGTCCAGAGCCAAACGATCCAACCTGAACCTAGCTTTGACGCGTTGTCGCACGGGCCGATGACGAGCACACAGGTGCTTCCCGGACCGTTTGGTGGTCGTCAGGGTGTTAGGGGAAAGAAACCAGCGAAGAAACGGGTGGGAGGGTTCTGACAGACGTTGATGTGTAGCAATAACTTAGTAGTTGTGTGACGCTAATTACCTGTCCGGATTTGGCAAGTCGGTTTCAGAGCCACTCTGCAACAGCTAAACTGAGGCCGGCGAGCCAAGTACCCTATTCATATCAGCTTGCTCCTTATCTCAGAACTTACAACACCCGCGAACGAAACCGTCCTCATAAGACGTGCAAGCGCACAAGACTGGGCTTGCAGCTGGTCCAGCCTTGGTCTGTACTCCATGGATGGCACAAGGTATGTTTTAGCTCTTCGCAGATCCAGATGGGCGCTCATGTGTGTGACAGAACGCCACAAAACCCCTGGTTTGACAGCGCGGCGTTGAGCGATGTTCTGAAACGTATGCTTCGTTGAAAGTACCTGCGTTTGCAACTCCAACTTGACAACTTCCCACACAGGGAACAAATCCGTAGTATGCGCTCTCTCGGCCAGTTACATATCGACAATAGCAGGGTATCCGGTACGTCCGCTTACTTTGTCCGAGCTTCGAGCTTGGTCTGACCGCGACTGTCCCAGTTGGACTCGCTCAAGTCGAGGTTACAGACCACAAAGACACGAGTCTCTGTTCCGAAATTAGCAGGGCTGGTGTATCGGGAAGAAGGCGTGAAAGGGTTCTATCGCGGCTTGTGGATTCCTCTTGTCACAATATCATTCGTCCGTAAGTCCTTCCATGCTTGATAGCCTATCGTCTTACCAAGTGTTTGAAGGTGCCGCTTCGTTTACTATATACAGCGACACGAAAGAATATTGTCGCAACCATGATTATTTTTCTCGGAATAGGATATCCGACGCCGCGATCGCTGGTGGTATAAGTGGCGCATTATCTGGATCCCTAATTTCTTTCGGAAGTGCACGTGCGTCTACTGTTTCCCTCGATTGCTCGTGCTAAATTCCAATTCGATAGCATTCGAGCTTGTAAAAGTAAAAGTCATAACCATCAGAGTTGCGCTAGTATCTTGATATCAACTCTGCCAGGTCCGCAGACAACTTGAATATAGCATAGCTTCGAACAAGGGAATCCAATTGGGAAAGTTACCAGGTACTTTGGAAGCCGTCCGTGACATATATAGGGCGAACGGCTTATTCGGCCTCTACATCGGTTTTCGATTGCACTTTGGTCCGTGGTCCACTTGTGCGTGTTGTCGTACTTAGTGACCGTCTTTCTATCGTCATACAGTACGCGACACGGCCGGTACAGCGTTATATTTTTTTGAATATGATGCTATGCGTCATCTTCTAGGCCGTCAACGCTCAGGGGAACAAGGTCCAACGCCTCCCTGGTTACCGATACCCGTTTCTCTCATCCCCTTTGTCTGCGGTTCGTTTGCTGGTGTCACTTCGTGGGCACTAATTTACCCGCTCGATGTGTGAGTGCGTTCTTGACCTAGTTGATCATTGTAATCCCAGCAATATCATTTCTCAGAGTCAAGACTAAAGTTCAACAACGTGCTTTATCCGGCACACCCCCACGAGGAATATGGGAAACTCTCCACCGGCTTGTACGAGGTACGCTGGAAGTCATTGTCATGTTCTATGTTTAGCTCACCTGTAATACAAGGTCCCGACCCGAAAGACCCCAAGCCAGTGCTTGCTGGAATAGCACGGATTTATCAAGGTCTCGGTGTGAGCGCGGTGCGAAGCATCACTACGCACGGACTCTTGTGGACTTTTTTCGATATCACGTCCTATTATATCGACCACTTATCCTGACTGCACATCTATCTGAGATTTCAACTTACATCACTACCTGTCTGATCCCCATACTCATTCGTTTGACAACAAGAAGCGGACCACCAAAGTCACTGGTGCATATTCCATAACTTAGACCCACGTTCCAAGTGTATTATAACGCCATGTCCCCATGCGCCTTAAATTTATAATGCAAGACAGAACAGGTGTCGCGTTCAACATGTATACATGAAATCGCTATGTCAATGGACACGATATTAGTTGATTAGGTTAGGTTAATCCCATTTGGATGGGTACGGTATAATGTGACATCAGTTCTGCCATACCACTCAGCTAGAAGTGCGTTGATCGCGGCGACCTTGTTGATCTCATCAACAGTGTTTACGAGAGAACAGTAATGTGAGACGCACCAGCTGACAGAGGGGATCGGCATGAACCCGACGCACAGTGAGCGGAAGAAGCTCAGCAAGAAGACACTGGATAAAACGCCAACCAGCTTGTTCCAGCCCAAATTTTGGGCCAAGTTCATGCAAGAGGGCATATATGACAGCTATGGCGTCGGGCCAAGGCGACATTGTAGCAATGTACCTTAAAGCATTCAGCGCAGTACTGCACCGAATTTGACCCCCATGGAATAAATAGCCGATCATCCTGACAATAGCCATCACTCGCATAAACAAATTTTTGCGAGGAATGGGTAATACTCCGTGAAACACGACATCGACGTACTATGAAAGTGATTGAGCCAGCAATTGAGATGAATCTATCATAATCGTACCCAGTGCAACGTCAGTTTCAGTTTCTCGATACAAAGGTAACTGAGTTCATCCAGAAAGTCCTTTTGGAGGTGAAACGACATCAATCCGAGACGGTCGGTAATGCTCGAGATAAGTTTGACGGTTTCCCGCGCAGATTCGTTCGTATTCCTTGAGCGAAATTGCATACACATCCATTGTATGTGTATAGTTCGAGCGAGGCCACGAATCTTGGCCCGTGTCGGACGGCCGATGATCTGTAGCGCCGGTGCCACCATATCGTCGATCGGGCGCTCTGACAAGACGGATTTCCAGTAGATGGTCGTGAAATGGTCGTCGAGGTTCTGTTGCCAACGGGGTGTCTTGACCAGCTCGTTCAGATGTTCATCGAAGGGCGCAAAGTGGCATATGGTTGGCATCACAGGATCGTCGTCCACGGGTGCGTCCGTCGATCCAGGATCCGATAGGGCCTCTTGAGCGGGTGATGCAACATCGTGGATCGTAGATCGGGGCCGCCTGTGCAACTCGCTCGCGCTGCCAGTGACGGATCCTCCAACTTGAAGGCGCGGAATGGCGCCAGTAATTTTTGAGGACATCGTTAAAAGAGTATAAGAGAGGTGAGCGGATGGAACTAGCTCTTCGATGCATCTTTTATGGTTATCGACGTCAAAGCAAAGGTCCTGCTAGTAGAATACCTGCTATGAGCTCCAAAAAGTACAACAAAAAATGTCGCCGGGGTAGCTCAGCTGGGAGAGCAACAGACTGAAGTTCCTACTACGGGTTTCTGGAGGTCCCGTGTTCAATCCACGGTCCTGGCACTTAATTTTACAATTTTTTTTCAACGAAGCTACTATCATCGAGTTTGCGGAGTATACTATCAATTCGCATAATCAAGGTCATCGAGTATTATTCAAGCGATTGTATACTTTCCATAATCTTTCTCTGGGTCGTATATCTACCATTGCGAATATTTATCAGTGACAAAAACACGGCGAATGCCCGGGTGCTCACCTCCCATCGTGATGCAGGGAATATATGTTTATTTCTCTGGTACCAACTTCGTTCAACGACTTTCCCGGCGTGGGATTCATCTTTCTCCTTCGTCGCGTCGGCAAGAAGGCGGACGTCATCATGAACATCAAAGTTAAAGAGAGGTCCCGATTTTCCCCTAGCTTTGTTGACGATGAAGTCATAGAAGGTATAGTGCTACACAAATATGAATGTCACAGCAATCAAAGAGAGGGGACCACACCTACTGCTGGGATTATAAGGTCCTCCTTGTATGCAGAGGCCAAGTCAGAAAATTCGACAGCCAAGAACGAGAGAAGGCGTACCTTGACAAACATCAAGTTATCAACGCTGACTCCTCTAAGCTCAGGGAACTGTTGTCGACACTTTTCCAAGAAGGTGCTGATAGTGTCCCCTTTCTTACACTTGGGAAAGCTAAAAGCTTGGGAAAAGCAGTTCAGATGGATAATTCAAAGGACGTACGAGTACGGATTTCCTGTGTCCACTGCCATCCCAGTACGAGTACGTGACCTCGATTTCCTCTGCTTTGAGTTCATCTTGCTTTCGGAGCCACTCTTGGCGAAGTCGCTCCCTCTCTCTTCTTTCTTCTTCTTCCCGTTCACGGTCAGGAAGAAAAGACGTGTCAACGTTGGGGTTTTTGCCAAACTTGGTACGTTTCATTGCAGGTTCGCTGTTCTCTGCATCTGGAGTTTGGCGAGAAGACACCTCTTCATCACCTTCCTCATCATCCATGGCGAAAGATAGCGTCGACTTTGCCTTCTTGCGTTTCTTTACTTTCCTTGTCTCCTCTCTAAACAAGTGCTCCGCGTGCTATCAGCTACCTTTTCTTGCGTGCTAAACCATGCAGCGAAGTCAACAAGAACAATGACTTACTTGAGCTCGTTCGTACGCGCTGCTTCTCGCGCCTTTGCTTCCTCCAGTGCCTTTCTCCTCTGCTGAAAGTCTTCCAGGTGGACAAGCCCAATCGTGCTATTCTTAAGGGTATCTTCCATAGAGTCATTTTGTCCAACAAACTTGTTCGCTGAGGGACGTGACTTTTCGGTTTCATTGATGAGATTTTGCTTCTGTCGTTCGTATTCTTCGCGGTTTTGGAGTCGCTGTTTGATGAGTTCGTCCTGACGACGTCCCTCCGCTTTGCTGGTAGACATTTTTCGGTCGTGAACGAGTGCTAAGTTGTAGGTGCGGAGTGTTAAATCGTTGTCTTTCCTCAAGCCCATTCATGGTGCACGTCCTCGGCGTACTTTTACCTGACTTGCAATACGCAAGGGTACGTGTCAGGTATCGCGTAGCGTTCTTAGTTCCCTGAGACATCTCTACAGCAAGCGTTAACGACGTTCTACGGCGTCGGAAACAAGACTGCCCACAGACTGTGTGCACGACTACAAATTCACGACCGTCAAAAAATACGGGACCTCACACCGACCCAGGTCACCGAACTTGCTTCTTTCCTTGCTTCTCCTTCTACCGCACCTCCGCTCCGTCGCATGCCACTCGCCTCCTTCAAGTACAAACCTCCACCTGTCTCTACGCCCTTGGAAGACATCCGGCGAAAAGCTTTGGAGGACTCAGTTCCTGGTCCCCCAGATCCGCTGAAGAGCTTGAAGATTGAGTCAGAGGCGAGGCGAGTCGTGAGGGAGAACATTGCTCACTTGAGGATGATCGGAAGTTATGTGGGCAAGAGGCATGCGATGGGTTTGCCCGTCAGAGGACAAAATACCCAATCAAATGCCAAGACGGCGAAGAAGCTCAACAGGGTCAACCGGTTTGGCTGAACGGATTTTTGGCGCGTCATACAGTACTATAATCTCAACTATTCAACGGTTTTGAACGAACAGGATTGACTTGCATTAGGACGATCCGGCGTATCATATTGCGTTCTGTTTTGAATCTAGAAACACAGGTGGGTCTAATCGTCGCCTACTGGCATTTCCTCCTCGAGGTATTTCAACAACGTGACACGAATTTCCGTGCTTTCGTCCCCTCGTAGCACGTCCGACAAAAATTCTGCCTGCACCTGCATTTGTACCTGCAGATCCGGGTGAGGTGTAATGACGCGTCTGTTGCGGGGCTACACACCATCTCCAGGGCACCCCTGATGACACCACATAGCACGTTACTGAACCATAAGCCACCCTCGAGAGCTTCTTCTGGCAACTCGACAAACTCTGCCAGCGGATTTTCTTCGAGTGTGAGGACAAACGATGAACCAGCTACTGTCCCCTGTTGCTGGGTACTGTTTGGTCTCGACGGCCGCGCAGTATGTGTGACCCCTGGCGTGATATTTAGGAATGATTTGAAACCAACCTGAAGATGAATATTGGTATAGGTTCGCTGTCCTTTAGAGAACACAAGGGTACACACTTTTGTCACGACCTCGCCAACTTCCCTGAAATCAGCACACCGGCCGAGAGAGCTCCTCGCCAGAAAATCCTCGATCAGTCTCGTTCCTATGTTGTAACCCATTTTCTCAAGCTGTTTGTTGACCTCGACATAGTCCTCGTAGTCTTGGATCAATTGTACGACGAGTGCGCCATACGTCAGTGCAAATAGTTCAGCGTTCTGTCGTTGTAGGTTAGTTCTAAAGCTGGGATATCGGGTAAAAGACAGGGCTTTGGCTTACGACTTTCTCGGTACGACTTTTCCAGAGGTCTTCACCGATGGCCTTGTACTGCTTACTCGTCGTCGCCATCGTCGGCGATGTATGAGTTGCGTGCCGCGATATAGATCACGTGTTGGATTTTTCCTTGCACCCGTACTACACTAGTACCCAAATCTACGACATATCGATCCTACTTACACTGAATCTCTACTGACAATGTCTAGACCAGAACTTCAAGCACCACCGGAGATCGTATGTTGTTTCTTCTCACCACTGTTGTGCATTCCTTGACCGCCATGCACCGTAACTCAGTATTACGGTGATGCCGAGGCCAAAAAGTACACTACAAAGTGAGTCGTCATCATTTTCGCCGTGACAGATGCCTTCGATGCCCCATAAAGCACCCGAAATCAGCAGATCCAAGCAGATATGACCTACCGAGCGCTGGAGCTACTCAATCTCCCGCCAGATCAACCCGCATTCCTTCTCGACATTGGTTGTGGGTCTGGATTATCGGGTGAAATCCTCGACGAAGAAGGATATATCTGGGCAGGTGTAGATATCGCCCCGAGCATGCTCGGTAAGTCAATCCAAGGCTAGACATACACGTAATCGCCATTCGACCCCCGAATCCAGAGGTCGCCTTGGAAAGAGAGGTCGATGGCGATCTGTTCCTGCACGACATTGGTCAGGGTTTCGGTTTCCGCCCGGGAAGCTTTGATGGTGCAATAAGGTAACACGGATATTAACACCTCTCGTGCGGACGATTCATCTCTCGCAGTATATCCGTTCTTCAATGGTTGTTCAATGCAGAAACGTCCCATCCGACGTCATCACCTCCGCACCGTCTCAATCGGTTTTTCACGACACTTTACTCTGCCCTCCGTAACCCTTCACGCGCCGTGCTACAGTTTTACCCGTCATCGGATGACCAAATACAGCTTATCACTTCTATAGCACAGAAAGCTGGTTTTGGTGGTGGTATTGTCGTCGACTATCCAAATTCCAAAAAAGCAAGAAAAGTGTTCCTGTGTTTGTTCGTCGGTGGTGGGGGAGGTGGACAGCAGCAACAGTTGCCCAAAGGTCTAGAGACGGAGGACGAGCAAGTGTCATTCGAAAGGAGAAGAGAAAAGGAAAAGAAGCGCGCTCGTAGTGGGAAGCGAAAGAATATAAAGGATAGAGATTGGATATTGAAAAAGAAAGAGGTGAGTTTTTTTGGTCCTTCGTCGCCGCCTGGCACCGATATCACCGTTTCGTAGCTGTATCGCCAGAGAGGGAAGGAAGGTGTTCCTCGAGACTCAAAATATACTGGGCGGAAGCGCAAGCCCACTTTTTGATTATTATTTTTTGCCTATTTCTCTGTCTGCGTCGACGGTACATGCGGACATGCGACTACGATATATACCAACCATCTGTCATGTCCGTCTGTCAACGAAGAGCTCGCGGCACCCTACCACGGCTTCATTGGCACTGCTTCGGATGAATAGGCCCTGTAAGACAGCCATGCTTATCCGGCGTCCATGATGCATCTCCGTCTCCGTAATTTCTTCTAGTTCCTGACCCATACGGTCAATGTCTTCTCTAGATGTCTCGTCGATTTCACCGTAAAAACGGGTGAATAGCGTCTTTGCTTGGATTGGCGAGGCATCATCAACCAACACATTGAGGTCGACACGACCGGGTCGGATGAGTGCCGGGTCGAGCTTCTCCAAGTGATTCGTCGTCATAAATATGATCCGCTCCTCTCCCGATGCGACGCCGTCTAGTGCATTCAAAAAGCCCGAGAACGTGACTGAGGACTGGTACCTACCAGGGGATCTACATGTGCCATTTGAGATATTAAGCAAGACTCACCCGTCATCGCTCGCTCGCACCCGCTTATTGAAAGCAGCGTCGACATCTTCGATAAGAATAAAACTACGTTCCGGAGCGTTGGAGAGAAGGTGGATCAGTTTATCATCGGCAAGGCCACGTTCAGAGAGATTTAAAATGCAGATATCGTAAGACAGCGAGCCAGCGAGCGCCTGAATGAACGATGTCTTTCCGGAACCTGGGGGTCCGTGAAGCAGGTATCCACGCCTATACGGTATACCTGTACGACAACTTCAATACACGCAACTTGGGTGAGGAACTGCACTTACCTCGATCAGCATACCACTGTCGTCGTCCCAAGAAGGCGCGAACGTCGTGTTCGATTTTCTCCCTTACACCCACGTTCAGTACTACGCTGTGCAGCGGACGTTTCCTCCTGGGCTGACCAAACTGTTTCCACTCGATGCCCCATGCGGTGCGAATGACGAGTTTACCGTCTTGACCCTTCAGAGCGAGATCCCGAGCCTCTGTAAGGAGCTGTGGAAAAAGCTGTCTATCTCGTGAGAGCGTTGTTAATGTTACCGTCTCCCATGGAGTACCGGACATCAACTGCATTGAGCGCGTTTCACGTTCTCGTTTCATCTTCCGAATTGGTCAGCCGGACGGATCCAATCTATTACTCTCCAAAGAAGAACGAGATGACAAACCTGTATCCATGCACCATGGTACTTGAACCAGTGGGTCCCAGGTCCTGCTACGAGCCTGAATAATGCCGAGGAGCTTCCGTTGCTCCTTTGTTCGAATGCCGTCTCAACACTCAATTGGTGACTGCGGAGCCAGGGGTGGCCGGAAGGTCTTTGTGAAGTACTTGCGTTGTGGGCCATCCACGCTAGAAACCATTCATATGCGCGGTCCTTGTTGTTCATCTCGAGGGAAACGAGCATGCGACGGCGGAGCGCGGTGGAACCGAGGACAAGACCCTGACGAAGGGCTGTAAGCCCCACACCAACTCCCTAGGAAAACAATACATGTGAATGTACTGATCAATGTCGTGCACGTTTCAGATTACCATGAGCCCAAAACCTGCTTGAAAATAAGGGCTACACTTTTTTTAAGTTTGTAAGCTTGGGTATCGTTTCCCAAACACACACAAAAAAAAAGAACACGACGAACTTGTCACCGAAAATACCAGCCAGTATAGAACTGTGTGTGGTTTCCTGAGTCGGTACGGGGACGGGCGGGAGAGGTGGAATCTGGGGAGTGTTGAACATGGTGGTCGACGGACGACGCGCAAAATGTAGCCGGTTATCGCGTGTGGCTAATTTAGGAGCGCGTCTCGGTCGCGTCGCCCTTTTTTTTCTAAGTCTTTGTTTTCGTGCTACTTTTGCTAGCAATGGTCAAGCAAGCCACCGTCAGCGAAGCTTATACGTTCCTTGGACTCGAGCAGGTAGGAAAACTCAGAGATCGTTGCTGCTAAGCGTGCCCCTTCCTAAGTCAATCCACAGGGGGCGTCAATGGACCAGGTCCGATACGCGTACAAGCAGGTGAGTGGCAACCATCCGAATCGATACATTTACCAAAAGAAACCCACAGCTGGCCCTACGTACGCACCCAGACAAGAATCAAGGAAACGCAGAAGCGACTGCGCAATTCCAGCGGATCAGCGAAGCATATACGGTACTTCAAGCACATCACACTCCTCCCGAGCTACGCCACCACTGCCCGTGCGGTTATACGCATGAGAGCGACGACGAGGGCGACGAGTATTTCGACGAGAACGAATTCTACTATTACGATGAAGATTATGAATCCGAGGAAGAACGTCTCATGTTCTTCAGGTAGGTGTATTATTGTTTTGCTGTACCGCTTATCTTTGTTTGTTGTCAGGTTTCTGTTTGAAGAGGTACTGAAGGGTCGCACTGGGCGCGGTTACGCTCGTGCCCGTATGCATGCCATGTTTTGCTGCGCTGATCTCAATTGACCTTTGATGTCCTCTTAGGGGACCCACACCGTCGTCGGACTCAACAACCCCCTGAGACGCAGGAAGAATACGAAGCTCGACTAAAACGTGCGAGAGAAGAGAGAGAACAAGCAGAGGTCCGTAGGGACCAGCAAAAGGCTGAACGTAAGGCGTTCGAAGCTCGGATGCGTGAAAAGGGTACGCGGAAAGCTTCCGCAAGGTCACGCGATGTACTAACGGCTTATCAGAACGTAAAGAAGCTGAAGAGCGACAAAGGGCAAAAGTAGCTTCCAGGAAAGCGGCAGCCGAAAACCAACGCAAAAAGGCCGCCGAGACGGCACAGCAACAGCAACAGCGTGTTCAATCCTTACGGTCAGCCACATTTGCTGCTGCACGTGCTGGAGAGGCTTCCAAAGTTAAGAAAGGTGTATGGGAAGATGAAGTCGATCCTGCCGGCGGGGAAATCAAGATGGGTTGCGAAAATTACGTCGCAGTACATCCCGAAGACCCAATGGAGACGCTCTTGCATATTGCTGCGCGGAATGGTGATACCGACCTGGTCGAGTGGCTTGATGCCCACAGTGAGCCCATGCAGTTTTAATGACCGTTGGGTCACAGCAAATCCTGACGTGTATCCTTAGGTGCTGATCCCGAAGAACGTAATTCGTTTGGGCTATCAGCCTTTCACGTCGCTCTACAGCATGGCCATGTTCGGATCCTCAAATATTTCTTCGAGTCATACAATCCGAAAGAGGAGGATTATAATGCCATCTATGACCTTCCGCCTACCAAGTCACATCTTTCTATTGCCCTCTCCTCCGCCGAACCTGAAGTAGTGTGGGTGATCCTGGATAGGGGTCTTGCGACGACCCAAGACATTGGTAACGCTTGGACGGAGGTCACATCAGGCAAGCAGGCGTTACTGAAGAAGATGGGTAACAATGGCACGAAGTACGCGGAGATCCAAAACCTTTTGATGAGTTACGGAGGTTTCACACCCCCACCCACTCCTGAAGTACCCTCTCAAGAAAGCAGCCCTCCGGCGAACAATGGTCAGCCCTTGGGTGGATCCCCGAACTTCCGAGAAGGTTTCCATCCCAAGGGACGGGGAACTCATCGTTTCAAAAACAATACACATCGCACTGCCCGGTCACAAGGTTCGTCGGACGATCCGATGCAGAATGGTGTCGCTAATTCATCTTGGCGACTACATGAAAATGGAGAACGTGGCAAGGCTCAAGGTCGTGGACGTGGACGGGGTCGAGGTTATGGTCGAGGCCGTGGTCGTGGTCGCGCAAACTAAGTCGGCACTCAACCATGCACACATCATTCCCCCCACGTTGCATTGCATTACTCTACTTCTTGTTACCACATCCTCTCATCACCATGCCACATACCTTTCCATCATGTTGCACGCATGCCTACCTACCTAAAGCAGCACACTGGTTCGTGTCAGTACAGTTTGTAATATCTCACAATCTCGCTACCCTACGTATGTGAATGACGATCAAATCAATGGTGTAATAATGTATATGGCTATCACAAGACTCGGTAGCAAATGCTGTTTCAATTCTGAGCGGTCCTTGAACGTGTTCATGATGCTTCCGGTGACATATTTGCAAGCAAACCCGTGTATGTGACCAGCGTAGTGACATTATCAATTATCTGTCATGTTCCGGTAGTCTAAGTGGATATCTTGTTTCAAGAATGACGATTCGTTGTCGACGAGATACATGTAGAGTAGGGCGTGCTTTGTTGACTTGTGTTTAATTCAGAAGCTCTTGTTACACAATGACAAATAAACCCTTTAACAAGTTCCACCACCTGTTTACATCGTCAGCATGGGACGTCTCGCCGAAATGCAGAGGAAGCTCTTGGAGGTATGTGTTTCGTAGGCACCTTGTACACACTCACAATGTTGCCACAGCAAATGATGGGCCCAGAAGCTATGGGCGTTGCTAATGCAAATTTGGTATGGTCCGACGAAAAGGTTTGCCGGAACTTTTTATGTGGGACGTGTCCACATGCCTTGTTCACCAATACGGTGCGTATCCACGTTTCAAGATTGAATAGCGCTGAGTAACAGCCATGATTTAGAAAATGGACCTTGGTGCATGTCCGAAATCGCACACGGAACGGTTGAAGACTGAATTCCTTCAGGCGCGCGAAGCGAGTCCAAACGACCCTATTTTCGCACGGTTTCAAATGGAATATGAGTCGAATATCTTTGCGTTTGTTGACGAATGTGACAGGCGAATCAGAGCTGCGCACCGCAGGCTTGAAAAGACGCCTGAAGAGAACGCAAAGACGACAAATTTAATGCGGGAGATTGCAGAGATTGAGCTGGCGATTCAGGGTGGGACAGAGAAGATCGAAACCCTTGGTGGGTCACATTGATGGTGGGATAAGAGAGGTATCTGACTTGGAATTTGAAACAGGTGAACAAGGCAAGGTGGATGAGTCTATGCGTGAAATGGCGGCCATCGAGGCGCTGAAGAGTGAAAAGGGAGAAAAAGAGGTTAGTGATGCATATGACCTGACTAGACGTGGATGTTGACGCTATGGGTGTATGGGTAGCGAGAGCTTCAACAGCTGACGGACACGTCCGGGGCATCTGGGCATCAGAAGTTGCGCGTGTGTGATGTTTGCGGTGCATATCTGTCCGTGTTGGACTCCGATCGCCGGTTGGCAGATCACTTTGGAGGCAAGGTAGGCCGTATGAACGGAGGCAATGACTTGAAAGTGATGTCACGTGTTGATAGATGCATCTGGGCTACCATGAGCTGCGCAACATGCTTGCGAAATTCCGGGAAGAGCGAGAGAAGCGCAAGGTTGCGCCACTATCCTCGGGAACGCCTAGCGGAGGGGGAGGGAGTGGGGCTGGACGACCAGGAAGTGAACGTGTGGAACACCGGTCTTCACGTGATGATCGGGACCGGGAGCGTGACAGAGGATATGAGAGGCACGGTTCGTCGCGATACGAGTGAGTTATTTTGTGTTGCGTCGTGTTTGAGATACTCACGGTGAAGTGTGAATAGTGATCGACGCCGAGATCGCGATCGTTCGAGATCACCCGGACGTGGCAGACGCTACTAGCAGGACAGACAAGGGATGGTCTGCAGCATGGTACCGGTGAGGCGGCGGGCGGTCGAGCTATCCTAAAAATAATGCGTAGATCCAACCTCACCACCTCAGAGATTACGTAATTTTTATTTGTGATATGAATTTACTATTTTAGGAAATATGGTCGGGCAAAGTTGATTGGGAAAATGTTTTCAATTTTGATGCTTGATTTTGTGCCTGTGACAGAATTTATATGTGACCAATTTCAAAACCTGCAGGCGACTTGCATGTCCTCCTCCTCCTCCTCCTCCTCGTACTCGTCTCTCTTCAATGTCTCTCTCAGATCCTCCCGACGTGAATACTCAAATGGATACAAGTCCTGTCCTCGCACCTTCCGACCCCGCTTTCTCTTCTAACCTCCAAACCCTCTTTCACGATCCCCCGGACCCGTCTCCCCCATCCGCAAAAATGGACCCATTCCCCTCTGTCAACTTCACCGCCCCCCCGCAGACTACCTCTGCCTCTGTCTCCACCTCCCGGTCAACACCCCTCCTCCCCGGTCCCCCTGCTTTCTCCTTGTCTTCCGCCATCTCCTCCATCACCGCCGCGATGACCCTCCCAACTCCCGTCTCCGCCGTCGATGCCACTGCCGCAACGTTGGTCAACTCTACCCCCGAGCTCGCATTTTCCTCTCTCCGTGGCGGTCCCCCTCCCTCGGTCCATGAATCCTCCTTCCCGTTTCCACCCCCGGACGTCGTCGATCCCCGCTTGGATGCCAATAACGGCTCTCCAGACAACCCCGGCGACCCACACCTCATGGTCGTCGGTGATATGTTGAACAAGTACGTACGCCTTGCAATGATAAGAGCACTCGCTCAGAGTCCCCTACTACACAGCATTGCCAAAACCGCCCAGTCTGCCAGTACTGCTTGTTCCCTCGGCCAGGGCTTCGAAGCAAATGCCCGGATCGACGAGCTCAAGAAGACCATCGCGCTGGTTTCAGAACTCATCGCGGCCACTCAGATAGCCGACCCTCCTCCGAGCTCTAGGAAATCGTCCCCCCAACGCTTTTCGTCCATTTTTGGCCTCTCATTACCCCTTTCTACCCCCAGCATTTCACCCCCAATTCGTCTCCCGGTAGCTACCTCCGTACAAGATGCCGGACAGACTGTCTTCCACTATTCTCCCGGCCGCGCAGACCTGAATACAGTAGACTCTCAAAGCTTATCAGACACCTCCGATTTGTCCCGTAAACGTTGCGCGTCATCTATGGTTGGTGATCGCGTCATTAAGGCACTCAAAATGGAACCCCAAGAGGATAATATTCACATCATGCCTCAGACAGCAACGTCCGCATCCTTTCCACCGACTACCGTTGCTTCAATGGCTCCGTTCGTTCCGTCCAACCCTCCCGCCGAGCCTTCTTCACGCCCAACGAGCTCCGCCGGTTTGCCGCACAGCGTTTTCAAGGAACTTTCTCATCGACCGACGACACCAACTGTACCAACATTAGGTTTCTCCATTCCGGCCACCTCAGCCCCTACGACTTCTCCGTTGCCAACGGCCGTCGTCCATCCGGGTCATTTCCCCCCTTCAGTTCGAACTTCGTGGTCAGATGGAACTGCAACCATACCGCCAAGGACGCATCAACACACACTCTCGGGTAGCTCCCTCACAACTGGCATGAGTTTTCAATCTATACCCAACACAAGTGCAGGTTTACCCCCTTTGCCATTCTCGTCAACTGGAACATTTGCTACCGCATCTTCTCAATCACGTCCAATCACCGCAGGAGGGGCAGGCATCAGCCCACCAATTGGCCGAGTATCACGATCAGGCTCATTTACGAAGAACAACTCCTTTTCTTTTGGTCTTCCTGAAGTACTCCCCGCCAACGGAGCACTCGATTTTCTTCAGTCTTCCATATCCACGCTGCCAACAAAACTGACTGCCCCCAGTCCCACATCGTCCCAGGAAGGGGAGAACGATGTCGATTCAGACAGTGGGGATTACTCTCTGTCACAGAGCCCCGAGTCATCATCCGGAAATACCTCGAGGATTTCTCAGGCGCCGAGACCCGTCGCTGTCCATAGCAACCGTTCGAGTGTCTTGTTAACGCAAAAATCTACGGAGAATCTGACCACTTCGAATCATGCAAATGAGGTGCCGCAGGAGTACCGTGCGGAAGTAGATCGCATCTTTTTTGAATTTCTGAACAACATTTGCTCCAATCGTAAGCATATATACAAATCTTATCCCACTTGGCTCACCACGTTTGCAGTGGATGCGACAGATGCTAAGGGGGAGCCGATACATCAAACGTTGATGGCTAAAAAGATGCAACGTTTAGATGAATCTCCTGACTTCCGGCCATTCAAATTCCGGATACAAGCATTCACCAACGCATTCCTAGAAGAGGTAAGCTTCCCAGGTTCTAATGAAGGATAGCTTCATTGACAGTGACTCAACAGCTTGCCCGGCAAGGTTACCCGGAGGATAAAATTCCCATGAAGAAGGTTAACCTATCGCCAATATTACCTCACATCGAGCACTCACCCATGAGA
Organism: Hemileccinum rubropunctum; assembly: GCA_038089535.1. Lineage (NCBI taxonomy): Eukaryota > Fungi > Basidiomycota > Agaricomycetes > Boletales > Boletaceae > Hemileccinum > Hemileccinum rubropunctum. The sequence continues at coordinate 293,151 of JBBPLC010000001.1, read as the reverse complement.
TCCCCGCAGATTCGAACCTATCTTTGGAACCAACCGTACATCTCGCGTTTCAACGAAGAAGGGAAAAAGACGAAGTCGAAAGGTAACCACATCTGGAATATAGATGCGAAGAAACTTCCAGATGGGAGGTGGACGTTTAGACCCTTCCACCGCCGGGTTGCTGGATCACCACCAAGCGTAGCATATGTGGGGTTACGATGGAGCTGGGCACCGCGTATTTGGGATCCACAAGCGTCGCGGACAAACCTGCAAGTCACCTACAGTTCCACCTCTCTTCCGTCATGGCTGTCGTGGGAGGATGACGTTTTACAAGGAACACCGCCACCCGATGCAGAAAGTTGTGATATTACGGTGGTAGCGAGGGTGAGTTCCCATCCCCCGTACACGTTTCAGTTCCTGACTTCATTCGTAGTACATACAAGACGGCGTCGAAGAGCAACTCGCACAGAGTTTCCATCTTAGTATTGCTCCAGTCTCCACTATCGATGGTTCTTCCCCCGCTCCGAGACGAAGCTCCATGAACGGTGACATTTACAAGACAAGGCGTATATCCAGCGAAATTAGTGCCCCTCAGTTGACACCGCCTAGGTCAGTTTACAGCGATAGCTTTTCGTCCACCCGCTGAAAACAAACATCTCAGATTGAGATCGGCGACCACTTCATCCATCCCTCCTCCGGTTGCCAGTCACGACGCTCAAGTCATGCAGGTACTGACAACAGCCGCTCAGCGAGTTGCTCAGGAAGCTCAGTCTCAGGTCATCGCATCAACGGCATCCAACGGGCATGTTTCGGAATTGCAAGCACTTGCGAAGCAGCAGCATGTCCTTACGGTCACGGCACAAGCATTTGATCAAGAGGTATCCGGACAGCGGTCGGAGACACCCCTTCAAACGAATGTCTTGGCGGCAGCTGCACAGCAGGTCGTATTACAGGCGGCTCGACAAGTAGCCGCCGATCGATCAGCCGCTGTAGCCTGCCAGATATCTGCCGGCCTACCGCCACCGCCACCCGCAGCGACGCAAGTCACCGTGAACGAGGTGTCCGTGGCAACGCAGTCTGCCGTTGCGCAAGCTGTCGAAATCACTGGCCCTTTATCCAGCGAAGTGGATGTGTTAATAACGGCCAGTTCGCTTCTCCAGCAACAGATTCGCGCCCCAGTAAGTCCACCTATACCCGTGCTTGATCCCACACGACGAATTGTTCCTGTGGATATTGTACGGCCCCGCTCAACGAGTATCGTCTCCGCAGCATCACTGAGCTCAACGGATACCGCCGCTCCTTACCCTCCTGCCGTTCCTTTTACATGACTTCAATTGAATTAACTCACGTCACTCGGTGTCATATTGGTCAGGGATTTTTTTTTTGTTTTTGTTTACTGATTGGGTCTCCTTCTTTCGGTTGTTTTGTCTCATCGATCATAGAATTTGCTGCACTTTAGTTGCAACCATCTTTCCACCCGTTTACTTGTTAAAAAGAAAAAAAAAACATGTTCATTAAAGCATCATCTGTACGCATACGATTTACCACGGACAAATCATACTCTCAAACCAGATCCACCTTTCGACCGCACATGCCACAATTGTGATTGTCAAACGGATTGTCAAACGTGCAATGCGGACAAGGCTTGGCAGATTCATGCCCTTCGCCTTCGGAGCTTGTACCAGTGTCAGCAGAGAGGCTTGCGTAAGATGCCGATGCTGCCAACAAGGTTCCGCCAAAACCTTTCTCCTCTTTTTGTCGTTTGCTCGCATGCCCATCCGGACTATTCGCGAAGTCATCCTCGTTCTCAGCTTCCTCTCGAAGGTCCAGGGTATCGTTCATCAAGATGCCCAGAGATTCGACCGTAACCGCGTTATCCTGCAGTTCCTGACCCTTGTAAAACAGTCTCTGACAGATCGTCGGAATCTTGAGTGATGCATGCAGCTAACCCCCCAAAAATAACGTTATCAAGATTGATCGATGAACAAATGAGCGAAAAAGAAGAGAGAACGGACCTCGACTTTGATGTCCTTGACGGTCATAGACTTGGATATCTTCAGCCGCGTGTTCTCCCGTCTGTCCCTACCTTGACGGATCCGTTTGGATTGCCTCGTTCCTCCGGTCATCCGCGGTCCAGCCTCTTGTTTCGTGTGTTGACTGCCGCGTTGCACACCCTCATCGTGGTCACCACTCGTAACAGGTTTCGAACTCAAGAATCGCACGGTGATGTCGGTGAGGTTGTAATCCCGGCGCCTAGTCAACAAAATATGGAACGTGATGTTAGGCATCATTTATGATGTATACGGCCAAGACGGAAACACGCCCGTTCAATCCTAGGCCGATACGGAACATGGGACTCATCAACGTACCGTTTCAGACGACATTCGTGACAGACTGGCATGTCGTGCACAAATTTCGTATCCAATATCCCCAAAGAGTCTTCTAGGAATCTCTTCTCAACGGCCACCGTGGGGCCACAAGTGTACCTATTGTAGCCTCGCGTCAGCATGCAAATGTTTCGGCGGTCATTTAGACCAACGAGATGGGAAAGAAAGTCGTGGGAGATAGATCGAAACCTACAGTTGTTGCAAAATACACCATTCACTCATTTGGATAAGTGCGATATCACTGTCCCAGTCATTTGGTGCATTAGGGTCGAACACCAGCTGATCGTGTTGGCAAAAGAGCGGTGATGTGTCGACTCCATCCGGGCGGGGAGTTTCAGCCGGCCGGCTCAGCCACTTCCGCCACATTCGGACAAAGTCAGCTGGAAGGACAGCACAGGGAACGTTCTCGAGCAACAGGGTATTTCCTATTAATGCATTATCATGCATGTGTCGTAATCGTGCCTGCCGGGTGCGAACAATGAGCTCACGAAATGGAGGAAACTTTCCATGTCGGTGGTGCAAGAGCTACCGTATCTCACCTTTTCATCTTCTGCTCTTTTGCGTAGCTCGCGCTTATCCTCTTTCGAGGTATGGATGTAAGCCTCGCAAATTGCGCAGGGCTCTTCATTGGTCGATAAAGGCACCCATTCGGGGAACAACTTCTTGAGACTCTCACATGCCTGACGAGAGATAGGCGCTTGTCAAACGACCCGCAGTCGAATTCTATTTCAAGCGACCCCGTTGCTTACCTGAGAGGATATGCTTCGACGGGCAGTTGACACGAGCGATAACTGATCATGTTCACAACGCACATGTCCACGAAACTCCGCAGAATCGGGGGAAGGGTCACCATGCAGCGGAACATGCATCCTTGGCTTCTGAACTCTCCAGCCTACGCATGGCCACATGGGCGGGTCATGAGTGGCATAAAAAGTGTGGTGACGAAATGAGTGAAATACCTTTTAGCCAGGCTTTGGAAATCCAGTATCCAGACTCCCCTTGCTGCACATCGCATATTTCATCGAATTGGGCAACTAAACGAGGATGCTCAATCTGGTAAAGTCGTTCTATGAAAACGAAGATGAGCCGACAACGTTGCGGTATGGTACCCAACTTACCTATGAAAGATTCCTCGACACAAACTTTGCAGACTTCGTGTGGACTACGCACAGGACCGATATCCTCACGAAGACTGAGCCTCTCATACGCTTTCTGGAAAACAGATTCTTAGTAAATCACAACGAACTGCGAGGATTCCCAATTACTCTCGACATGCGTGCCATGTTATTGGCTTTGTGTGGGTTGAGCCCACCATGACAACATAAGATATCAGGCATTGCTACCACCTCAACGTCGACATCTCCTGAAACGGATTGGGAGCGCGACTTTTGCTCCTCGGGCTTCTTGAATGGTTTTGCCAACCAATTCTCGAGTGCTTGTCTACTGACCACTACGGCATCCTAAAAACGACAAATCGGGAAGTCAGTAAAATGGCGTATCTCCATGGGTGATTCACGTTCCTCATGGACAGATGCAACATGCCAATGTGTATATACACTCCGCATCCATTCCCTCAATTCTGCAAAGTGTTCTTTGACTTCTCTTTCTCTGGTTTGACATCGCTTCACTCCATACCAGTGTGGGAATTAAAATTTTGGGGGACTGACCTTCGGGCGTAGAGTTCGCAGGCTTCGTCGTGCCTCGCATTGACCATTTTGACCACGTCTCTTGCACGTTGGGGTGGAACGAGGATAGTCGGGTCCGATGCATCTGGGGACTCGACACAGGGCCTAGATGCACCATTAATAGTAGGGGAAGAATTAACATCAAGGGTGCTCTCGGCGAGATCTGGGGTAGGCGCATGGCTGACGTTTGACGGCTCTTCTTCCTTCCGCGCGTAGATAAGCATATAGGCGTCCCTCGACGAGAAGACATCGCTATTTTGACAGAATCACACAGGTGAGCGCCGTATGCCTCCGGTTTTCGCCATTACGCACCCTTCTGGGACCTTACCAGGCAAGGAAACATTTACTTCCGTGGGGGCCGGCAATCTGGAAGATGTGGGGGACACAAGCAAGATGAAATGGAAGATTCGATGACGAGAAATCCATCACGTACTCAGCAATTTCATCGTCACTATCGTCGATCCTTCGTTTCTTCGCGGAACGGGCGCGGGGTTGACCCCTGAATATCAGGCCAGAAAACATGAAGACATCTGGACTAAACTCAAGAGGAGATACGCACTTTTTGGTAGCTCCACTATCATTTAGGACATCCACTATCTCTTTTCCAGTATATCGTTTCTCCCCAAGGAAATCGATCTTCGTTACAACCTCATCGTCGAACTGGAACCATGTCTTCGAGCTGCACATTGCGATGAGTGAGCGAACCTATGAGACAATTGCTTAAACTCACTCAGTGTCCAGAACCTGTGCCTCGTAGTGTCCGTGATAAGCACTTGGCCCTTTGTGCAGTAGCACCCCTCTCAACTCATAGATGTTCGCTGCACTCTCTCTTCCCTCGGCACTAGTCACACTCTTGTCGGCTTTGAGGAACTTGTTCATATCCAGGACCATCGGAAATAGTAAACTGTGCTTGGATTTCTTCCTCTCCATTGAGTCGAAATCGTAAATGAAACGAAGAAGAGAAAAGTGGAGGACGGGAGGAAGAGAACGTAGTTCGGTATAACGGGTCGCTTCCTGAAGCGAAGTGCAGTTAGAACAAGAATATCTGGCAATATCAGAATGCTATGAGTGGGAATAATCATATTGCATAAGCAACAAGAGAGCCCACTTATTATCGCCCGTAAGTTTCTCATTCTGCAGGAGAGCAGCTATGCGATCTTCGAGTCGCGTATTATTCTAATATGATGTTGGGTCAATTAATCGTGTGATGAAGAAAGAAGCTATCACCTCTATATTGATCTCCAGTTCGAGAAAATCGGATGAACGCTCGGATTTGCTACGGCAGTTGTGACAAAGGGTTCCATAAACCAATCCTCCTTGGAACTAACACGCAAATGAGTGGCTGTATGACGACGGAGACAAGACGACCTGCTTGGTTGGATATGAGTGACCGGAGAGATGGTGTAAGTTGCTTCTGGAATTCACTGTCAAGATGAGACATGAATAGTTTTGAAAACCTGCCAAGAGAGCTGCTCAGCGAGAGACAAGTGGTTTCTGGAGAAAAACCAACTCTTGTGCATCCTGTTGCTCGGAGGTAGACAGTTTGAGGCTTTCGGCAAATTTAACTGGGTTGTATACACTCTGTGTGCTCTCCTGAAGAGCGGCAAATGTCACTTGGAGTTGGAATACGGGAGAGTCCTGTGGTTCTGTTAGTCAGGCTCTGATTTGAGGTTACAGCAAGAAATGACTAACCTCAAAACTGTTCTCAGTATCGTGGGATGGTTGACATTGGTAGACTCCACGCCGAAACGCTAGATCGCGGAACCACACCTCCGGACTTTCGTAAGGGGCAACGTCGAGAACACGAGGGGGGAATACATACTTGAAGAAAAGCGTTTGCATAACAGGTTGCGCCAAGATTCTGCGTAGTATGGGCGTAGATGATTGGTATAGGACAGCACGGGACGACCATGACATACTTTCAACCCAACAGGCAGTTCCGGGTCACGAGAGCTAAGGATCGGGTTGAGACCTAGATCCGACGCCTTGATGAACAGTTGCCTAGCTGCTTCTAGAAAAAAAACACGACCTGGATTACTGCGGGCCCTAAAAACGCGTCTAAAGCGATGCGACTTGCCTCCGTCTTCCCACTGATCGTGGCCAAGATAGTTCAAGCAGTTGGGGTTGTTCTTGCACACCTTCTTGTTACAAGGTGGTGGTTCATCATCTGAGACAACTATGATATCGTTCTCGAGTTCACCGTTGGCAACCATGGACCGAGTTTCGTCAGCAGGTGGAAGGGAAGATTTTTGTGGCTTTGGCGTGCGTCTGTTACCGCAGAAGGAGTTCTTGTTGCGTTCCGACAGCCCACAAGTCATGAGACGGTGCTCAAGGGTGATCTGAGACGGGTCCGAGACCTCTGTATCAACCCATCCCCAAGTCGAAGACTGGCTCGCTGCTAGCTTTGCACGTTTGAGCTGTTCGCCAGCAGCGAGGCCTGTAGGTGCAGGAGAAGCTCTGCGTTTGCGCTTGGGAGGCATTGTAAAAGTTGTACAGAATGCGGGGGCGGTGTCGGGTGTGAGTTGGAAGTTGGAAGAGAAAGAAGATGTGGAGAGGGTCAACTCGTCCCCGAATTCCGACTAGTACATACAATTGTTACGTATTTACTACTACATACCACCACTACACTTCACGAACATGGACAGAATACGGACTCTGTTCAGGAGACCACGACGAAACGCAAACGTGGTTCGACTACGACGGCGAAAAAATGTTGCGGGCCTCGTTTACCGCAACCTCTCAGAGATCTCGTTCGTTTGTGTTCTCTTTCTGCTCGCGTCGTGCTAATGAGTTTCTATATCATCGCGCAGGACCACCTTGCTTTCAGCTGGTTACCTATGGATGGCACTCATTCCAATTCCAATGCTTTCTCAGGGGGTTTATATCGACGAAAATGCGTTGCAACCAGCTCAGGTGAGTCCCTGGACATCAAATGCGTGGAATTGCGTGCCCTGAGTTTGAGTGCAGGTTAACACTAACTGGAATTGGCAAGACGTACACCAGGCTGACTTGTATCTTCATCATCTGGAAAGTCTCCGCGATAGAAATGCTACGAGCGAGCAGTGAGAGCACCTAAACTAGTTTGGTAATCACTATGGTGTACTGATGTATCGAGTAGGAGAGCCAACTTCGTCCGTGATGAGTTTGCAAAGCTCGGCCTCGCCGCTGCGACTCAGAATTACACGTTCATGACCCCCTCTGGTGTGCGTATTTGTCCGTCGACATTCGTGCATAGCATCTTATGCCTGTATTCTTGACAGAACGTCTCTGGCGTCAATGCCTATGCCCTCATGAACTCGCCCCGGGCTTCGGGATCTGAAGGTATCGTCATTAGTGCGTCGTGGCTTAGCGAGGTCGGTGAAGAATTATACAATCTGAGAGGTATTGCGACGGTGATGGCACTTGCTGGTTTCCTAAAGAGTATGCCCATCCTAGTCTTTCCTTGAGTCGCTATTTGACCTCCACTAGATTATTCCCTCTGGGCGAAAGATATCAACTTTGTGATAGGCGACAATTATCTTGATGGCACACACGCCTGGTTAAATGCGTACCATGGCACGATACCACAAAGTCAGAATCACTTTCTTCAGCGTTATCCTGCTAACATGGACATCTAGATCTCGACACTGATCTCCTCAAGCTTACCTCCGGCGTCATCTGGAATGCCCTCAACATTGATTACAGCGGTCACTCGTTTTCTCATCTTGGCGTGTTTTTTGGTCGGTCCTTGTAATTCTTTACCCTTTCAAGCTAATTAAATACCTTTCCTCCAACGCAGAGGGTCTCAATGGCCGGCTCCCCAACCAAGACCTAATAAACTCGTTGCGTCTTATTTCTCATTACACCGCCGGCGTCCCCCTCGTTCTCTATGACCATCTCGAAATGCACGACGCACCCCAGAGAAGTCTCCTAGCAAATGCACCAGAGTTCATGAAACGCAGCCCACAGCTCAGGGACCTCGGATACCGAGCGAGGAATATAAAGAGACACATGAGTTATCAGGCAAGGGGAAGACCGAGCGGGGCCCATGGCTTGTTTCATCGGTGCGTTACCAACACCATCGAATCAGAGATTGATCGTCGAAATGTTTGTCATAGATTCCGGATTGATGCGATTACGCTGTATGCCGTTCCAGCTGATGGTCCTCATGGATTTCATGCTCTCGGCAGGTCGGTTCTTATTGATATATTGCCGTCCGTGTAATCACACCTACTCAGGGTAATCGAATCGACTCTCCGTACATCGAACAACCTTCTGGAGCGCCTGCATGCATCCTTCTTTTTTTATCTCCTCACAACTCCAGGGACTTTCATGAAGATCGGAATGTTCCTCCCAAGTGCTGTGCTAGTCGGAGTTGCGATGATATTTTTGGGGTTAGGGCAGTGGGTGGGGGCGGGTTGGGTGCAAGACCCCCCCGATAAGATGCAGCAGCAAAACAAGGAAGATGATAGCAAGGTTGCAAGTGCCGTGAATACAACTGTCTCGACAGTCGCAGTGCAACCAACATGGCGACCGAGACGAAGGCCCGTGTTACCTGCGATTGCCACCATCCTTGCTACGCACACCATCGGTCTACTGGCATTCGCCACGATCAACACTACGTGGTTCCTTCAGAACCAAGTTGTATGTCTGCTCTTTGTACCCTCGTGCCGTGCTCACCCCGCGTTGGCTTCGTTAGGTCTTTTCGTGGATTCTTTTTCTGGCATTCAGTCTCGTTCCTCATGTCCTGCTTGTGTTCATACCGTCTCACCCACCTTCATCAGCACCGTTCTCGATGGTCCTGCAATCCTTCAACCTCTGTTTGGCATCGACAGTCATTTCCATAACCTCTCTCCTTAACTTTTCTCTCGCCGCTACGCTCGCCGTCGCCCTTGGCATTCCGCTTACTTGCAGTCGTGTCTCATCCCGACCCTCTCAACCATCAACCTCACTTTTCAAGAATCCTTCCCGGTTGGTGCTCTATGCAGCGTATTGGCTACTTGCCTGGGGTTGGCTTCTTCTGCCGGAACAAGTTGAAAGAGCGGTGTGGAACTGGCAGGTGTTGGGCGTGTGGTTTGCGCCGTTTGTTTGCTTCGTATATGCCCCACTGGTGATGCAGTCGAGCGTGGTTGGGTTGTCTCAATCACGATCCTAGAATAGATTCTTGCAAACCATCGTATCCAAACCTGATTTCAGTGTAAGTCTCCAGTCGCTGGAGATCATCAAACTTGGAATATATTTTGTGTGATTGGGGTTCAACCAATGTCCATTGCGCTGGGATCGTCTGATCCAAACAAGTCAGCACCCACTTGGACAGCATCCCCAGCTTCCACCTCGTCCTGTGCGCCAACCTCAGCGTCTGTATCAGGATCCTCAACAGCGATGCCCTCTTTCTTCCGCCGTTGCCTCTCTTTCATCTCGTCTCTTTGTGCCCGTTTCATCTCTAGATCAGCCGAGAGTTTCTTGAGTGCATCTTCGAATCGTTTCTAAACAGGATCTCTTAATGTATGCCATACCGACAAACAAATGGAAGCAACATACCTTGATGAGTGGGTTTGCAGAGATTGCGACTTCATGCTCCTTCTTCGCCACGGCAGCCTCCAAGTCTCTTATCTCCTCATTTAATAGCTTCCTCCCTTGAGCATCTTCATCGTCTTCGTCTTCATCACTCTCGTCCTCATCTTCCTCGTCATCTTCCTCGTCGTCATCCTCTCCACCTTCCTCTTCGTCACCCAGTGCGAGGTCTAGTTCAGCAGCGAGTTCTTCGTCGATATCACCCTCTGGTTCGGCTTCTTCCCCCTCATCCTCTTCGGCGTCATCATCAGCCGCGTCAAGTCCAGGGGTAGCCGCATCGCCTGCCTCTGAACCAAGAGGACCTGGGGTAGGCGCCTCCAGAGGTTCTTCACGCTCGATAAATTCAGAGTCTGAAAGATCCGGGTTGACATTTTCGAGGACATCTGCGATGCAGTACAGTAAGCCCCAAACGAGCACTCGAATCCATGTTCTCGGCTCACCATACTTGACTTCCGCTGCGAGATTATCAGCTGCCAGCAGCCGTTCCACTTCCTCCTCGACGCTTTCTATCGTCTACAATGCAGGATGAGTAAGAGTGACGCAAACCAACCATGGTCCGTACGAACCCGCCTGTTGACTCGTTTTCGGAATCGTCGCTTGCGTACGTGGTGTAGAGGAGGGGTAATACCGTGCGGCCAGATGAATTCATCAATTTTGACGTTCCTGTTTGCCGTGACCGCCTCTTCGTTCTGTATGCGATCTCCGACCACCAACATCTGTATTCAAATTCTAGAAATACATCGAATGCGGCGCGCGTGGCGGGCAACACACACCTGACATATATCCGCCACTTTAAACATCTGTTTATTGTCGAGCGTCTTTTGCGCTTCGATAATGCAAGGCAGATCGACCAACTTGAACGAATAGAGCGAGTTGTTGATGTGAAAGATGCCCCGCCGCGAGTCTACCATCTCGTCAGCTTCGACGACACAGACAACGCGTTTGACGTACCTTTAAACTTGAACCAAACGTCGTTCCCGATCTCCCTCGCCTGAATCATCTTGCGCAACCGCTCGCAATCCTCTCCAGGGGGCATCCGAATGATGAACTGTTCCTCAAACGTCAAGTCCTCGTCGTCCGAATCTAATTCTCGGTCATAGGGACCCAAGAAGGACATGCCCGGGGCTTGCGCCGCTGCACGTTCGCTCAACTTGAGTTTAAGCTTTGGTTGCGGTTTTCCGAGCTTTCCAGAAGAAAAACGCGTGGTGCGTTCGGGTGCCTCTGGAGAGCTACGGAGACGAAGTGTGGTGGCCATGGCGTGCTCTGCAGCTGCTCGGAGTGGGCGTGTACGTTGAGGTTGCGGTTGAGATGGTGGCGGTGGGTGGTGGTTTATGCCATTAACAGCCGATGAGGGACCGGCGCGGTGCTCCTCGACATCGTCTACGACGATGAGGTCGTCATCTATCATCACGAACTCGACGATGGCGTCGTCTTTCGCATAGGGAATTGTAGGGCGTGACACGTGACCCTAATGTAATTTACTAGTCTTCGTCTTGTTCATCCGCAAGCTCTCCTTTTCCCTCCTCACTGACACTTTCCTCATCCTCACCATCTTCCGAGTCTTCTGCAGAGTCCCTTATGATGAGAAAATGCGTGTAACAATAGGCTGCGGCCATTGCGGCCGCTGCTACCATGTAAAGTAAACTCGCCCTTGTGTATTGGATATCCGCAGGATCAGCCTGGGTGCGTGCACTATCACCACCGAATGAACGGGGAACGAGGGTGCTCAGCAAAGATTCTGATGCCGTGAAAAGTTCATAAGATGGCGCTTGCGCTATTTGAGCTTGTATGCGTCGGGCATGTTCGATCAGAGCTGGATAAGACTCAAGTAGCTGTATCTGAAGAACGGCGTCGGGGAATGGAGGATCAGCCAATAAAAGGATGTGTGCAGCAAAATATATGTCGAGACTCGATGGACTACGAGCGAGGATCATCATCAAGAACCGCATTCACAAAGAAAGGTGACTTGCCGATCCCCAAAAAAGAACTGCTTTCCGTGCAAGTAGTTTGAATGTACCCCAAGCGCAGTCTTTGCTTTATCCAGAATCTATGCAAACGATCAGGGACCGTCATTAACCCAACTAGTTGCCCACCTTCTCCCTCTCGAAAGCACGCGTGAATGTAACTTTGTGGTCTCGCTTCTCTTTCTTGTCCTTCGCAAACAGACCCTTTTTCTCTTCCTCGGGACTAGGCAAACTCCAAAGCCCTGCGGTCTCCAGACGAGGCCTATACGCGTCTCTTATACGACGAGGCACGTAATACTTTTGCGGGACATGCATTTCGCTTGCAAGTGCAGGATTGGTCAATCCCCAGAAATTAGCATCGTTCCCGTAGAAAAAGTGCGACTGCATGCACGACTGATGGGTCACAAGACATTGACGAAATAACATTGACTCACGACGAGGTCAGATATATGTGATTCGACGTGTGCATACAATGCGACCTTTTCAGCTTTTTGCAAGCTGGTTAGAGATGCGTCGAGGTCCGTCACGCCTGAGGCGCCCGACGACTTTGCGAGGGATGACACAAAAGCCACTATGGAGGGGAACGTAGAGACTGCGGTGTGTGCATGGGTCAGAAAAGGCAGATGACCTATGTTCGCAGGTCAATACGATGTGACAAGGTCTCTAGTAGAAGTACTTGCCGTTGGGTGATTTATCTGGATTAGAGCAGGGTGCTACTCTGAATTTACCTGGAATGGTCAGCTGGAGATACATGACAGCGGCGAGACATGTCGGGTCGAGCGATGAGAGGTTCCATTTTGCTGGCCAAACGTGCAGAGTGTACGGTGGGTCGGATTCAGACATGGGACTAACAATGACAAACACGGTACAAATCAATCACAAGATCATCAATCTTCTCTTTGTTCTTTCGTCCACTTCCACTCGTTTAAAAGTATGCATGACATGAAATAGGTAATGGACATAGACTATCAGCGGAGACAGCATCTGATTGACCGACGGCACATTGCAGGCTTATGTATTCCTTTCTTTATGCCTCTTCTACATCGCCTTCGCTCCTCTGTGGCTCGTCTCCGCGTTCGAGGAACATCGCAGCTGGACCCAGGTCAAGGATACCCTCCCCTGGGTAATGGATGGGGTGCCTTGAGGTGCTCACCGTTCGGATATTCGTCGTTCGCCGAACAGTGGCGCTCCCAGGTCTGAATGCATTCCGCAGTCCATTTCCCTGCTATTGATCAACAACCTTGCACAGACAAAAGTGGCGGATACTTACCATCCGCTCCAAGCTGCCACTTGGAGTGGCGTCCGGTGCTGTGCTCGTTGAACTACCGGACGGGAGAGGTGCACTAACCACACGGCGGCTCATCGTGCAGGATGTTTGCACTGCCGGTGGTATCTGTGGTGCATTCTCCATGGGCATGATGCCCTGAGAGAGCAAGAACTCTGAAACGTCAATCAGCACGCTTGCGCTACCTTTATACTTTGGACATACCTCGGGATCTGTATCGGAATACAAAGGTCACAAAGGAACGATTACCCGACCCATCATGCGGCTTCACCTTCCAGGTGGATGGATACTGCTTATTGGTACTCGTCTCTTCTCCATAGCTTGTCGAACATTTCATTCACAAAATTCACTAGATCGTATGCGTGCAATTTACCTGATGTGGTGGCTCAATGTGTTGCTCTGTGATCCGGAGGGCTTGGGGAGTTGCTGTAACGAGTTCGCCGCTTTCACGCCATCCTTGGAGACAAGCCTTATCTTCAGTATGATCGTCCCCGCGTCGCGATTGATTTGTGCTCCCGAGGCTGTTGGCACAACATTGAGCAAGGTGCTGGACCAAAAGATAATACCTTACATGCGCTGGTCTGCTCTGCAAACATGAAAGGACGTTCTGTTTCGGGACCTGTCCGGACGCCTTCTCTCCATGTTTCGCCATGACCGTTCAGGAATCGGCCAGGTACGACAAAACCATCTAAGGCGATGAAACCACACGAGCATACTTGCGATCCTTCGTCTTTCCAATGGACGCAGAACCTCTGTCATTGTGATCAGATCGTTGCTCTGGTGTTTGCTAGCAGCTACCCACCTTTCCCGCATCGCTTGGTATCCAGCACGAAACCTTGTTCGCGTTCTTGTCGACTGCAACGAGGTATTCAGGGAGGGGATGACCCTCTGATGTGATCCATGCTGAAAAGCTGCGGTGTGTAATCATTGATGTGAAGACGGTTGGATGTTGTCAAGATCTGGAGCGGGGATAACCTGTTGAGCTGGGGTACTCAGGCTTATATATCTATGGTTTATGGTCCACAACGTCAATCTATGTTCTACATGTTCGCTTTGACCACGTGATGTAAATACACACGCACCCACAACTACCCAAAGAAGGCAAGTCCTCCTATCATAAATGTCACGAGTTCTCAACTCGGCGCGTCTCCTCGTACCGCGTGTCTCAACGTTCCCAATGCCTCCAAAACGAAAAATCGCCGCAAAAAATGACGACGCAAGTTCTGCGTCGGATGCAGAGGGTACATCCCTGAACGCAAAGCGGGCAAAGAACACAACCACCACCGTCGACAACGCCAAAGCACCCAACGGGCAGCCCACCAACAAGGTATTGCCTGTCAACATTTCATTTCCACCGCGCACAACAGGCGCCTTACGCTTTGCCACATGGAACGTGTGCGGACTCGCCGCAGCACAAAAAAAGGTACGCTGTCGCCCGAGACACCGTCGAGTAGACATCGAAAAACACGTCCCAGGGGTTCAAGCACTACGTGGAAGCGGAAGATCCCGATATCCTCGTTTTGACAGAGACAAAGGCGAGCGGCGTTTTTTTTGTGGAGCCGTTTTGTGGATGTTTATGACGTGTTGCAGGTGAACAATGAACCTGTTGATCCCGTCATCAGCAGCCGCTTTCCTTATTGCACCTGGGCTATTTCTGGAAAAAAGACGTATGGTACGTCCATGTTTGACGTGACACCGCGTGATCAATCGTATCTCAACGTCGTAGCGGGCACTGCGGTACTCTCGAAAATCAAGCCAATTTCGGTTACAAAGACTTTGCCAGGACATCCGGATCCTGATCAGATCAAGGGGCGTCTTGCAACGCTCGAATTTGAAGGGTGCTATGTCGTCTGTACGTATGTAACCAACGCGGGTCAGAACCTCAAGGTGATTCAGCTTGTCCGTCTGACCGCATTGTCTGACGAGCGATGACACAGACGCTCAAGGAAAAGAACATGTGGAATGAACATTTCACTTCTTACTTGCGCGATCTGGACAAAAAGAAGCCAGTAATTTGGATGGGCGACATCAACGTCGCACCAACTGCAAAAGGTCGGTCCTTGTACACTCCATGTCAGTTCACCCTCATCCAGCGTCGTCCAAGATCTCGCAAATCCGGGTTCAAATTGGAACAAAACCCCTGGTTACACGCTGGATGAAACAGAGGCATTTAAAAACATCCTCGGCGCTCCTGATGCTCCCGAAGGCACCGCAAAATTTGTCGATGTTTGGAGAGACAGACATCCAAACATCCAGCACTACACCTATTTTTCGTACCGCTTCAATTGCCGTATGAAAGGTATAGGGTGGAGACTGGACATGTGTAAGTATTTTCCACCGTACAAAAATGTGGTTTGCTAATCTTGCTCTGTACACCAGACGTGTTGAGTGAACGCATAGTGGAGAAAGTGAAGATGTGCGAAATTCGCAGCGAGATATACGGAGCGTCCGACCATGTCCCGGTGGTCATGGAGATCGACAGTCAAGTTGTGACAGGCAACTAAGAGTCCAACGGGTGTCAAGTAAGGTCCTTAATATTCTCCAAACCGTACATGTCCGGTCTCTTGGGCATGTGCTCTCGCATCCTTCTCACCTTTGAGACCTTTTCCACATTGCTGCAGTGCCATGAACAGGAATACCAACATGTATTTAAGATACCGCTCACCTCGCACCTTAGATCAAATGTTGCAGTGTTCGTGAATGCTCTTCTCTCTCGCAGGATCGTAGCCAGCTTGATGGCCGCTTCAAGAATAGGGTCGGACGTGTCTGCCGATGTCTTTACGCCTGCGTCAATATCAAGACCCCGTGTCAGCTAGAAAAGCTCACGATAGAAAAAATGCTTTGATGCCATTCGTCTGGCGCATCTTCCATAGGTGCCAGAGTGGCAGCATCATAATGGATACCAGAATACACGACAATGCATCTTCCAATAGCGTTAGTTGATACCATCATTATCATTGCAGGAATACACCAACCTGTACCCGGTACCCCCAGCAGAAGGTGAGAACTGATCGATGCGGCCGGTCTCGACGTCTATGGATGCAATCTCAGTTTTAAAGTGTTTAGCAAGTATACCGAGTTCGATGGCGCCTCCCCATGTTGAGGGTTTCAGAATGGTTGTGATATACTTGTCACGCGGAGCACTGCATCTTGTCAGTGACGACTACGTTCCGCTCGGGAGGGCCGGACGTACCCCAAAATTGCTTCGTTGTATGTCTCCATATCTCCCTGGATGCCATCGGCGACGACTGTCAAAACACTGTCATGCTAAATCCCTAAGAGAGTCGCCGTTCGACCACTTACTCTGCCGCATCTTTTGCGCTTTCTTGATATCTTGTTCAAATATGAGCGCAATCGACGAAAACAGACAAGAGTTGTCGTCGGGAACGACCTAGTTCAAAGGACATGAGCAGTAGCACTTGAGAGATACAAGGAAACGGTTTGATGTACTCTGTGCACAAGCACGCCCGAACTCGTCGGCACGTTCGCTGGGGCTGTTTTCAGCGAAGCAGCGGTTTGGCGGGCGGGCGCTGGCGGTCGAGATGAGGGTGCTGGAGCGGGTGTAGTTGTCGTGGCGGTTGGCAGCTTCTGATTCACGATGATCTGCTCGCCAGCTTGGAGACCCAAACTGGAGAGCGATAATTCTGGCACGAGGGTCAACGTTCGGGGAGGGTACCCCGATCTGACTAGCCCAAAGGTCTAGCGAGCACACACGACGTGTGATATGGCACAAACTCACTTTCTTGCTCTGAAGGGGGTATTTCCGACAGTGCGAATATCTGCTGTTGGAGATCTTGCACGGTGAGTGCGTCGAGATCGAGTTGGAGGGTCGCAATGCCCTTTGGATGGCGTAGACGGACTGGGGCCATCGATGTTGTTAAACAAGGATATGTGCATTGCGTCACCTCGGCTATTGCCATATACAGACATGTCGTCCCTAGGCTGCAATGGGCTGCGCAGAGACCTGCTCTTCCTCTCCTTGTCCAGGTATCTGGGTAGGAACCTTGGCCTCTGACAACCTATCCACAGCACTCCGCCCACCAGCCTCCGCTTTCTCCCTCTCAGCCTCCTTTACAAGCTCGTTCAACTCGTCCTCCAGTTCTGCATCATCTATCAGGCCTGCCTCTGCCGCAGCAATATCTCCTCCAATCTTGATCGCTTCGTCGACCTCACGTGCGTTAGCATTCGCAGCCGCCAACGCGTCCATCGTCTCGTCGATCTTCTCACGACGTAGGGATGGGTGACTGAGAATGGCCTGTAGCGTAGCCGTAGATTTCTCGTATGTCTTCATGATCTAGTCACCATGAGCACGCCTCTGGTCACCAATATAATGTCACTCTTACCTCGATATCGCCCGCTGCCGTCTCGACGCTCATCAAGGTCGCTTCTAGATTCTGTAAAGCACCCAGCTGCTTGGTTAGTACGTCCTCCAGGCTCTTCTTAAACCGAAGGTGCGCGAGTGCGATGGACTTTTGCTGTTGTCGCAGAGCCGTCGCAATGCGCTTGGTAGTCCTATATACGTATGTTGAGTGAATACCCTCAGCGGAACGAAACAAAACTTCTCACTCGTCCATCTTGCCATGTAAGCGGTCAACCTGATCATGCAGGTTCGCAACAGCAGTTTTGAGCTCCAGGATACCTCTATCAACAGCAGTCACTTCTCGGTCATGGTTATCCGTAACAAATTTGACCGCCTAAGAAAAGAATCGTCAATACCTCCTAGCATACTAGCAGAGAAGAAAAAGGACGCACGTCATTGTCCTGTATCAAGATCCTCCTGTCTCTCTCCAGATATCTCAACAACACTCTGATATCCGTCTCACTCAATGATACCCCAGGGAGGAGTCTGGAACCAAACGCCCTCCGAAAGGAGGCTACCGTGTAGAGTCTATCCGCAAGACACAGTCCACCCAAGGACGCATCCACGGCATCGGCAGCTCGCTCGACCAGCTTGAGCAAGACATATTCTCCGTCTACTCTCTTCCACATCTCCGCCTCGCTGTACGCGTCTTCCGACCGGACGATATCTAGCTGCTCCATCGCCCACCAGAGCGGTTTACCAACTAGGAACGAGGCAATCCGGTAGGGCAACCAGCCGGGATCATACACGCTCTGCTGGGACGTCAAAAACTGCGTCAACGGAACAAGTGCACGGCTGCGCTGCAGTTCGGCCTTTACTAGTACGTTGTCATCAGTTTCAGTTAGGGAAAAGACGAGCGAAAGGAAACGGACGATGGTGGAGGCAAGTCCGAGTGGTTTCCCAACGCCGTCGTACCGAAGTCTGTCGACGACCGCTCGACGCGCGGTAAACACGAGTTTGTTGCTCTGGCTCTCTGGCTCGACATCTTGGGTGTCTGTCTCTTTGCCCTGCCACCCACGAGAGACGAGTTCCTCGAACGTCCGCTGCCACCAATCGATGTGCGCGTAGTAGGACGTGGGGTTCGAGTGCTTCTGCCGCGAGACATCAGAGTACAGTGATTGTAGGCGCGAGTTTGATGTAGAGGCGTATGTAGAGCAGGAGGAGAGTAAGACAGAGGAGCTCGACGACATTGACATGGTTGCAGGTGCTAACAACAAACGCGTGCTAGCACGTGCTGCGAGTACCTGGCTTTAAATTTTTGCAAGTCGGTGCCATCGACATACCCCGAATTCCTAGAGAGAAAGGTAACCCGAGTCTATACTTGCAAGGGCTTAGAGTACCCTGGCTCTGGCCGCTCTGAATCCCTTGAATTGGCCATTATGGGTCAACCTAAACCTTACTGGGCCACACGATAACCCTGGACAACTCTAAATAGTTTGGATCGTTTGACTCAATCCGACAAATAATATCGATCCTTCTGGCCGGGCGCGGCTCTCAATCTCGTTCGCACTGAAAAGACTTTGGCAACTTGGGCTTCCACGAGTAATTTACAGCGATAACGATATATCATGAACTACCTCATAGACTGCTTCTTAGCCCTCGCCCTTCGAGTCACTCGGCCGGCCAGGTTGCGGTCTTCACTGGGGATTAATGACAAAAGCATGGTATACGTGGAAGAACCTACGAAGAATCTCTTGTGCTGTTTCCCCCCTGTAGTCTCGACAAGTTCAATCTCCTCTGGAGTGAGCTCGGGTACGTTCTCCGTGTCAAGGTATTCTCTGATACGTTCGGCTTTGGATGACGTGCTGCCAGAGATCCGAGTCATTCAGCACATACTGAAAATTGAAAACCGGATCGACTCACGTCACAACAAGCACGCCCTTCTGCTGCAGCCATTTGTTGAGCACCTGGCTATCGGACACAGGGGATCCCCGGGTGGTTTCCAGGCGTACGCGGATTTGTTCGATGACTGGGTCAAGAGGACCACCTTGGCCACGAAACAGTGGTGACAGACCCCCGTAGGAGGAAGTTATGATGCCCTGCTGTTTGTGAAGTGCGAGGTTGGGTCCAAGAGCTTTCCATACATATGGGTGAGCTTCAACCTGTTCCGAGACCAGTGAGAAACTGAATCGCAACACCGACAACAAGTGTATCTCTACCTGGTTTACGGCCGGGACAATGGTGGCCACCTCGAGGATTTCCTTGAGGTGATCTGCCGTGAAGTTCGAGACACCGATGGATTTGGTTAGGCCTGCCTTCTTGGCTTCTTCCATGCCTTTCCAAACTTCCTTGAGCTTGCCCTCGTGTTGTTTTGGTACGTGAACCAAGTACAAATCTACATATGACACTCCGAGTTTCCTCAAGGATTCCTCCAGCGCGCTCTTCGGAGTTTCGCCCGGTTTCAAGGCTGCTAGCTTTGTTGTAATGTACAACTCTGATCGTGGCTTCCCTGCTGCGACAATCCCAGCGCCGAGTGTATCCTCGTTCCTGTACATCTGGGCTCCGTCCAGGTGCGTGAACCCATTCTGAATGGCAACGGTAATGGCCTGTGCAGCATCCTTGTTGTATAACGCAGTGCCAGTTCCAAAAGCTATCCAGGGAACGTTGTTTCCATCGTTCAGAGTCAAGGTAGAGACGGGCATTTTGTGGGATGAACTAGGGATGAGATAACGAGTTGGGAATACAAATCTGCGCACTCATGCCGGCTTAAATATGAGCATCCGATGCGGTGGTGGTGCAACGTGATCGCTCGTGATCTTAGCGCGATATGGCACGGCGCTCCGTCTTTCCTTCTAGTCAAGTGTGCATGGCAAAGATCACACGCTTCCCTTTCCCCGTTCACCCTAACCACTTAGAAATATATCGCAAGTTTGATCGAACTTGTCAAGTGGTGCCTGCCCTAAAGCCTATCTTTAACCGAAGCTTTCCCGCCGTCACTTTTTCTCCATCTTTTAACAACTTCCAGGCGCTGGTTCACCACATGTTCGATTGTCCTATGTCTCTGACAATCCTTCATCTTTCGGTGCCTCAGAAAAAGACTGCACGGTACACTCTTTGGCTGATCACCCTAGCTTCCTCTGTGGGTGTCGTCGGTCACCTGGTGTACCGACAGTATTCATCCGACTTATATCCGAACTGGCCAAAAAAAATCTCCAACATTGATATTGTATTTATCTACTTCAGTTCCAATGATTACTCTGAAAGCTTGTCTTCCAACACACTTGTATGGAGACTGGCTGAGAAGATCGTTGTCTAGTTGGGCGAGCAAATATAAATCCATAACTTCAGACTCGAGAATACGCATTAATGGTGGACAATAAGGACCTAACAGCTATAGTGAGCAAGAAAACCAAACAAAATATATTTGTACATGGAAGAGCAACCACACCGCAATGCAAGTCTAAGCCAGCTGGTATGTAAGTATGAAACGAGCGTCATCGAGCTGAGCTTGTGATGATTAGAAACGCAAAGTCGGACGACATCGCGGTAACCATCTACGTCCAGAACACCAACCTCTTCTGCCCCTAGATTTCCGGCATGCCACTGTAGTGCCCACTGGGTTGCACTGAATGACTGGAATAATTGGTAGCGGGATAACCGGAAACAGGACTATAGGCAGTGCTGGATGGATCGGTCATGATAGTGGCAGGAGGAGGCGTAATAGGGAATGTGCTGGGATCAGACGGGTCCTGGAAATTTTTCAGAAAACAAGGATTTTACGAAGAATTCCCTTCTACTGACATAGAGCTTGGGTTGTACCATTTGGGGAGAGAAAAGAGTGGGTTCACTATAACCAGATACAGGTGGTGACGTTGGGCCAGCAGTATATTGGGCCGAAGGCGGAATCTGGGAGCGCTTCTTCTTCACGAGGTAAAAGATGACAGCACCAGCGATCAGTGCGGCTCCAACGATACCACCGACGACACCCCCTGCGATAGCCCCAGTGTTTGAACTGCTGCTTGAAGATGTATTGGTGCTAGCAGCTGATGGCAAGGCAGTAAGAGATGCTGAAGCACTGATCGACGTTGCGCCAACGGAACCGGTGGATTGGGCGTAGGTTGCAGTCGACTCGGGATTATCTGGGTGATCTGATAAGCGCTGCGTTCGGCAGCCACGAAGACGGTAACCTACCACCTACGGACTGAGCAAGTGATACATTGAATATATCGCTTGTCTAAAAAGGAACCCTTAGCAAAGTATCAGCAGATGTCCGAAGGAAACTGCACATACTGTCACGTCTTGAAACGCCCACTGGGGCACCGCAGTACCGTCTGGGATACCCGGAGGAAAACTGTCGAAATGGTAAACTCCATAAGAAGAAGATAACACGTGACAACGTACACTCCTGGATAGATAGTCGTACAATTATAGTTCCACGCACTCCAGCTGATGGGAAAAGATGAGGGCAGGCAAATGAATTTTGTCGGAAGTACATTACCTGATAATTGTGCGGTTCTGGCAGACACCACAAGCACTTATGGTGTTGTATGTGACAGAGCTACATTGACATTGATCTTGTTGGTCAGCATAAGGACCGGTATAGTGAGTTCCGTTGGGGAGAGCATCAACAGTAAACTCTGGCTGAAAATAAGAGCTCTGGGGGCGAGGTTGACATAATAGGAAAGAGACGTACGGCCACCATTACACGCGCCTTGCAGATACGCTGTAACAAGACAAGGGTTCTGGTCCTTGCTGTTGTCCATCTAGTCATGGAACGTTGTGAAACAGGACACCCTGGTTTGGTAGAGCAACTTACCCAATTGAACGAGGATAGACACTGAACATCCGTGGTTTGAGCGAGAATCCCTATGGGCCCCACAGACAGCAACCCAGCAGTAAGGAATGCGAGAGACGACCAGCCCGTGCGTGGTGCCATGGTGAAGAGGAAAGAGGGAAAAGAAGTAAAGTTTCCACACCATGACAGCCCTTATGAGATGTTTGCCTCGCTCCCTGCAGTGGCGTCAAGTTTAATTACAGCATCATCAGCGCGTGGTTCCTAATTGCTGTGCACAACGCCGAAGATCCACCACATTGAGGGAAAAGGGACCAGTTGAGAGTGTGTAAATGCAATGATGCGCGAACAAGAATGAATGACCTGGAACATTGTCACTGAGAGCAGGATTGAGGCGATGGCAGGAGGTAATGTCATCCCGCATAACTTATCCGAATGGGGAAAGTCGCAAATGTCGAATTTTGCCGTCGGATCGCTAACCGTGGAAAATAATGAGGTAATAACTATACAGTAGTTATCCGCCACTCCATCCCTGGAGAACCATCAACCTCAACACTCCCCATGGCTCCCTCAACAACGTGAGTACCCGAATTCTATAACACTGTTTTAGACTGAAAATTAGTCTCAAGCGTCCCCTCGGTCACGGTCAGTGAAAAACCGATCTTCTCAATCGGCACGATCTGACTCCAGACGTAGGACATCCAAGTTCCGGAGACCCTTCTCAAAAAGCGCAAGCAAAACGAAAAGGTTGTGGAAGAGCGGCTTGCTGCCGCTGCCGCTGCACGGAAGGTGCGTCCACACCTCTTCCATTTACCCCCCCTTTATGATGTATATCCTTCAATATATTTGGCTAGTGGTTTATTCCATAGTGTTGCCTTAAATTAACCATCTTTCGGGACTGACTTTTCCACTTTAAATTCCCATCTGTGCATGTGCATCTTCAATCTAACACTTCACACAGGCGGCGCGGGCAAAACGCAAGGTCATCTTCAAGCGGGCCGAGTCTTACGTGAAAGAGTACCTTGCAAAGGAGCAGGAGGAAGTCCGGCTGAAGAGGGCTGCACGTGCATCTGGCGATTTCTACGTTCCTGCCGAACCCAAAGTCTACTTCGTCATCCGTATTCGTGGTATCAATGGAATCGCACCCAAACCTCGCAAGATTCTTCAACTACTTCGTCTCCTTCAAATCAACAACGGTGTGTTTGTCAAGGTGACCAAGGCAACGCTGCAGATGCTACGATTGGTGGATCCTTATGTCGCCTATGGGTTGGTTTTATTACGATACTATCGTGGTGCTTTTGTTGATGGAAAGCGTCAGCGAGCCCAACCTGAAATCAATCCGTGAATTGATCTACAAGCGTGGGTATGGCAAGGTCGACAAGCAACGCATTCCCCTTGCCAACAACGCTATAATCGAGGAGAAGCTTGGCAAGTATGATATCCTCTGCATTGAGGACCTTGTCCACGAAATTGCCACTACTGGACCAAACTTCAAGCAGGTCAGTAGTACGTTGCCTGCTGAAATCGACCTTTTTCTCATTTCGTCCTGTGGTAGGCATCCAATTTCCTTTGGCCCTTCAAACTCTCGAACCCCACTGGTGGGTGGAGGACACGGAAATTCAAGCACTTTGTCCAGGGTGGTGACTTTGGTAACCGAGAGTCTAACATCAACAAGCTCATCCGACAAATGAACTAAGCCTGCTGTAAGGGGTGCAGTTGTGCTGTGTAGTTGGGAGGATGGTGTTCTGTATGAGGGTATGCCTGGCATGAATTCATATCCATTCCGCCATGTATGCACCTTTTTGTCAAAAAACGAGTATGAATCCTTTATTTCCGTGCATCAATTCAAGCCAGTGCATCGTAAGGAATGATACCACCAAAGTCAACTACAGACGACTCGGATGCGCCAGTACGACAGGTCAACAACATCTTGCAGAATCTCAGGTTTGGCCTCGACGGCTTGGATTGAACGTGTCTCACAGAAATCTCCGTCAACAGAGGCGAGCAGTTTAGACACGCACGCAACGTGCAGGGCAAGCCTGCATCCAGCAGCGCGCTCTCGTCTCATGCTCATAACCAACCATCGTTGCCGTATAACCTCATCTACCCCACACGAACACCAGAAACCAGTCGTTCATGGGTACCCGGTCCCAGCCCACCCAGGAGCTGGCGATCACCCACAGCGACCCCATCCGAAGTCAAGAGTGACGTTGGCGAGGTCACCGACACCCCCGCATGGCGAGAACGCGCACTCTCGCTTCTATTCTCTTCATCCTCATCCGGCGACGTTCCTTCCCGCTCAATCTGCCCCGATCCTAGCTCAGTCCCACGGCTGACGTTGCTCTGTCTCCGGCTCATCCATGCGACCTGTCCAGGGACAGACCTCGCCGACGTCGTCCCCTTCATTCCACCCCACCTCCGCCGTGCCCTCGTCCGCCACACCGCGATCCACGCACCACTATCCCAGATCGAGCTCGACGCGCTCCGTGGAGGATCCACCCACATCGACACAGAACTCATCGTCGTCGGCCCGCGCAACACGCTCCGCGCGCGCACGTTCCGGAAAACTGACGATCTCACCTCCCCAGCGCACACGCACAGCGACTCGGACGGTGACAGCGGGACCGCTAATAAATCGTCGTGGGACGCCGACGCCCAAGATAGCGAACCCCTCGCACTGCGTTCGCTCGCCGTCCTCTCGAGCCCTCTGAGCGCCGCTACCGTCCTCGCATTCCCGCCGACGATCACGCATCTCGTGCTGATCAATATACCACATCGGATCCCGTTGCTGCGATTGCCAACCATCTGCCCGCTTGTTGTTCTCTTGGACTTGTCCCACAATACCTGGTTGCGCACCGGACAGGGGGAACCGCTGATGCTGGAGGAGGTAGAATGGCGTAAATTGCGAAGATTAGAGGTACTTGGACTGAGAGAGTGTTCGGTCACTCCGAAGCTGTTGCTCGAGCTGAATAGAGGCCGATGGGAGGCCGTCAGAATCATCCAATAGATGAGTTTGTGAACGCGCATCGTCGTCCGCTCGGGCAGTACTTGGTACAATGGACAACTTGGAAGGCATGAACTTAGTTTTTGACTGCTAGAATGAATAATGTAACGTTATATCCCGGATACAAATGTGTGCGACAAAAATGATGCTAAGGTTAACGTTCAATGGTTATGTGATAGGATGACGATCAATTACTGTAGAGTGACAAGAACCAGCCCGAAGAGTAAAGACAGTGAAGGATAATTATGTCCTTGTGTCTAAAAAGTATCGAAGATCGAAGGGTCGGGCCTATCATTTGTTTGCATCAAGGCGAAAGTCCGATCAAAGCACAGGCAAAACTCACCTCCTGGGAAGGCTCTTTCTCGGAATCGCCGCTACCCTGCGGGCCTGTACTCACGGGAAGAGAAACCCCGCTCGGTCTGTGATTAACAGGGACTTTGACATGTAGCCCGTGTAACATGGCCCACAAACAATGGGTATATCGAACTGCGAGTTCCAGGTACGAAACCGAAGGCGTGTCGGTGTGATCTGCAAAGGTGCACAAGTCATTCAAAACGCGTCCAAGTGCATGTATGTAAAACGACAAACGTAATATGGCACTATTGATCTGCTCCGCGACGCGATCGCGTCTCTCTTGGTGTAGATATTTCGCCATCGGGCTATTTTCTGGAATGGTGTATGCAAGCAGTCCTCCGACGTTTGAGAGCTCCTTGAGATAGATGGCACGATCTTCCGATTTTTGAAGGGCGTTGACGGTCGCATATAGCTTCTGCACACAAATCAACAAATCTGATTGGTGCTTTTCTTCATCCTTTGGGTCGCGCTTTATAGAAGATGCAACGGCCATTGTAACGTCCGAGTCGGGAGAGGTAGGACTCTCCCTGTTCCGCGTTGGCGGTGTGTACACGAGCGGGACTGTACGACACGCTTCGATAAATGCCAAGATGCGAAGGTTGAGCGAGAGATGAGTCGGGTTTAGAGTTTCTGCGATATACTTGAACTGTGACGGATTCACGTTCTCGTCTGTGATCTCCATCGCGTCGTCACCATCGTCCTCGCAAAGCACTTTGGGGAAATGTTGGTTCAGGAGGTCGATCGCCTCCTGGACGTTCCCCGAAAGGATCTTGAATTGAATGTCTGTGTGAAAAAGAGAAATACACATTGTGGTGATCAATTAGTTTCGAGTTTCGGATGACGTACGCTGTCGTAGGAGAATATTCCTGACCAACTCGGGGTTCAGCTCCACCGACGAAATGGTACCCAGCCCATTTCGTGTGGTAGTTCGGTCACGGATCTCGTCGCCGTCATTGTCGAGATGACCAATAGCACTGTCCTTTGCAAACGCCTCCGCGGTCTTGAGGTAACAGTTATGGCACAGGTAGTTGAGGACAAGGTTACGCTGCAATGTCAGGGATCATTTAATCGAGGCGACAAGGAGACGACGAAAATGACCATACGAGCTGGTCTGGGTACGGTTCAGCGAGAGCTTGGTCGCTCGCGTCAGCGCATTGTCTCCCTTTGCTGGGCACGGTGGGCATGGACGGGGATGAGACGAAACAAGTCGTGAGGGGCTCAACGGCTAATCCTGTGGCACGTGCTCCTACATTTTAGCCGTGTCACGGTAGCGGTATAACACAAAGAATCTATCTCAGTCCACGATATACAGCACGGCCGCTCGCCCGCTTCAACTCCGGCTCTGCGAACGTGGCGCAGCAACACTGCCCGAACGAACCCGCGTCGCCGCAAGCGCATCTCCTCGCAGCAGCCCAGCCGTCTCTTCCGCAAGTGCTGCACTCCTTACAAGAGAATTCCCTCGACTGCGAACAAACCTTCGGGGGTGCTTCCCCTTGTAGATGAATGACTGGGTCACGATGGTGATATCAAATACAAAGGTCCCAGCACTGCCAAGTAGATACCTGCTCAAAGGGAAAAAAAGATGAATCATAGGGAAACAATGACCTTGAATGGGAACTACGCACGGGAGAGTCTCACGATAGAATTCAGTTGACGCAGGTGGTGGGAGAAGGGCTTCGCGAGATGTCACGATTGACAATACATAAAAGAAGTTGCCGAGAAAGGCAAATATGAAGAGATACATCGAAAGGCCCTATCATGACATGTATCAGAATCGGTCATGCTGAACCGAAGAGACTTGTTGTACCTCGACAGACTTCCTGACGTACTATAGAGATACCATCAGTGTCGTGACAAACGACTCTGAGACACGTGTGCCACTCACATTCTTCCATATTTGCGGTAATCGTGATGTCAGATAAAGAGTGGTACATAGCCAAGCAAATATACGTCCTACGATACGATCGTAAGACGTGTCTTGGTCGGGCTGTCGTTGTTGGCTAAACAAAGCGTCATTCGGAAGCGCAGGTAGCTTCACATCGACAGACGAAGGTGGCGAGTTCGTAAGGTGATTAGGGAGATTTTCCACACGTAGACCAGTCACGGGCAAAGGATTCTGGTTAGAGGTCGGTACGAGTACCGCCCCGGTTGTCACCCCTCTTCCAACCACCGGTCGTGCGCTGCCTGTATATCTTCCGATGCCAAAGAGTACGCCCATCCCGAGCATAACCATGCCGAGACTCCTCCGACTAGCCTTTGAAGCATTCCTCTCTGATTCAGCCACTTGCTCTCCGGAAAGATCGTCTGCTTCGCGTTGCAGCGGCCTCCCTCTTGCAAGTAGCGCAGCTGTAGACGCAGAAGCGTGGCGTGACGTTGTCGGTACTACAGGCGACAAACGTCGTCTCGAAGAGACAGTATTCGGATGTTCATGCCTCTCCTGGCTCCACGAGACTCTCTTCCTCTGTCCACTCTCGGAAAGAAAACTCTCGGAAAGGGTAGAGAGCACAGCGTCACCTAGCTCGTCCCGCGGTTCTTCAGAAGGGTATAGGGCAACGGAGTGCTCATCGAAGGAAGGTTCGCGACCGAGTCGCCTCGGACGACGGTGTTCTGGGTGGGTGTCTGAATAAGCGGCGAGTGCGGCTGCTGTAGCCAAGTCATTCGCTGTAGCAGATATGGTGCGGTAGTGCGAAGCGTCGACGGATAGTCGGCGAGCAGAGGATGTAGCACGGGAACGCGTATGTGGGTAGGCAATGGGGGGAGTCTTGGGACCGCCACCATAGTAAAAGTACTGCAACAACAGACCGCAGTCTATCAAACAAAAATACGTGGCAAGATACGTCTATTCGAGTGATCACCATCGATGGGGAGAATTGGAAGGACCAGGCTCACCTGGAAGGGTAGCTGGTGTGTGAGAATGCACCCAATCAAGTTAGAAGCATCACCTGTGAGGACGGGTCAATCCTCGGTGAGCGGGGCGGGGTAATTCCGGCGTACCAAGCATCCAGTTGAAGAGGAAGGGAAGCGCAAGACTCTCGCAGGATTGCTGCTTTATGTTCTCTAAAATTTGTCTTCACGAGGGTGTCAGATAACGTTCTCAGCGAGTGTTATGGCGCAATCGCGAACTCACGGAAACTGTGCGCCCAACCAACAGCATATCGACGTATAACCGAGAACTTCGCTGAAGGACTCTACGAGAAACATTTATCGGGTGGTGCAAAGGAAGAATGTTGGTGCCAGCTGTCCGAGTGTGGGCATTCCAGGACAACTACCGCCTCCGCCATTTTTGGCTTGCCACCGTGACTATACTACAAACAAACATTCTCAATAATTCAGCTTTCGGTGACGAGTTCACGCTGGTCGTGCGATCAAATCGCGACACCCCCGCGAGCTACCAGTAATTGACCAATTCAAATACACTTCGCAAGACTAATTGCGATATGCTTCTCCCTACGGTCTGAGCCATCCCCGACACTCTTTCGAATCACATCTACAATCTCCTCCATTTGCTGATCGCTTCCCCTTCTTGTTTTCTTCCGCATAAGGATGGTAATCGATCGTGAGCTCCGTGCCTGCCGGGATATCGGCGGATGCTACAAATGCGACATATGGCATGTTCACCTGCAGCCAAATGTCAGCGGACCACAACTTGTCCTAAAGGACTCGCTTACATATGGGATTGTATCGTACACTACACAGTAAACTTCCATGTTCGGACTGCATGAGTGGCTATCGAAATAGCTTAGCAGGATACGACGTGGGGAGATCGATTACCTACTTTACGAACCGCGTCCAATTACCTTCAACGACCGTCAATTCGGGCCAGAAATCATAATCATAACTGAAATCTTACCACACTCGTAAGAATCCACAGTGTATTTCCCCCCTGGGTTCTCCGAGTTTCTCACCTCGGTGCTATCCAGGTCGAACAAGTAACCCTGATGTTCCGCAGGTAACTCGTCTACTTCATCCCTCCGACTGGTATCGATCAGTTCGAGCTCAACTTTACATTACCATATATACTTACACCAGCATTCTGCGAAAACCAAAGGCCATATTAGCCACAGTATAGCAAAAAGAAATGTAATAGTACCCTGTGTATGTGCCAAGAACCTTGCCCTGGGAAATGTCTTTCAGAGCACGCACGCCCCACCCATATCGGTTCGTGTCAAAAATTTCAATACCAATGTCGCGGGGGTGTTGGGCGACACGGTTTCCGCAACGGGGATCACACCCACAGTACTGACAGACATTGAAACGGTGAGTAAAATGAAGCACTATAGGCTTGTTAAGCCAAACCTTGTTACATTCGATGACGTCTACACCTCGCGGTATTTCAAATGTGAATGAGCCCTGCAGTCTTTTTCAACAGTGATTCCAGGGAAACTTGTGACGAAGTTACCCCAGAGTAGGCAGAAAAGTTGCCTCTTAGATCATAAATTTCCGACAAGTCCCGGCAAGAGCAATTTGAAGTGTCCGAACAGGAGGAGCAATTGCACCTCGTGAAGACAGCGTGAGATACATTAAAGGTCTCTTGCAGATCCTCGTCGCTACATGATAGAGGTGAACACGCCACTCTTTAATGGGGTAAACATACCCGAAAACATAACCTTTCTCCAAGTATCTAAACTTCCGGAGATGACGTGGAAAATTATCATCAGAGATGCCAGGGGATATGCGGACAGTCGCAGCCATCGCCTCTTTTGCGGCTTTATTCCACGTTGATGAGATGCGCCCTCGTCTAGCATATAAAGTCAGGTGGGGTGTCGCATGCGCGCGAAGGGACGTGCTTACAGCGTTGGCTGAGAGACGACAACGGATGGAAGTGTACGCCGTGGAACTTCGACCCTAGAGGACCCAGCAGAAATAGGGGTCAAAGTCACCGGCCCTTTGCGCGTGGATGTTGAAGGGGTTGTTGTGACTGATCTGGGTGGGGAGGTGCCCGGGGTGCTATTCACCCGTTGGCTGAAGCGGCCCCGTTTAGATTGGGATCTAAAAGGAATGGACTGATCGTGCGAGGAAACAGCCGATGCCGGAGATGATATTTTACTCCGGCGTGTGGGTGTTGCAAGAGCAGACAGACCCGCTGAGGACCCAGGAGCAGATGGTGGGTTAACTCGTCTCACTCTAAGTTTTGAGTTTGCCTCCCCCGTTTCCGGCTCTTGCAGCCTCCCATAGGCCTCCTCTATCTCTGCGTCCCAATCAGCGGTCGGGGTCCGACCCGCGCGACGCCTTTTTTCCAACTTCTCTTCATACGCCTGTTTGCGGTGATCAGTGAGGCGTTTGTGAATTGCATCATCGGGCCACGGGACGTTCATGTCGAGGGATTCATCCGCACGGCTACAGCGCTCGCGTTTCTGTGTCCGATTCCATCGCTTTATGAGATCGATCCTCTCAAAATTTGCCGTTTCCCAAGTGGTGTTTGAGCCATCCCGACGGTGCCAGTTTTCCCATCTCACCTGTATATCATGAAGCACAAAGGTAAGCAGGATGGGTTATCTGGGCGTACCTCGTATCTGTGAATGCACACTGAGATGACGATTCTCTTTCGTCATGCAGTATAGCGTACCTTGAGGTGCCATCGAGGCGTATCTCTTCTCCGACAACGGCCTTGACCGGCCATTCACCGTCTTCGTTGCCACCAGACGCATCGCTCCACGACTCCTCTGGCGAGGGAGATGGTCGCCACATAACAGTAGTTGGTCACGTGAATTGACGCGTCTCACCATCCGCTTGTCATGCTGAAGCGGACACCGACGACGGCAGATGGACGCGTTGTTGATCGTCTGCAGGAAAGCCACCGCGTCTACAAACCGTTCAAACCACCCACAGTCTTGGTATCCACAGAACGCGTTCAGCCGGCCCGCAAACGCAAGCGCGTTTCGTACAAGGAACCTCAGGGGGACGAGAACGATTCGGATTCGGACGACGCGCGAAAGAAGAAAAAGAAAAAGGACAAGGATAGAGATGGGACTTTCAACGAGGAAGAACTCAAGGCCGCAATCAAGACATTCCCGGTGTACAAACCGAAGCCGTTCGAGATGACAGTACGCAGGTTCTCGATGCCTACCATGACAAACAAGAGCGGTGAAGTCGTACCTCTGGTCCCAACCGGTGTGTCTTTGGGTATACGACCCCAGGCGAAGATTATTCCTCGACCATTACATGACCCAATGGAGGACCATGCCATCGTGTTATTCGATCCGACAATAGACGATCGAGAAACTGACGAGGAAAAGAAGGCGAGAGAGAAGGAGGAGGCCAAGGAACGCGCCATCAAGGAGGCGCAGGAAAAGACGGCAGGAATGTATAATCCCCACAAGAGTCTCCGCGCTCTCTTGGGCGAAGGCAAAGACAAGAAGGAGTCTATTCCGAAGGTACCTGTTGTCATCGATCCTCGCCTTTCCAAAGTTCTTCGCCCACATCAAATCGAGGGTGTGAAAGTAAGCATATATGCACTATCCCCCAGTGACGCTCATGCATGGGTTCGTAGTTTTTATATAAATGCACGACAGGAATGATGGTCGACAATCAATACGGCTGCATCATGGCTGATGAAATGGGTCTTGGTAAAACCCTTCAATGCATCGCTCTTCTTTGGACCTTGGTCAAACAGTCTCCGCATGCTGGAAAACCGACTATCGAAAAGTGCATCATAGCGTGTCCATCTAGTTTAGTCAAGAACTGGGCCAATGAATTAGGTACGTCGTATCGTGCCCTTTGTGTTTATCCAGCAGAGCTGACAATGATGTCCTAGTCAAGTGGTTGGGAAAGGACGCAATTTCCGCACTAGCAATTGACGGCAAGGGCGGAAAAGCCGAACTACTGCAGAAAGTTGGGAGATGGGTAGAGGCCAAGGGTCGCAACGTTACACAGCCGGGTTTGTTCTTGTCTCCCGATGCACCTGCTACTCTTTGACCATGATGAAGTGATGATCGTATCGTACGAAACCCTTCGGACGTTATCAGCCCACCTTGGCAGTTGTAGCATCGGTCTGCTGCTCTGTGACGAGGGACACAGACTCAAGAATTCTGGTCTGTGCCCCTTGCTTTATTCGACGCACCTGTCCAAAGAGCTGTTGCTCACCAGGCACCGCCTTTCCTTGATGCAGATTCCCTTACATTCCAGTCCCTTAATGCACTCGATGTCAAACGGCGCGTTATATTAACGGGTACGCCTATCCAGGTATCTCCTTAGCCTTGTTCTGTACGTCTCCTGAGTACTAATACTTCTCTACTCATGTCTTGGCTTTAGAATGATCTCTCAGAGTACTTCTCGCTGCTTAATTTTGCCAACCCCAATTTCCTGGGTACGCGCGAGGACTTCAGGAAGAACTTTGAGAACGCTATTATCCGAGGTCGCGATGCAAGCTCATCGACCGAGGTGCAAGCCGAATCCGAGAGGAAACTCAAGGAGCTTGGCGGGCTTGTGACGAAATTCATCATCCGGCGTACCAATGATCTGTTGTCCAAGTATCGTGAGTAGCCTTCCGTGTTATTGAAAGCCAGCGAATCAAATACTGACATACAAACTTGTAGTGCCCGTCAAGTACGAACACGTCGTATTTTGCAAACCATCCGCCTTTCAATTATCCCTGTACCGCCTCTTTATTTCGTCTCCGGAAATCAAGGCCCTGCTACGTGGGGTCGATTCTCAACCTCTGAAAGCCATCAATATCTTGAAGAAACTATGTAATCACCCTGAATTACTCAACCTGCCAGACGATCTCAGAGGCTCGGAAGCACTCATTCCCGAGGGATTCGTGGGAGCTTCAGGGGGAAACAGCGGTAGCGGTAGGAGTGGAGGGAGGAACCAAGACAGAGGCGTAAGGTGTGAATGGGGTGGCAAGTTTGTCGTCTTAGAGAGGTGACCATCTTTTCTTTGTCCTTCTTTTGTGACTCTTATCGAAATACCATCCATCATTTTACAGGTTCTTGCATCAGATCAAGACGACTACGAATGACAAGATCGTACTCATTAGTAACTATACCCAGACCCTCGACCTATTTGAGAAGCTGTGTCGAAATAAAAAGTGCGTCACTTTAGGTTCTTTGCCTATTCGACTTTTTTCATATCGTGCGCGCAAGGTATGGGTTTTTCCGCTTAGATGGGACCATGACAATTTCGAAGCGTCAAAAACTCGTCGATCAATTTAATGACCCCAACGGGAAGGAGTTCATTTTCTTGCTCAGCTCAAAAGCTGGTGGATGTGGTATCAATCTTATTGGAGCGAATCGATTGATTCTGTTTGATCCCGGTATGTACGCCCCTCGTCACATGCCGATCGAGTAACGAACGAGACTGGCTCTGAGATTGGAATCCAGCTGCTGATCAACAAGCTCTCGCTCGTGTTTGGCGTGATGGGCAGAAGAAAGAGTGTATGCCAACTTTGCTAAGCGTAAACATTCCGAGATCTTATTGGTTGACCTATACCTAGGCTTCGTTTACCGATTCATCTCTACCGGGACCATCGAAGAGAAGATCTTTCAACGACAAGCTTCCAAGCAGGCACTATCCTCCGCAGTGGTGGATGAGAAAGAGGACGCTGAGAGACACTTCTCGCTCGAGTCCCTCCGACAGCTCTTCACGTTCAATGAAGGCACGATTTGTGATACGCATGACACGTTCAAATGTAAGCGATGCAAGAATGGGAAGCAGGTCATCAAGAGTAACGCCTTGTTGTATGGAGACGCGAGCACGTAGGTGTCTTAAAAGCCAACGACTCGCCAAGGAAGCTAATTAAAATCGATTCTAGCTGGAACCATTTTACGAACACGGAGTTGAAAGGGAACCACGATGATCTTCTTCGAGCAGAGATCGATTTTCCCGAAGTCTCCTTTGTTTTCCAGTACATTAGCCATTAAACTAGATGCTGCCACGGACTATGTATGACTGTAAAATTCAATTGCAAGCCCTAAATATTAAAATATTTATTTTGTCTAGGAAAAGGGTGACTAAAGTTCACACGGTTCTGTTAGACCTTTCTCTGAAGATGTCAAGCAGAGCGGGAGGTTTGTACGGTGGAATTCAATTCTCTTCCGGTGCAACCCTCAGCTTCTCTTCCTCCTCTGCTCCTGCTCCTCTCCCGCCAGCACCCGCTCAAACACAACTCGACGACAAAAATCAAGTTTTCAATGTGCTAGCGCAGACGCCCGACGCACCAGCGAGCACCACCAGCGTCGAGGAGGGAGCTGCGACTTCAGTAGGATTTGGATCAGGATTGGTGGCAGGGAAATCTACAGCCGGTATCTCCCCCTCTCCTGCGCCTTGATTTGTACAGTCAAAATATTGACCGTGTCGCAATCATGACCATTTTCACGCTGCCGCATTTGCCCAACTTCCCCTCCTCATTATGGCTCAGGATGGTCTGCCGCGCTCGCTTTCGCACCTGTTCGCAGGACACAAGCAAAGGCGAAATTGGCCGCCACGAGGTTGCCTCCAGGGGCGACGACCGTGCCGGTTTCAGCGGCTTCTGCGCCTCCGCCGATTCTGGGTGTCCCGAACAACTCGAATGCAACTGTCTCTGCTACTGCTGTCGTGTTCGCCCCCCCTGAACTAGTTACGCCCGAAAATGATCAAGCAGATGCCAAGGAAGAACCCAACACCGGGTGGCGAAAGAAGGAAGGTTGGGGCAAGAAAGTAAAGCCTCCGTCAATGATCCTTGACGAAGACATCAACGGCTTCAAGGCCCATCAAAAACGCAAGGGCCCTGGCGGCGGTGGGAAGAAGGGGAAGAAGGTGAGTACAACATAGACCGTCTTCGCATCTAAACGATTGCGTCCAGAACAAGAATGTGCAGCCCGTTGCTGTTTGGGATCCTATGGAACAGTATGACCCACTCAAGCCAAACGATTACAACGAATACAAGCTCTGGAAGCAACGTGACCGCATCGAACGGGCTGCTGAACGGGCTGCCGAGAGGAAGCGTGCACGCGACGTTAGAGACCGGGGCAGTGACCAAACCGATTCGGGGAGTGAGGATGAACGACCTCGCAAGACTGGTCTGTTAATTGTTTCTGATGACTTGCGTATCATTTTTATGACGGTTATTCAGGGAGATTTGATGAAAGTGTTACGTTTGACCGGTGGTCTCGCGTTGATGATGAGCGCCCGCGTGGCATTGGGTCTGCTGATGCCCCTCCTATCGCTGTGGATCGTAATATGTCGGGCGAGGATGCATATATGCGACGTCTGGCAATGTCGCAAGGTGTAGTTCCTCCAAGGGCGCCGTCCCCTGCACCAGTTCATGTAGACCGGAATATGTCTGGGGAAGAGGCGTATCTACGACGACTAGCTTTGGCTACTGGCGGCCAGCCCGCTCGAACCGCTGGTCCGCCGACATCTCAGCTCGCCGATGACGAGGATCTCAACATTGCCCCTGGAAACGACGTGGTTGAACCACCACCAGCCTCGGTAGATCGTGCGGAGACTTGGGAGGAGGCTCACCAACGTCATCTTGCTATGAGTCAAGGTCTTCGACCCACCGCACCTCCATTCATTCCTCCGCAGCCTCCATCAGCGCCTCCCAGCATTGCTGAACCTCCGTCCCCTCCACTCTTGGCATACAATCCATTTGCTCCACCTGCCAATGTCCCACCTCCTCCGGGACAAATCCCGAGTGGATTCCAAGACAAAGTAAAGGCTGCCGCCAACATTGCTGCGAAGTTAAATGCACTAGCTGCTACCGCCGGGGCAACTTCCACCGGGTTAAGTGAGTCTGGGACCAACTCTCCCGCTCTACCCCTACCTTTGGAGGAAGAAAGTGCTCCTAAAAGGTCTGCATCACTGAACCTCAGAGTTTTCGGCTAACTCAAATGCACTGACCTATAGGCGTGATCCGCACAATTTTGCTGCTCGTCTCATGTCGAAATGGGGTCATAAAGAGGGTCAGGGTCTGGGAGCGGACGGTTCAGGCATCGTCAATGCACTCACCGTTGAACAAGTCTCACAAGGCAAGAATGGGAAAGGAAAAAAGGCTGCGGGACAAGCTCGGGGCAAACCAGCTATTGGCTCCAAGATGGGAAGGATCATTAATGATAATGAAGATGCCAGAGCGCGCGAGGACCGCGAGCGGTTTGGTGATCCCAGTCGGGTGGTCGTACTCACGAATATGGTGGACCCTGAAGACGTTGATGACGGCGATCTGCGAGACGAGATTGGTGCGTTTGATCGATGTGTCAAATGATGATCGTGGGGCTGACATATTGTACTGTGTAGGCGATGAATGTTCAAAGAACGGCACCGTTGAGCGGGTCATTGTCCATCTGTGTTATCCGTCCCCCTCAAATCCCGAAGAGGCCGTACGCATCTTTGTACTGTTTGCAGGGCCGTCGGGAGCGTGGAAGACCGTGAGAGAGATGGATGGGAGGTATTTTGGCGGAAGAGCTGTGCGGGCGAGATATTTCCCGGAAACCTTGTTTCTTCAACATGATCTAGACGCTTCTCTTTTGTAAGCTTGTTGTGTCCTCTACTTGCGTGTCTACAGTTTGTAGTGTTGATTGGTTACCTCGTTTACAAGGTCACGAGAATTGTGGCTGTGTGTCGTAATAGGAGACCACTTGTGTTCCGGAGCCTCCAAATAGCCTGACAATAGAATATGGTAGGTGACGACAGCAGTATCCGTCCCGAGCCAAGTCGCGTCGTACATCCCGCTTGCTGAATATACAAGCTTTATTTTCACACTTCTAAAGTGCTAGATTTCTTTGGTTTGCCATCTACCAACAAGGCTACCTCTCCACGTCCCAGAGCTTGACTACAGCACAGATAGAGGCTCGTTCTTACTATTTTATATCAGACGGTAAGCTGGACACTTTTCTCCTTTCTAACATTGCTGACCTTTTCAGGCGAACCTCGTTTTTCCGATGTCGATGTAGATGACAATAGAACGTCGGTGGCGACAAGCCCATCGGATCTCTCGAGTGGGAAAGCGAGTTTCAGACGTAAATTAACCGGGACCTGCGTGTAAACTGACGAGTTCGTCGAGCATTGCGAAGCGTGCCATTTCATCCCCCATTCAAAGGAAAACAACGTGCGTTTTCATGGATCTTACATCACTCCGTAGCGAATTGTGATCCTTCAATCATGTACATGTTTAAACCTCTTCAATCACCGACGTGAAGCATATGGTCTCGTGGACCCATTGGACGACATTAATGACACTCGAAATGAAATCCTACTTTACGCTGGCTTCCATCGCTCAGTCAGTGCAGGTATCGCAACTTTCTTGAGCGTCTGTGATCAGTCCTTGTTCCTGTCTATTCCACGCGACTCAAGTTATCCAATAGACACCTAACTTTACTTCGACCGTCGATGATATTCCTTACCACCCACGACCTAATTTTGCCCTGGCCGCCGACGGTATTCCTCGCCACCAACCACCGAATGCAGGGAATGTGGCAAATCGTTTTACGTTTAGCATATCCAACCATCCAAGGCTGACACTGCGCTGCCCCATATCGGTCCTCACGACTCTGATGCGCGGCTCCCACAAGACATCAGCCAGTGGCCGCTTCCCATCATCGTCGATCTCTCTTATGCCGCAGCGGTTCTGCAGGCATGGGGTCCAAAACATTTATCAAATATGTCCGAGCGAATTCAAAGGTGGCTTGGAGGGTGAAGATGCGTCAGAGAGGTTACCAACAGCTCGTGCCACTCGCCGATATGGCAGACGGAGTTCAAGCAGAACACAGGCTGTCAACCCAGAAGGCCAGCGGACTATGTCCTGTTTGATGTGGTCATGACCCAGGCTGTGGACGCGAGCAGCGAGAGAAGCAGCAAGGGA
This sequence comes from Hemileccinum rubropunctum, assembly GCA_038089535.1. NCBI lineage: Eukaryota > Fungi > Basidiomycota > Agaricomycetes > Boletales > Boletaceae > Hemileccinum > Hemileccinum rubropunctum. Next base: position 255,070 of record JBBPLC010000001.1, on the reverse strand, counting down.
ATCGGGAGGCAGTCTGATTACTGACGTGATGCTACAGATGTCGCCGACAGCGAACGTAAGATTCAAATATAGCTACAATCAATAGTCCACTTCGTAGTATTTCCTGTCATTGAACAGAGATACAATGAGCATTTTTGAGCCATTTCAGAGGTCAGTCCGATACTACATAATTATATCGGATTTGGGAGAGGATGATCTGCAAGCACAACCAATCTTGAGGGCAAGCGTAGGTCACTCCAAGAGTCACGATGCATACTCTCCATACAAGAACGAATCACTCTTCATGTAAAAACTTACCAAACTTCTTTCTATTCAGTATCGTGACGTCGACATTCCCGAATAAATAAAAAGGCATCATCACAATCCATTCGAATAAATCAAAAAAAGAAACAGAAAGGGTCGATAAACAGGAATGCCCTGAGCGATCATACTATACGCACCAGCAGTCTTGCAACCGTTCCAAAAAAAGGGTTCGATGATCACGAGAAAAAAAACGCTAGAGTCCAATGCAAAAAGAAAACAAGTTGGGGCAACAACCAGAAAGTTCAGTGTATGTGCGAGACGAAAAAAAAAAAAGGAAAATAGATGAACGGGAAAGAAAAAAAATCTTTCTTGGCGTAGATGGACATAAATAGCTAGAGCTGTCGCAAGATACGCCATAAATAAGAAAATGTGAAAGATAGATGTATTGAGGAAACATTGCAAGATGGCGGCAAATGAACCGTCCAATGCGCAGATGTGATGACAGATGGTGAGAGGTTTGCCGTGCGGAAAACCTGCCAGTTAATTGCGAGATAGTCAAACAAATGGAGCGTGGAATGCGATCGACCGATTGGCTATAGTTGTGATGAAGATGTTTTGAAATAGAGATGAGTGATGCTAGTGGCACTTTGAATGAATCGAAATGAATCGCGTCAGGATTGTCATAGGTTTGGCCAGGTTTGAATCGGTGGCATCGTGGCATAACGAGCGTGTAGGACATTCGTGCCATGCGAGGGATGAAAACGCGAGCCGAGAGCACGCGTGGGCAATAACTTCAGTCGAAAGAATGGTGGAGCAACTCCGTTGAATAAAGTGGAAATGGATAGCCTGCATGACCAGCAACGGAAGGAAATTGAAAGCAAGAAAGCGGCAACCATCCATATCATCGAGGGCTGTAGCAAGTAGGATAGACTCATGTGAGCTCAGGAACAGTACGCCGCCATACGGGCCGCATCAAAAGTCTCGGCTCGTCCGATGGGTACTCTAACCAGTCTCTTCACCTTTGAGGAAGCACCTTTGGTTGGGGGTGGGCAGGGGCTATCGCCAATGTCCGTCTCTTCGTCATCGGTCAGAGTGAGGTTGCCGATCTCGGTAAGAGTGGAGAGTCCGTTGCGACGAGTACGAGCAGCATTTGCGGCAGCGAACAGCTGAGAAGTACCAGGAGCGGTGTTGCGTTTGGATTGTGGTTGTTGTTGTTGCTGCTGAGTCATGCTGAGAACTTTGGAGCCGAGATCGCCATAAGCGTAGGACTTCGTGCGACCGAACTTGGCTTTGCGGAACTGATCCAAGTCTTCCCGACGAGACAGCGCGTGACTAGGGTCGTCCATTGACACATAGCCCTGGGGCTGGCAGCGGCCCGCAGAATGTTTATAGTATCCACAATATCCGCCTTCTAGGATATACACCTCTGGGTAGTGGATCTTGGGGTACACGTGGTTATTCATGGCGCGGTCCTTGGAGCGTAGATGCTTGGCACTGCGGCATATTTTAGTATATCGAAACAGGGAACAAAGAAGAAACTTACATCGTTGGAGCTCTTTTAGCACTGAACTCGCAGTGAAAGACCAGAATTGTTTTCCTCGAAGTATCACCACTAACGCATGGTTTAGGTCTATTCTGAGAGAGAAGTAATTCCTCCACTCCCGCTGTGGTGTTAATGTTTATGGCACCCGGGATATGGCCCCCATTATATTCGTACTCGAAGCGGCAATCGACAACATAAAATTGGGCGATCTGAGGGGTGTATGCACCGTCCAGCAGGGCATCCAGCTACAAAGGAGATTAGGATTGCAAGCCCCTCGCGACAATGAACAACTTACAGTCTTTGGAGCAATTCTCATCAAACCGTCCTCGCGGACGCGATAACATGGGAGAATCTTGCCCAAGGACTCATTATCACCAAATCCCGCAAGCATGAATTTTGCAGAGGGACTCTCGTAAACCCCTTCGTTTACCATAGGGCTAGCACCAGTGAGAGGCTTAAAGTCTTCTGTCCCATCACGACGGCGGATGGTCTTGGTCTGGTGGCGTTTGATGTATGCCTGAGCAGGAGAAGACATGTCCGGACCGTCAAATGATTCATCTGACATATCTGGGCCGTTGGGCGGAAGCATTGCAGAAACAACGCGACGGGAGAAGCCAAACTTGGGAGGAACGAGACCTTGGGAAGGTGTTGTTTCCGAGTCCATTACAGGGTACGCGGAACGAGCACCCCCCTCGACAGGGTGTACCACGGCGGAGAAGACAGGACGACGGGGACGTTTGTTGACGTTCGAAGGAACACCGAGACCCTGCAAGGCTGGTTTGCTAAAGTGAGACAACAAAGGACCGCTTCCCATGCGCTCGAGTTTATGCTGGGACGGTGATGAAGGAGGGGGAGAGGATAGATCATCTTGTTCAACACGATTGACACCTTCGGGGGATGGAGAGCGTCTCTTCTTTGGCTGACCAGCGCCAACGTCAGGCGACTCCAATTGTGCCGAAGGTGTAGTGTTTTGAAACATGTTGAATCCAGTGATCGTTGGGGCAGCGGATAGTGGGACGGGGCTCGAAAGGTCTTGGTTGTAAACTGGAGCGGGGTCTACATCCATTGCATCGTCCGAAGGAAGAGAAGTGGTTTCAACAGGCTGGAGAGATGTGTAAGTCGGTGGCTCCAACTAGTCTGAGACCAAATGGACAAGGACTTACGCGGGCAAAAAGATATTCATCTGACGGGTGCTCCGATGGTTTAGCAGCAAACCATTCGGAAGGTAAGGCGGAACGTTGAGTACGTTTCGAGTCAGACTGTGAGCCGGATATCGAATTTGAAGCCGAGTCGTTTGAAATACTGTTGTTGCTCAAGTCTTGGCCAAACATGCGTGCGCCACTGGTGTAAGCGCGAGGTCGACCGGTAGGTTTACTAAATTGAACGGGTTCTTTGCGCGCGACATGAGATGGCATGGGAGAGATATCCATTGCATCGTCCTGAGTTATATTGACGTAATCGCGCGGTGGGGAATTGAGGGACACGGTAGAAGCGAACGAGAGTTCGAGATCCGAGGAGAGAAATTCGTCGAGGTCATCACGGGGTTTGGTTTGCTGGGTACGTTTGCGAATTGGCGCGCCGAGATAGTGGGAGGAAGCCGAAGATATGGTAGAGAAGAAATTCATGACTTTAGGGCGGAGGGAGTAATCTGGATCTCTCTTGCGTCTCCTGTTCGAATGGCGGTCTACAAGACGGGACATGAAGCGACAAAATAAATGAGATGAATTCAATTGCGGGTGGAGTTCAAGACGGACGTAGAGAGTATCCGGGAAAAGTGAGACTGAAGGGTGAAGGTGAACATGCATGGAATAAATACTCACCGGAATATGGTCCGAAAGGGATTTAATCACGACCGCTAATGGAGAGGTAGTCAGTATTTGACAGAGGTGGACTTGTGGAACAGAGAACGAAAAGTTATTGTCGGCCAAAGGTGGTTGAACCTGTCTCGCTTATGATGAAAGGAGACCGCTTTGACGAAAAGGCCGGTATATATGAGAGAGACTACCTTGGACGTAATGAATGAATTAGCGGAGAAAACCGCACCTGAATATGTGGAAATTTATGAGACTAGCAATGAGCTGAACGGTGGAAGACGCTCACAAAAGAAAAACAATTGACATGCAAATGGGTCGGACTAGATGAGCGTCAAAAAATGTTTGGCTTTTTCTTTGGCCCATGTTCACTTGTCACGTGAGAGAACAATAACTACTATGTTGCTAGCTACTAATCAGCACAGATCTCTTGGCCAGCGACGATCGTGGGTCCTCCACATTCACATCAGACCACCTTTTAAGTCATGAGCGAGCGTATCATGTCACGGTGGGTGGTCGACGTACGGAACGAACTGCATCTGCAGTTTCTCGGGATGAATTTCCGGGTATTTTTCGTCGATAATCTTCATGATCGAGTTGAAGATGATCTACAACTCTACTCAGTCTCTCGCTTTGGTACGTGTGCTTTTCGTCCTCACCTCGTATCCCGCAGCGTTCAAGTGCAGCCCGTCGTAAAGGAACCGCTCGCAAGCTCGTTCATCGCATCCGGCAGCTTCCCAGATCTCTGTCCACACATCTGCCACAGGCACACCCACTTGCGCCCCGACCTCTTTTGCAGCCTCTGCATACGACTTGGTATCCGCAAAACTGCGATCGGTCCACTGATAAGTGTTTACTGGTGGTGGTGTTATCAATATGATCCGAGTATCGGGCGAATAATACGCTGACGTCGGAGACTTGACCATGTTCACCAGGTGTGCCAGATTGGCCTTGTAGCGGTCTCGGGGAACGTGCTGCCGATTTGGAAGCGGCGCAGCATCGTTGGCCCCGAACCAGATGGTCAGCAACTGTACTCTTGGTACAGCGCGTTCCTCGTCCTCCTTTGCAAGGATCTATAAACCATCCGTGTCACGACGATCACCTATGAGTTGTCGACGAATTACCTGCTCAAAGACCGGGATGGCCCAGTCAGATTGATACCCGCTAAGACCTCGATTGATCACGTCCAACTTGCGAACATAGGCAGCTAGATCGGTTTAAGTGGTTGACCGACTTGTAGATCACTGATCAAACATACACGCCAACCGCTGCGCAAATCCAGACGCCTCCCATCCTCCCTGGGTGAGCGAATCTCCGAAGAGTAAGACGACGTCTTGCGTAGGAGCCAGCGCCATATCTACGTTTACCTAGTAAGCACTGTGTGAGAGGGTGGAAAGGCGGCAAAGTGGGAAATTGTTTGATACAAGTACACGATCAGTGATAATCTAGTCCAATCGGAGAGCTTGCAATTGTACTACCACCAGCTTGGGTCACATCCATGACTTCGAGCAACCCGATATCGCTGCGCGTATCGAATAAAAAAGTATATGTCTGGGACGTCGACGGTAAGCTAAACCAGAACCAACCTCCCCGCTCCTTGACATAGTCTACCAAGATATCGCGACGCTACGATCCCACCACCGCATCTGCGGCATCTTGACCGGCACCCTTCCCCACCTCTCACAGCAAAACGTATTCTTGGGCGTCCCCCTCTTGCTCATGCCCGAGGAGGTCGTCCTTCTCGTCGACAAGGGTAGGCCAGTATGTAATGTCAACCGTGATCAACTCAACACCCTTTGGTTCATCACAAGGTCTCGCAATACTGGTACACGACCAAAACGCACACCATGATCCAAGCACAGCCGAGCTAGCCAAGTGGAACTCGGAGCGTCTCCGTGGCGTCCAAGCCCAACTGGCACTCGCAGAAGAACAGGACGCCAGAGAGGCACTCCACCCAGATCGCGCACTGTCCGAGACAGCCATCCTGAAGCGCAAGGAACGAGAGGAGCGAAAACTTGAAGCACGTCGCAAAGTGGCTCCTCTCAACGAGAGTGTCTCCTCCCCCAGCATCGAGCCTGAGCCTGAGCCCGTTTTCAATGGTACGGCGCCCACCGACATCTACTCTATCCTCTACGCTCTTGCCCCACACGACGCGCTCCCGATC